>CM047428.1:79206015-79645985 GCA_026168455.1 Theocolax elegans
AGTAAAATAGAAACTTTCAATATATAAGATAGTTTGCGTATAATCTCAATACACTTCCCAGTGACTCCAGTCTAGTGGATATAAATTAAGAATTGTTTAAACATGGTGAAATTCACTACAGCTTCAGTGTATGGCAATAAATAGTACAATATTATTATATTACTCGAGTAACTGGAAAATCCATTCAGATTATACACAAGCTATCATATGTGTTGAATTATTATCAATTGGTTTGTTTTACTTTTATTTGTTCGACACAAAGTCTCTTGAGAGGATATATTAATGAAGTAAAATAGAAACTTTATATATATAAAATAGCTTGCTTATAGTCTCAATAGACTTCCCAGTGACTTAGTCTAGTGGATATAAATTAAGAATTGTTTAAACATGGTGAAATTAATTCAATTCAAACAAATACTCTTTTTTCACTTGTTAAAACTGTGACAACACCTTAACGTTTTTAATTACTACAATTTCATCTGAAGAATGTCAATTTTTCTGTAGGAAGTACTGTAAATCGTCCTTTAAAAATTGTTTGCTGCATTCACGTTTTATCGGTACAATCGACATACCTCAGATTTATGCAACACCGATGTGTTTCTACATTTATCTACATAATGCGACAATTAGAATAAGTGAACTAGAATAACTTTAAACGAACCATCATTGATAAATTAAGCTATAAATTATAATAGTCTTAACTCTCGGATTAAATATTATGCAACGAATTGTATAAAAACAGCTTCTGTAAAACATCCGAATGAGCAATGTTTGGTGAATTCATGGGCGTTAAATAACATAAAATTAGTTACTTCATTTTCACTTGGAAAGATAAAACGTTGAATTGATTGGTTAAGCTTTAACCTTTTAGTGCACCTTGGTTATATTTTTAGCAACTCATCTTATTAACTGAAGAGGAAAACAAGTAGTAATTTCGAACGTTTTACAACTCTCATTGTCAATGTAGCATGTTGTCACGAATACTAATCGTAGTAATTATTCTTTATCGCAAGTATTTGTATTGCATCTATATACTACCTGTAAATTATAGTTAATTACATATTTTCAAGCACGCACTAGAAATTGAACGTTTCTGCTTTTCTTTTGCGTCATATTGCACAGGTGTAAATTGCTAGAATCTTTGTTTTTATTTTGTTACATTCACACTGAAAAAAATTTTTTAGTAAAAATTACTATTTTAATGGTAAACGGGGTACAGACTTGCACAACTATAAAAATTGCTATTAATAATGGCAATTTTTACCATCATTTATTGCAATTGTTTCAATTGTGCAAGTCTGTCCTCCTTTTACCATTAAAATAGTAATTTATACTAGCAAATTTTTCTTAGTGCATTAAACGTATATGTCTGTTCAAAGATAGGTAATGTTTCTACTCAAATTTGCACCTATCAGCAAAATTTTTTGCAAAATAAAGATTAATCTGAATAAATATTTTAAAATTATTTTGTATGGATTGAAATTTTACGTGCTGTGTTACTACATGGGTAACGCGATACTCGGTTACTATGAGAATCACTTGTACTAGAAAAAGTTACAAATGTATTTAACTGCTTTTGTTAATGTGTTCTTAACCACAGTGTAACAGTATCTACTGTACAAATTTAATTGTATTTCCATTAAATAAAAATTATTGTATAACAGTAAACAGGTACACGAATATATAAAATAACACAAAATTGCTTATTGTGTTATTATTATATAGTATACCGAAAAAAAATGAAGTGAAAGTTACTACAACACGATACACCGACAGGATACATTAAATAGTAAGATGTAACTCTGGTAGAATTTTACCAAGGAGGAGAAAAAGTATGAGCGTGAAAAACGTCAAATTATTTTATAATTGAGTGGGTGTTAGATCGCGTTCAACAATGTTATTGTCGATGATGTAACGATGCAACTCTCGATCGATCTCCTGGATGAAAAGTCGCACAAAAACCCGAATCCGGAATCTCCGACTGACTGTGCAGTTTCATCGGAGGCCTTTCAGTTGTACAACGGCAGTCAAAAGTTTGCCAGTCTCCAAAGGAGACTCCTCCCAAATCATCTCAACGTCACCACTTTTTCCGCTCGTTCTTCTTTAATAATGTGTAATCATTAACTTAAACATATAATCGACATTTAAAATACATTCCCATTTTTCCGCGTAGATAATTTATGTATAAAAATTTGAATTTTTGTTTCGTTTTGAGTTTACTTTTACTTTGCATATTCACACACGTCCTCGCGTGAATCGAGATGCCTCCAAAATCAATAAGTGAAATGACAGCGGGCAGTTGTGTGTTTTTAACCGGTGTCACGGGATTCGTAGGTGGTTGTTTATTAGAGAGGCTTTGCAAACTCGAACCCGGTCCTGATCGAATTTTCCTTCTCATAAGGAGGAAAAAAGGAGAAGATCCGGAAACTAGACTTCGGAAAATATTTTCATTGCCGGTAAGTAGTAAAAAATAAAATTTGTCAAACCGATTTTCCTTCCGGTCGTAATGGAAATTCTTGATAAATCCATCAATAGTAACCTTTTTCCTTGGCTCGGATCGTCACCAATTAAAGTTACAAGCAGTTTGTTGCGTCAACCGGGGGATCAATGTTAATGTTGAACGTCATCTGTTAATTTATTAAATATGATTTAGTGGAAATAAAGAATATTTGATTTAAAAGTGTGAGAATAAATTCAAATAAAACTTTCAGTTCGGTGCCTATATACTCGCAGCGAAGACAGTTTATCGTAATTTAGCTAAATATACTAAATCATAGTTAATCGTTGTATTTTTACGACTTTGTTTTTAACTAGTATGTCAGATTTCAACGAGTTCCAAGGTTATAGGAACTTTTTATATAAATAAATTAATACATAAACAAATACAAACAAATTCCAATGCAGTAACACTAATTTCAACAACATATTTATTACGAAATAATAATTCTACTTTTCTTTAATGTTATGTTTCTCCGACTTTACCTGGTAAAATAATAACTTTTTTTGTACTACCAAAAGAAGTATACGATGCAGTTGTAAATACATTATAAGTGATAGTTAATACAGCGTCAGTTAACAAAAAAATTGTCTTTAATTACAAATGGCTTGCATTAAAATAAAAACTTAATATTATAATAATGACAATATTATTGATGTTCATATATGTAAACGCACCTGCAAAAATTGAAACAAGCCATTAAATAAGTACATTATTATCGATACGACTTTAACTTTGATGAAAGCGGTTCGCTGTATTTTACGATTGACGATTATTAATTGTCTCTTTCAAGGCCACTGTGTCAATATATTTTTCATATCGTTAGGAGCATATTTATTAACAATAGATTAATCAATGAATAAGTTCACATCATAACGATTAATTACAATAGTGAAAGCTCGATATCTAGTTCTAGATTCGGATATTTCTTTATCGAATTTTGTATCTAAATTGATACAAGTGTATCAAGTAGTTTAGCTGTACCGTCAGTCAGGCTAATATACTTAAATAAACTGACCGTCGAAGAATTGTAAAAGTTTTTTAGAAATTTAAATAGAAATTATCATGTTCATTTTAGAAATTTTTTTGTATTTCTTTAAATTATTTAGTAAATTATTTAGTATTAAAAAAACTTGAGAAATTTATTGTTTTGAGATTAGAATAACTTTCGAACAAATAGATTTCAATAAATAAAATTTTTTTTGTGTTTTTTAAAAACATTTCCAGTCTGTACCTAAAATTTGGTGCATTTTTATTTTGACAGAACCACTTGATGTGGAAATGTCGCATATATATTGGTGATTCTCTGTAAAATCGAAGATGAAAAAAATGAATATTGCTTTGACTGTGGGAATATGTTTTAGAGATGTCCAGTAGTTCTCCTGAATTTTTTTCAGTTTTTTTCGGGGCCGTTATTTTAAGTTACAGAGAGTCAAGTTGCTGTTTTAGCATTTTTTTGCATTATATGTCCATTTTCATTAATTGTGTATAGGTTATTAATGTATAGACTCCCAGGGGATGTATTTTTCGCTATAAACATAAATATGACTCTTTTTAAAATTTTCTGAATTACAGTAGTACATTAGTATACATATGACTACGTTAGTAACTAGCCATGTATTGCCCCGGTTGACGCCTCGTTACGCGCCATACTGTGGGACATTGCTGGTAACCATACTTGTTTTTTATACTTAACCTGAATTTAACAAATGTAACAAACTTCATTCATTTTATAACCAGAATTTGGTACTTTGACACAAACAATAAAAATAGCTCAGTTGATAGAGCAAAAGACTTCTTACGCGGGTTATAACCTATAACTTAGCTATTCGTAAACTCAAGAGCATGTTATATAATCTTCTTCCCTTATCGGTATAAAACAACGATTTGATCGCCAGTTTACCTATTCATTTAATTATCGGACTAAACTAATTTACTAAATTAACGACAACCTATAGCTACGAAACCAGAAAACTCGTCAATTTTCTACTTAGGGTCATTCTATGCAATAATCTAAATCTAAAAGAACTTGTACACATGATTAGTTAGAACTAGACAACGAAGGGACAAGCTAATAAGGAAAACCTTTTTCATAATAAGTCGTACCCAATATTTGGAAGAAGTAAGAAATACAAGAAGGACTTGCAGTGTAATCGTATAATTAACTTTATAACAATTCTATGATCCCAGCTATTTGCCGGCGTGCCAGCACTTAAATTCGAACGAGTGCGACTGATCGTGGGTGACGTTGGCAGCGAGGCAGTAAATCTTGGTCTAAGTGCGTCGGACGTCGATCTTCTGATGGAGTCTTGCACGCATATCTTCCACGTAGCAGCTTTTATATCTTTCGCTGCGCAGCTGGATCTTGCCATCAGAGTGAATTTGCTCGGGAGTAGAGCGGTGCTAGGATTGGCTCGTCGGATGAAAAAGCTCAAGGCGATGGTTCACGTGTCGACGGCGTATGTCAACTGCACCTTAGCCAGTGAGAATTCCGAATTTTTGGAGACGATCTATCCTCTCGACATCGATCCACTTGAATTCGTAAATGCGGTACGATACATTAGCATCTTTATCCAAATAAATTTAGATCTAAATCCATTTAATATAAATAACATTCCTGTATTTCTTGTTCATCTAAACGGGATGGCATATTTGTTTGCAACCGACCGAGCAAAACAAGTTAATTTTTACATGTGTTTATTAAAATATACATTTTATTAAAAAAAACAGTCACATGCAGAAACATAAATTATTTAATACTACAGTTGTGGATAGTTACCCTCCATTATTTTATTTTGGTTTTTTAAGCGATCTTGTAGGGCAATTCACAGGATGTTGAATAAATTTAACACCTTTTCTTTTAATTAAAAATTGCGACGTTTCGTCTGATTATATTTTCAGACCTCTTCTGGCACTAATTTATTAACAGAGACACAAATATTAACAATTTTTCAAATTGAACATGAACAACAGTATGTTCTTATACAAGTAATATAACGGCTGTTAAAATTACTCACATTCAGTATATATAGGTATATTCGTATGTATATACTAATCATCTGTTAATTTCTTGGAAAATTGTAAGAGTGTTAGATACTCTATATGTCTATTTTCTTGTTATCTCATTATAATTAACGGTTAGTTCCGATTTGACATGGATCGATGTTGAGCTTAACTTATTTTCAATATTGGTAATTATTGCGTTTTTTGTGTATTTATATAAAAAATTATTTTTTGTTGTTCATGTTCAATTTGAAAAATTATTAATATTTGTGTCTCTGTTAATAAATTAGTGCCAGAAGAGGTCTGAAAATATAATCAGACGAAACGTCGCAATTTTTAATTAAAAGAAAAGGTGTTAAATTTATTCAACATCCTGTGAATTGCCCTACAAGATCGCTTAAAAAACCAAAATATTTAATACTACATTAATTTAATAGTATTATGTGTTTCTCTTCGTGGACGTTTGGAACTTCGAAGAATGATAAATTATTCAATTAAGTAATTTTTCTGTAGTTGATATTTTAACATAAAAACGTAGTCGATTTTATTAAATAGACGTAAAAATGAACTTATTTTCTTAGGATGTAATGATTAGATAATCCATCTCCTTAATTAAATTAATTCCCGCGCCAAATTTTTTCAACAAATCGCAGTAAGTAAAACTATTTTATACAAAAATTGCAAGTAAATCGAATAGTTAGATTTATCAACAATAAATGTTTACGTCAAGGATTTTCAAATATTTAAAATAACTAATCTAATGTTACTGAATTTAATCAATAAAATGGTTAGAATAATTATTTCATACCGTTGAAATTGTCAGTTCACCTGTTACTTACTGTAAAAATTGAAATGAGCTACCTATTGTTACTTTAAGTAACCAGAAATCCTCATCTTTACGGTAACTATTTCAAATCGCTAACTTTTCTATACTTGATGTACAAATTCATTGTGTTCAACGAATCGATCACTTGAAGCGTTAGAAAGTAATAGAAGCATCATATAAAAAAACGGAAATAATGATAAATTCAAAACTATTGAAACAATTTATGCTTTCGTTTAATAATTATCTGTTTCACTGCGTAATACACTATAAAAATGATGCCGTTATTTTTTGTATCACGTAATATTATTAGTAATTGATTACTATTAATTGATAGTTTTAAGGAAATAAATCAATAGTTAATGTAACCATTTAATTGCAACATAAGTAATTTTATAACACTTACGATAACTATATTTGATATAAAATAATTTAATTATCCTAAGCATTACATTAAACCAACTATCCACGGTTACTTGTGCACGGAGAAAATTCTCCCTACAAAAAGTATGGTTAGTCCCTAGAAAAATTACAGTGACAATTTGTAATTCTTGATTCAATAGGACAGCCTAACAATTTTTGTCAAACCGTCATGGTAAAAATTACCATACTGTTACCACAAAATTTACTGTGGTAATTTATTTTTAAAAATATCAGATAAAAATAAAAAAGTAAATATGAATATGTTTATTAAATACACTTTGTATAATTAAAAATATAATTTTTCTCGCCCAGGCAAAAGTTTTTAAATTAATATTGAATTTAAATACACTTTATTTATAAGTTTACTGTATATTGTCAGAATATTCTATACTTAACAAAATAATGAATTTTGATGATTTTGTAGGTTAAGGTTGCATTACTCTCATACACACACGTATATGCGCGGGCACGCACACACACACGCGTGCGCGGGCACGAACAACATTAAAAACATTAAAAGATCAAATGCGCGAAAAACATTAGAGGATCGAAAATGTATATACAAAATTTTATATACTTCGAGGTTCGTATATAACAGTTTCGAATTAAATAGGATTTACAAACTATACCGAATACACGGCGGCTAGAAAAGTGGTCTTCGTGTGACCTCTAGCTCATTCCGCAGTGTTGGTATTATTTGCAGGGATATCTCTGTAAAAATTGTAAGGACAGTATGGTAAAAATTCTTATTGTTCCCCATAAATATTATAGTCTACGAAAATTACTATGCAGTATTGTAATTTTTCTAGGTATTTTCTGTATAAAAATTGCCCGACTGTTTGTTTCTTTTGATTTTACAGGTACCGTCACTGTAATTTTTGTAGGTATAGTTTTCTCCGCATGTCCTTCTTAAAATTTTTAATATTTACAACCAATTTTTCTGAATAATTATTTGAAAGGTAATAGTTAGATCTGTTCGTCGTACCGTGCGTAGGTAAAATCGATGTCACCAAAGGATTTAGAAAATAAATATCGGGAATCGATCGCCAAGTATCCAAACACGTACGCATTCACCAAACGACTGTCGGAAAGCTTATTGACTCAAGAACGAGAGAACGTGCCGCTGTCAATAGTAAGACCAGGGATCATTCTAAATAGTTGGCGGGAACCTTTTACAGGTTGGGTTGACAACGTAAATAGCGGCGCTTGTGGCTTCATCGCTGGTGCCGGTAAAGGCATTTTCCGCACGTAAGTAACCACTCATACATGCGCTTATCATCCTAGGATATGATCAATCACAATACCTAGTTTATCGATTTCTCCTTCTACGTATCTTTTCCTTTATCTTTCAATTAGTTTACTATTAAGTTCAGATAAATTCGTATATTATTATTTAAAATAATTAACTTTTGCGATCAATTATTATATGCGACAGTGCCACGATTTTAACACGGCAGGTAAGAGGTTATAGAAACCAATTAAATTTCGGATTAGATGATAAATAACTTTCCAGAAACGCCCGTGGCCTGACACATATTTTTCTTGCTTGTTTCAAAGAACAGAGTTCTTAATTTCTTAATTTCTTATTATTTAATACAGATAAACAATCTTCAAGACAGTTATTCGATAGTAGAGTTTTCTTTTTTATTAATAAATACAGAAAATACAGATTTACATGAGTTAAACACGTTATGTATACTCGGCAATTCTCCAATTAATTGTTGTTGTCAAGTGTATACTTAACCGACGCGTCGCCAATAATTTGGAACCGTTTCATTTAACTTTTACTTACAGTATAAAGTATTATACAACATAACATTATTTTCATAACTTGACGAAAAATATACGTACGATAAATATAACTCCATTATGCAATCAATATATAAATAAATTATTCAAATATAATTCAACAATACGTATTTATTCAATATAATCGTATATGTATAATTAATGGTGTAAATATAAGGTGCGCACATGCACATGCATACACAAATGCACGTTCTAGCTGAAAAGGATTCAAGTTTCTTTTCGCACATTTTGGTCGGACACACATATATACACACATGTGTATACAGCGAAGGAACACACGTTAATTATATATAGTATGTGTAATGACGCCAATGTTCAAGAGTATCGTCATAATGAATGTGTCGCTAATCATTTCGTAATATTTAAACATCACTCCAGCAGTGATTAGTTTGTTTTGTATAAAAATAAGACAATTATAATGCTCATAAAAATCTTGACTAAAATCAACTCACTTGACTTAATAGTGTACTATAATCGTAAATACTTCATTTGTATTTGTGAAACTTGTATTAATATAAGTAGTAAATATATTTATTAAATGTATAAATTTAAAACATAACTATAGTTTCTAGAGTTTTTATAATAATTTTTAAATAGTAATAGTAAGTAATAATAATGTTAATAATAATAATAATGAAATACAATAATAAATGTTTTATATTGAAATTAAGTATATATTTTTTAATATTTCCAAACTAACTACAAACTAAACTTTACAAAAATCCTTTTTAATTTATACCGATACCTGTATAATTTATACTTACTTGACATTATCATCTAAAGAAGAAAATTTCAAAAACAGAATGGGTGAAAATCAATTTTATATTATTTTTTTTGTAGAATTTCAAACGACTAATTACAAGAAAACCTAGATTAAAAAATGGATAATTAATTTACAGTATAAACCTTATGATTCTTATATATACTGACTAGGAGAGGCCACGACAATCGGATCACGGATTTTAACGGAACTCTAGGATTTTTTTGTAATATAAAACTATGAGGAAAGCCAGATTTTTAGACCCTATACTCAGAAACAAATAAACTCAGATACTTAAACCTTAGTTCAGAATAAAGCTGAAATCAAGTAGATTGGATTTTTAAAAAAGGAACTTTAAATATCTTAATGTTGTCGAAAGTTATGGAAAAAAAATAATAAGACAATTTTGTTTAAAAAGTCAGTAAATTTTTTAATTCAAAATAGTCATTAAAATATTTCCATTGTTCTTTATAACCAACGTTTAACATTATGACAGAAACAAATAAGATAGCTCAGTTGGTAGAGCGAGAGACTCCGAAGTAAAAGATCGGAGGTTCGAATCTCGGGCCCAGAATTTATATTTTTTTTATTTTTTTTAATAATTCAAATTTTGCACGTTCAAGAAAACTATTTTTATACTTACCCAGGACATTATTTTATGTTGATATAAACCTTCTACAAAATAATGTGTAATCAATATTTACCAAGTTCGGCTCAGTCCTGCTAGCCAACGTCATATGAAGTTTAGACAAACGTAAAGTTTATACAAACTTCATATAAACTTAAATTTTTTTACGCGGGTAACGATTTAATTTACCTAAACTATGGCTAACTAAAGCAAATTTTGTAAAAACATTACTTTATTTTTTAGATTTGAAACCAATCTATGCGATTTAGTTTCGGATTAATAAGTTTAGATTGCATGGTTAATCTATAATAGACTGAATTGTTTCAATACCTTAAATTGATACTAACTATTATATATTGGATTTTTTAATAATTAATCTGTGAAATAAACGGGATGTTAGATCCAAATTACAGGAATCTGCAAAAAGCTGAAAAAACTCATACGGATAGATTAAAATATAATAAAGAGCTTGTCGTTTTGATTTTTTTAAGAAAAAAATTGTTTTTAAATAATAATTAAGTAAACAATTTTTTGTCGGTAATTATTAATCAAAAAAGACATAGACTTTCAACCTAAACATCGTAATCAAATTATGGATTTAAAAATCTGGAAAATTTTGGATATATTATTTAAAACATGTCTATGGAACTGACGTTCAGGGTTTTAAAAAAAATTTATTTATTTATTTATTTATAAAAAAAAGCAAAAGATGACCATTTCTTAGTCTGACATCCCCTTAATCCTTGTCAATGTTCTAGATTGATTGACACTCACTTGACTTAGCGCAAAAGTTAATCGTTTCAGATTTATATTAATTATCAATTTTATTAACTGCAATGAACATTAAAATTACTACTCAAGCTATAAACACTACATTAATGCTATACATCTATACATACTTATTCCATGTTCGCATTACAAAATGTATGCAAAATATTGATATAAAAAGGTATTGCACCCTTTCTCCTCGCTATAAGAAGTTACACGAAGGATTGAATTTTGACAAACGTTCTTTAAATATAAATATACTATACGCAGATTATATTTTTAGTTTTTATTAATTTCAATACTTTAAATAATTATAATTAAATCGTAACCTCCCGCGTAAAAATCAATTGTATTGGACAAATATTAGAAACCTATTCATAATTACAATTATCAATATGTTTCCAAAATTATTGTACAGCATCAAGCGCAAAAGGATGTTGCAACCATTTCCCTTGAGGTACTATTAGAAACATGTTGGTAATAAATTTTATTAATTTTTATTAAAAGTGTTGTTAATAATACTACACAAAAATTGAAAATAAACCATATTAATTTTTGAGCTAGTGATATTAAAGGCTTGTGTGTAGTATAATTGTTTAATTTTATTTTTTTTAGTTTTTAATTTTGTAACTTTTGCAATTATATGACAGGAAAAAATCACAGAATACAGGTTGTAAACTGTTGATAATTTTTTACGTTTAAATGCTTTAATGTACATGCACAGTACAATAATTGTAAGTTTAACAAATAAGATAACTAAAATAATTGTAATGAAATTTGAATTAAATTTAATGAACTTTTTCATTTTCCTTTGGGGTGTTGTAGAGATCCGCACATATAGTTGACAGTCACAGTAAAATGAGCCGGCGTTAGACCAGTAGTACACTTTTTGTTAATGTAATCTGGAAAGAAAATAATTAATTAAATATAAATAGTTTTAAATAAAAATTGCAGTTTCTATAACATTTTAAACTTACACTCCACGCATTCCATAATGTCTTTAGGAATTTCCCGTCTGCTGTTCGACTGGCCCCTCGCACACATATTTTTATGATTATGAGCACCAATTATTAATTTTAGAAGTCTTCGAGTCATTTGTTTGGGTTGAGTTTTTCACTTATACAGCATAGAAAGCTCTGTTTCTACCCAAACGTTGAAATTGCGGCAAAGTTGTACATGTCCGTGTCCAGGACGTCGGCATTTTAGTAAGGTGTCGATGTCATCTCCTGACTTTACCTGAGACAACAATAAACTATAAAGCAACTTTATGAGATTAATTAAATTGAAATATATATTTTTATATTTACACATTCATGTTGGTTATTTTTGTCGTGCGCACTTTCGCTGCTGCTACTCAAAGAACCAGATGACACAGTTCTCTCCTATTTAAAAGTCAATAATATTTAATAAATTTTCGTAATATTTTTCTTTGTGATTTTTACTGCTTACTTTATTCTGCGATAATCTCCTTTTCTTTATCGAACAACATCGAAGTTGATTTATAGAAGAAACGTTCGATACCTGAAAAATATAAATTAATTATATTATTTATATTTATTTTATTATTTATTTACATATATATTTGTTAATACGTAACCTTGTAAGCTTTGTTCATTTCCTGATCTTTTTCAAACTCTGTAGTACTTGAATTTTCAGATGCACTAACAAGTCGAGTTCTACCGTAGGTCCTCACATTGAAACTTTTATTCTTAGTTTTATTTTGCTTCTAAATGGAACGAGTAATGGAACCATTATCAGAGTCTGTTAAATGTTTTTCATCTGCAAGGGGACTTTTTTCCCGATGATTATGTTGTTCAGTAGTAGCAGGTGAATTCGTTAAAACAGTTTGCTGCTGAAAACATAATATTATAACTTTAATCAGAATTTGCTTGCAATATGTTAATGTTGAGGTTAAATAAATTAATATTAAAATTACTATCACCTTTAAATTTTCTAAATCATCATTTTGCGGGGATGTTGCAGCAGTTGACGGAAGATGGATCTGTTTATGATAATGAAAGATAATGTAGGTACGCAAGTTAAATTTTGATTTTAAAATAACAATAATTTATTCTCTATTCTCCGATTTTGAGTCGTCACTAGAGTTTTTAGAATCAGAACTAAAAATTGTATTTGACTTTAATAAAGCTCCAGTTTGCCAGTTACTTTTTTGAATTCCTTTTTGCTTCATGATTTTTTTCTTTCAATTTAAAGAAATATTTTCTGCAGTTGCCAGTCGCTTAGAATCGCTTTTTCCCTTTAGCAAAATCTCGCCATCGGTCGTAATTGATATACAATTTAAATAATTTGGGTCATCTGTAACGGATTACAAAAGTACAACTTAGATATATTTGGTAAAGTTCATTATTTAACAAATGTACATACATTTTTAACTTTTATTTCTTAATTTTTAAATTCGTGCATTAATATTTACCGCCTTTTCGAATAATTTTCGCTTGGTATAAATCTTCATCACAATATCGTACAAACGTAGTTTCTCCTTCTTTGTCCGGTATAATATCAGACGTTTTTATAACACTTTTATTTTTCGTGTTTATCCAAAACACCAACGCGTACATTATTTAGAACGTTCGATTGAACTATCGTTCCCGAATTAACTGCCTTTCGTATTGAAATCAACTCGATGAAATGACAGCAATAGATTGATTGAAAAATGTTGTCGTTTGAGATTACTAATAAAAACAAAATCGAGATCGGTAAGCTTATCGACAGAGGTTAAAGAATAATTTACTACGAAGAAAAAGTTAGACAATAATAATACCGAAAATAAAAACTTCTTTTTACGAATATAGTTCTTTTATGAAAAATAAAATTCAAAATTCTGTGAAGGTGCAAAAGATTTGCTTAAATGGTGATGAATCCATAAAAGTATTAAGTCCAGTTCAGAAGATATGCACATAAATTATAAATAAAGATTGCCTAAAATTTATATTTTTAAACTGATGGTTTTATCATATTATGTAGTCTGGTGATACATGTCGTAAGCATTTGAATTTTGACGATCGTGAAAACGAAGTAAATCTTACTTTTCAACTTCCTGATACTCGTAAATTTCTTCCAAAATATAATTATGGTAAATAGTTAATATACAGCTAGGAAATATGTACTTTTTGTATTGTAAAAATATTTGTACACTTTCAAGGATACTTTTTATTTAAGTTTATTAGCGTCTTATTTTTGTTGTTCTTAATATTTTATATTGTTTTTATATTTTGTATTTTTTATTATATAATATACCTTCTAAATTTGTAAAATAACTGTTCTGTACAAGGTAACACAAAATTATGAATACATAAGCACTTTCGAAGTTTTTTTTCAAAAAAATTTCGAAGAATTTTGCATGCTGAATTGTGTTACTAATTTATATGAATAATTTCGTATTTGTATTTTTATATAGACAACTATGAAAGTGATATTACCGACGGAGAAGTATCTAAAAGTGACAAGGATACCGACTCTTGTAACACATTGTCTACTGATGAGCAGAAGTCAAATGAAACTTTAAATTTTCATAACGAATTATATGCTGGAGCACCAATATCTGATAATTCATTTATAATGTGATGCTTAGCTGCACTAAAATTGCGTCATAAGTTAAGCAAAGCTTGCATTTCGGATTTGTTAAAATTTATTTCTAACATTTGTATTTCACCAAATAAATGTCCAACCAGTTATTATAAATTTGATCAATTTTTTAATGATTGTAATGCAGACTTAAAAAACATTTTTATTGTTCGAATTGTCAGGCTCCATTAAATAATAGCAATGCTAATGATAGCAGCTATGAACCGGATGACTCAAGAAGTTAACAACGATGAATTTTGTAACTGCAATAACAGTAATAATAGCAAAAACAGTAATTATTTTCTAGAAATTCCTCCGATTTCGCAGTTAGCGTGTTTATATGCAAGAAAAGGTTTTTATAATAAGTTAAATAACATAACTGAATTATCATTCAGCGAAGATTGCGATTACAGAGATATTAACGATGGTCAAATTTTTAAAGAACCGTATCAAAACAATCAAATTTTATCTTTTAAAAATAATATTGCGTATCAATGGTACACAGAGGTGTGCAGATTTTTAAGTCATCCTTGTATAGAATTTGGGTTTTTTTTAATCATTTTGTCTTTACCGTACGAACACAGATACAAACTAGAGAATATTTTATTAATTGGATTGTGGTTTGGGGAAAAGAAACCTAATCCTACAATATTTTTAAAACCATTTAATTAATCATTAAAACAGATATATCGAGGGATTTCAGTTTTTGTGAAAGACTTTGAACCTGTTATCGACGTAAAAGGCATCATAATCTGTGGCACATGCGACTTGCCAGGTATGTCGCTTTTACTTTCGATGAATTAATGTAATGGCAACTTCGGATGCCAAGTATGTAAAGACCAGGGTGTTACTGAAGAAAGAACTCGTGTATATCCATACATAGAGACCATACGATTAAGAACAAGCGAAGAGACAAAGTTACATGCAGCCCAGGCACTTGAAATAGGAAGAACAATGTGTGGAGTTAAAGGCCCAACAATTATATCGAAAATTTGCTACGATTTTATTGTTTCTACCCCTATAATTTTATTATGCTCTTCCAGTATTGAAAGACATTTTGCATAATGAATAGTTTAAGCATTTCAAATATTTTTTACTTGCGATTCACATACTATGTCGACAAATCATTACAAACAACATGCTTTTACTGGCAGACAAGTGTTTAGAGCAATTTATTAAAAAGTATCAAGAATTATACGGACTGCAAAATATGACATGCAATATTCACTCTTTAAGACATCTACCGGAAATAGTCCGCCGTTTTGGTCCTCTTTTGACCACATCGTGCTTTCCGCTAGAAACCCTAAATGGAAAAATTAAGGCCATGGTTCAAGGAAGTAATTCCCCCCACTTGCAAATTGTTTCAAACTTAAAAATGCGTTTAACAATTTATTCCTATAAATATCATTAGCTTCAGTACAACAAAAAAATTGATGAATTTTGTGAAAAATTACTAACTCCAATGAAAAAGCTTATTAAACTTACGAAACTAGAAGAATTCGTATACATTGTTGGTTTATATTCCAGGAGATTATCTAATAGTATACAAACGATTTTATCAAGAAACAACTTAATACATAAGAATGTAATTGTATTTTATAAAATTTATAAAAACAAAATTTTATTAACTTCGAAAAAATCTGATGAAAATGAAAAAACTGAATCATTTTATGTAAAATATAAGAACAAAAATGTATTTAACATAGGAACCATTCAAGGCTTTTTGCGTGTAACAAACTGCAGTTGCATTCATTTCTGTACATGTTTAGCAGAAAATTACGCTGTTGTGAATAAATTAAAAATTGAAAATCCATTTTCAATCAATAATGAGTCGCTATCGTTTATTCATAAAGTTAGACCGCAAATTTCGAACCATCCAAAACTCATCCGTATCAAAGATTTACAAAATCCTTGTGACCACGTATCTGTAGAAGTCGTTGACAATCTTAATACTAACAATGACTATATCAATGAACCTGTAAATGATTGAACGAGAATGAATGATATATTATCGACAATTTTATGTTAATATACCTGTAAACATTGTCATTTTATTCAAAATAAATGTAAAATAAAATCATTACCTTATTATCATTTACTAATTACAATTGAATATTTGTAGTGCAGTTGAATTACAACCATATGTCATTCAGCTGGTGATTTATTGCATTTTCAAAATAAATATTAGCAACATGTTTCTAATAGTACCTCAATGGAAATTGTTACAACACTCTTTTGCGCTTGATGCTGTACTATTTTGGAAACATATTGATAATTGTAATTATCAATGGTATGTTTCTAATATTTGTCCAATACAATTGATTTTCACACGGGCTAATACAATAAACAATCCGAGGAAGGCTTGGGTGATCCCAACTCGTATATACAGTTATTTTTATAAAATTATCTGATAACTCAATCAGCTTATCTTTAACTCTAATATAATATTTCCCTGCAGTATACCATTATCTATTCTACCACTTTTGGCCGGTATTAAATATGGCTGCATATTGTCAGTACTTTTGGACTCAAGGAGATATTATACTTATAATACTTTGCTCAAGGAGATATTCACAATCTTGTGCAAAAATATGCATGTATTTTATTATTTATGAATAAATTAATTAGTTGTAAAACAATTATACTTACATTACAAACAATTTTCAATAAGTTATTTGAAGGGATATCTTGTCGGCAAGAGTCTTTTTTGACAGTGATAATATGTTAAAGAATAATGAATGGAGAGTACAAAAGTAATACAGGAGCTAGTCAAAACTCTTGTTCATATAAGTTTTTTAAATATTAAGTAATTAAATACCTGAATTTTCAAAAAATTAATTTTTTTTAATTTAGACAAAATAATTATTTTTGGTCTTTAATATTTTAGTCGCTAAATTAAACTTACTTCAGCCCAAAACTTTTCTTTTAGATAGAGAAATTTGACGTTTTCAAAGCCCTATTTATATACATTTATTCCTATTTTAATTTTACCAAAAAGTTGATGAATCAAAAAACAAACGCATAAATCTTCGCCTTTCCTCGCCTCCTATAGTCTCTCACGAGCTTTGCTTGTCGTTTTTAAAAAAAAAAGTCGCGAACGAAATCAGACGCCGAAAAGTCATACAAATTCGCTCTTTATTAATTTTTTTATACATATCTATATTATGCACATACGTATACGTATATGTATACATACCCATAATTACGTATTATACATGCATAAACATTTTCTTTCCAAGCTTAAAAAGCTTGATCTACATTTCTGCCGGAATCGCCCCCGCGTGAGATCAGAGACCTAGAAACGACCAACTACATCGTCCCTAGCTATAGCTATATAGCCGTGAACTTTCACGCCAAGAGGCTGAGTTTTCAACAATCTGTACAACTCCTCCACGTCTAGTTCCGACTGCAATACCCATCTAATGTAATACAATCAATATTATGCTTGTTAATTTTAAGGGAAAACACATATCACAAGCTTCTAGTTTTTTTAAAAGTATTTCATTTTCTAAAGGATCATTCTACTTTTTTTATCATCATCCCAAATGTATGTATGATTTTCTTCTAATATGTTAAGAACTATTGTATTAATGTATAATTGTTTTAAAATATTTCAAACATCCAAGCTCTATTTCTTCTTTAACGTCAGAATTATCTTTCTCAGAGTCATTTTCTAATTCAGAATAGAATAATCAAATTCTCCAGAATTATTATCATTTGGTACAAAAACTTCATAAAACTACTCATATGGGTATTTTTCCTGTAAATATACCAAGAATTGTAAGTTTTCTAAAAAAATCTACAAAGGTTTTAATCCCTTAAACAAGTGCCCAAGCATTAACCGATAATAAAACAATTAAGCGCATTGTTGCTTGTCGATGCAGGAAAACCTCCGGGAAAAAACTTTGCGCCCTTCTACTCGAGTTCCTTTGCATTTATTTTTATTGCACAGAAGCAATGAGTGTCTGAAAAATCGGAAGCTCATCATTCACACTTCGACGCTCGTTCGACGTTCACACGAACACGTCCACACAAGGAACATCCTGCGTCGCCCCTAACATAGACGACTCTTTCTATTTGTGGCTTTGATTCATTATTTAAACAAGTTTTGTAAATATCAGTTAATAAATTTATATATATTGTGACAAGGTGGATTTAATCCACTTGTCATAGATGCCAGCTTTACCGACACCGCGAGGCATATATATATATATATATATATATATATATACTAGGGGGGCTTCGCCCCCCTGCGCGCTTCGCGCGCCAACCCCCTATTTTTAATTTCGAAAAAGGTTTTTCGTAATTAATTTATTTAAAATAATGTTTTAAATTGTATTATTTTTTCACTACCATGGACACCTTAAAAATTAAACAGATTCATACAACACCTTGGAAGTATTGCTATAGTTATTATAATTTATAAATAAAAGTTTACCAAAATTTAGTGTAATGAAATCAGAATAAAAATAATAAAAAAAATAGACATATTAAATGTTAACTGTAAATTTTAAACTATATGAATTCTTATAAAGCTTAAATTTATATTTTAATAATTATAAATGTTAATGAAAAATTAACTTACCAAAAATAGTAAAGTACATATACCTACTAAATTGTAGTATTTTAGTTAACAACTTATTAACATTTTGGATTATTTTAAACCGTTATAAATAGAAATTCACCTTCTAAAATTAATTTATTTAATGACGAACGATCATCGCCAAAAGTTCTATGTCATTAATATTTTGTACTTTAATAGTAATAAAACTTTCTTCTTAATTAAATTAATTTTTGTATTATTTTTAAAGAATTATTTATAAAATTTTAGCGCTATATAAATAAAAACCTGTTTCTTCCATTTCTCCCGTGATTCGTAATTTGCACTCTATTTCAAAATTTGCGTTTTAATCCATAATTATATCCAATTTATTTTTACTATGCAGAGCCCAAATATTTATTTTGATTATTATAAACAAATTCATTTCTTAAATATCCTTCTATTTCTAATAAATACATACTTGTTTATTTAAAATATTGTGTTATATAAATATAAATTATCTACACACTTATATATCCATACAATTTTGAAATATTAATTTAAAAAATATTTAAATTAAATTCGCCTAAATTAATAGTTTTTGAAAATCTATTCAAATGTAATTCGTATTTTACATTGCCACTGTTAAAATTTGAATTTTCTTTTGCCTATACTGTTTATAATAGAATTATCTTAAAAATGCAATAATTAATATATTTAATTTTTAACTTATTGTATATTTCACATATAGATATTTGGAAAAGTGTATGTTATACTTGATTAATATTTATTTAATCTTCAAACAATTTTGCATCTGTATTTAAAGCATTACATTGCATTTTAGATCCGTTATTATTATTGGGTATACGTTTAAAAATTTTATGAGTTTTATGAAGAATGAGTAGACAAATACACATTCTTTCAAGTTATGTTCACAACTTTTTTTTGCAGCACGGAAAAAATACGTATATTATGTATTCTTGAAAAAACAATTTTAAAATATATATATATATATATATATTATATAAATATTACGCCGCACGCACACACACCCACATACATACATACATATGTATACATATATATGGTCTATCTCACGTCAAGTGGTACGATGAAAATTTTAAATCACTCCAAAATTTGAGAACAGGCTGGAAACATCTTCCAGAACATACAAAAAAAATTTAAGTGTTAAAAATAATTTGCTTAAGAGTTATTCGACCATGAAAAGTGGAAATTTTTCAATTTATTAGAAAAATTTCTATTTTTAAAGCCATTTATCTCAAAATCTGTTGATTTTTTTGAAAAAACATTACAAACAACTTTTGTTTAAATTAATCTTTAGAACTTATCTACCCTGGTTACATTTCTTAATTTTAAAATCTCGAAGAGATAGAACACCCGGACATATTGAATATCCAAAAACGGCTACCACACCATAATCGATTTTAATCTAACACCTCTCAAAAGTTCACATTTTTCGCTGTTGTAAGTTATGCCTCATAAACCTCATAAAATCACTAATTTTCACGTATTTTAGGACATAACTTACACCAAAGGTGTAATATATATAATATATATGTGGGTATTCCACGTGAAGTGGTCCGATCAAAATTTTAAAATGCACCAAATTTTGAGTACACTTTGCCAATTTTTTTGCAGAATACAGAAAAAAATTTTTAGGTACTGGAATTTATTAGCTCAAAAGTTATTATAACCTCAAAAAGTGAACTTTATCCAGTTTTTTTTCAACACCAGCTGGGTTTATCGCTATTTAACTCAAAATCTATCAACTTTTACTATACAAATATTCGTTGCTAATTATGTGTAGAATTTATCCTTCTGGGTTAGAATTTCTAATCTTAAGGTCAATGTTACATAAACTACATGTCAATATTCAACTTAAAAAAGTGTAAGTTCGCCGCAATTGATTTTTTTATCCAAAAGTCTAAAAGAAAGCTTGGAGCAATACCTTTCAAATAGTCTGTAGCTTTTTATGACCTTCAATTCCGTAAAAAGTTATGATAATTTAAAGAAAGACAAAAAATTCACAAAAATTAACATGGTATTTCGCATTTAAATTTTTTAAAAAATTTGGTGTTTGTGTGTTCAAAAAATGTGATCTTTTGAGCGGTGTTAGATCAAAATCGATTGTGGCGTGGTCGCCTTTTTTTGATATTCAATATTTCCGGGCGTTCTATCTCTTCGAGATTTTAAAATCAGGAATTGTAACCCAAGTAGATAAGTTCTAAAGATTATTTTGAACAAAAGTTGTTTATAATGTATTTTTAAAAAAATCAATAGATTTTGAGATAAATAGCTTTGAAAATAATAATTTCTCTAAAAAATTGAAAAATTTCCATTTTTCATGGTGGAATAACTCTTAGGCAAATTATTTTTTTTCAACAACGGGCCGAAACTGTCACTTTCGCTCCCGGCGCCCGAATCGCGAAGTTGGAATTTCGGCCTCGTTGTTGAAAAAAATAGTATACACACCACGGGAGGTAAAATGGCGACCCAATAGCACACGTTTGCCACCCTCGCCTTCGGCTCGGGGGGCAATTTACGTGTACTATAGGCTCACCAATACTTTACCTCCCTAGATGTGTAATATACTATTAACACCTCAAATTTTTTTTCTATCTTCTGGAAGATATTTCCAGTCTGTTCACAAAATTTGGAGTGATTTCAAATTTTCATCGTACCACTGATGTGAAATAGCCCATATATATGGTAATGAACAATTAACTTACCAAAAATAGTAAAGTGCATATACTTCATTGTAGTATTTAGTAAAAACCTATTAAAATTTTAGATTATTTGAAACGGATTTAATAGAACTTTACCTCCTAAAATTAATTTATTTAAGTCATCGCCAAGAGTTCTACATGTCATTAATATTTTATGCTTTAAGAGTAATAAAACTTTCTTCTTAATTAAATTAATTTTTGTATTAGCTTTAAAGAATTATTTATAACATTTTAGCGGTATATAAATAAAAACCTGTTTCTTCCATTTCTCCCGTAAATCGTAATTTGCACCCGCTTTCAAAATTTGCGTTTTAATCCATAATTATATCCAATTAATTTTTCCCTTTAGTTACAGAGCCCATATATTTATTTTAATTATTATAAACAAAGGCATTCCTTAAATAACCTTTTGTTTCTAATAAATACATACTTGTTTATATAAAATATTGTTTTATATAAATATACGTAATCTACTTACTTATATATCCATACAATTTTTAAATTTTGATTTGAATAATATTTAAATTAAATACTACTAAAATAATAAATTTCAAAAAATTTTTGAAATGTAATTCGTATTTTATATTGCCTCTGTTAAAATTTGAATTTTCTTTTGCCATTACTGTTTATAATAGAATTATCTTAAAAATGCAATAATCTATATCTATATTATATTAAGCTGCTTCCATCAAAAACCTTTCTCCCTTTCTGTGACGTCAATCTATTTGTATGACGTCATTGTCGAAGTGACGATATTTTTTGATAAATAGATGTATCACATGTTTTTTGATGCACTGTTGGGGGTTAATGTTTTTAGTTGCTTTTTTAAAAGGGGTAAAACTTGAAGGGGGAAGGGGTGGTGGTATTGGGTGTACCCTGACCACCTAGACATCGTCTTCAGGAAGTGACAATATTTTTGCATATTCAAGCAGGGTGGCACACTACTTACCAGTAGACGATGTCCAGATGACCCGGAGGACACCCTGACCACCTGGACATCGTCTTCAGGAAGTGACAATTTTTTTGCATATTCAAGCAGGGTGGCACACTACTTACCAGTAGACGATGTCCAGATGACCCGGAGGTCACCCTGACCACCTGGACATCGTCTTCAGGAAGTGACAATTTTTTTTGCATATTCAAGCAGGGTGGCACACTACTTACCAGTAGACGATGTCCTGATGATCCGGAGGTCACCCTGACCACCTGGACATCGTCTTCAGGAAGTGACAATTTTTTTTTGCATATTCAAGCAGGGTGGTACACTACTTACCAGTAGACGTTGTCCAGATGACCCGGAGGTCACCCTGACCACCTGGACATCGTCTTCAGGAAGTGACAATTTTTTTGTATATTCAAGCAGGGTGGTACACTACTTACCAGTAGACGATGTCCAGATGACCCGGAGGTCACCCTGACCACCTGGACAGCGTCTTCAGGAAGTGACAATTTTTTTGCATATTCAAGCAGGTTGGCAATTCAGAATCTTTTAAAGGACGATTTCATATCTAAAATCTCGGTAGTCTAAAGGTTAAAATGTAAAGTTTCCAAACCGAAAATATAAAAATGTGATCTGTGTTAATAGTACTTTGAGTAATAAATACCAAACACACTATAATTTTTTTCCCTTGAATCAGAATAGAGTACAATCTTGTTTCCAAATCTTTCTTTTCTAAAAAAATGCAAGGTTAAGAAAATACTCATTAGGTATAAAGGAATAGATACATTCCTACCCAGACAGCACTTCATATTGCAGCGATATTGTTGGAATAATGTCATATTGCTACAATATTGACAACATGCATTGTCTGATTTTCGTATTTTATTAATTAATGAACGCATTAATGAGGATAATAATTTAAGCTAAAGAATTGTTGTATGTTTAATGTCTTTAAAATTAATTGTAAACATGAAACATTTTTCTGACCAGGTGAAATTGTTAACTTTTGGTTTACTTTAGAGGTAAAAATTTTATTTTTAATATTTCATGATGTTAAGCAAAAAATACGGGCATGTTTTTGTGGTAATTCAGCGGTTACCTTTTTTAATGTAATTCCTCTGGTAGAGAATAATTGGAAAACTAATAAATTTTTTAAAACCAATTCATAGAGTAAAATTCAGATAAAGTAACTACATAAAAACAGTATTATTCCGATGTGGACATTTTGAATGTTAACGTAATAAAATTTAAAAAACAGTCTATGTAATCTCCCCTGGCATGTAACATCCCCAGTCCAAATTTCTTTTATAACGAATAATCGATGCTGATCATTACATGCTTTACTGTTTTGACTAAAAATAAACATTATTTCTTAACAATTGTTTTCTCCATTCAAAGAAACTATGCGAGTCCATCAATGGAAATGGAGTATATTCAATGTATACTCCATAAAATATGTTTATTAAAACTTTCTATCCCTATTACAAAATCTCACGTGAGAAATTGATTTTTTATTATTTAGCAAATTTAAACACCTCTCCAATTGAAATATCACATGAGATTTTGGCATGAAATCTCACTTGAGATCTCACGTGAGATTTTGTATTAGGGATGTATTCAAGATGTTTATGTTTTATATATCAAAATATATGTAATTCCCCTGGAATGTAAAAATTAAAAATCTTCAATACGTTGAGTAAATCAACTGATCCTGTATGCCCACTGTAAACAGGTACTCTAGAAACTGTAATTGGTCCAGAGAATCCAAAAATATATAATTTTTTTCATTTTGTTTTCTTGCATATCACAACGTCAAATGTTCACGTTAGATGATTTTCACCCATGTAGGATTGTCAGGTAGCATTACTTTACCCATTTGACAACAACTTGAAAATAATTAATTTTTATTGTATTCACATGAAAAATGTTTTGCATGGCAATATTTACAAATTTCAGACAATGTACCTAAATAATTTTCAATTATTAAGATTCATTAAAATAATTATTTGCTATTTTACCATCATACATATTATTTTTATTTTTTTTGGTTACTCTTAAGTTCTGCAATAACATCTAATTTTTTTTTTTTAAATGAGGAGTAGCATTTTCATTTATTGACTCATTATCATGAACTTGAGTTTTTTAAAATAGGGTAAGGTGAGGGAATTAAAGGAGGATGGGTAGTTGACCTGGAGGTCATCCTGACCACCTGGACATCGTCCTCGGGAAGTAACAATTTTTTTTGCATATTCAAGTAGGGTGGCACACTACTTACCAGTAGACGATGTCCAGATGACCCGGAGGTCACCATGACCACCAGGACATCGTCTTCAGGAAGTGACAATTTTTTTTGCATATTCAAGCAGGGTAATACACTACTTACCAGTAGACGATGCCCAGATGACCCGGAGGTAAAAAAAAATAAATCAACGACATAACAATTCAAAAATTGAAGCAGCACCTTTAAAGCGTAGCGCTAATATTGCTAAGTTTATAAGAAAGCGTTAAAAATAAATTAATTAATAAAAAAAATCATATCTAAAGTGCACACCTAATACAAATATTTACAAGTATACATATAAGCAGCACCTTTAAAGAGTAGCGCTCAAAATTTTAAAATAAATCATCAATAGTAACAATTCAAAAATTGAAGCAGCACCTTTAAAGCGTAGCGCTAATATTGCTAAGTTTTTAACAAAGCGTTAAAAATAAATTAATTAATAAAAAAGTCATATATAAAGTGCACACATAATTCAAATATTTACAAATATACATATAAGCAGCACCTTTAAAGAGTAGCACTCAAAATTAAAAAATAAATCATCAATAGAACAATTCAAAAATTGAAGCAGCACCTTTAAAGCGTAGCGCTAATATTGCTAAGTTTTTAACAAAACGTTAAAAATAAATTAATTAATAAAAAAAATCATATCTAAAGTGCATTTTTAATTCAAATATTTACATATATACATATAAGCAGCACCTTTAAAGAGTAGCGCTCAAAATTTTAAAATAAATCATCAATAGAACAATTCAAAAATTGAAGCAGCACCTTTAAAGCGTAGCGCTAATATTGCTAAGTTTTTAACAAAACGTTAAAAATAAATTAATTAATAAAAAAGTCATATATTTCAAGTGCACACATAATTCAAATATTTACAAATATACATATAAGCAGCACCTTTAAAGAGTAGCACTCAAAATTAAAAAATAAATGGACAATATAACAATTCAAAAATTGAAGCAGCACCTTTAAAGCGTAGCACTAATATTACTAAGTTTTTAACAAAGCGTTAAAAATAAATTAATTAATAAAAAAAATCATATCTAAAGTGCACACTTAATTCAAATATTTACAAATATACATATAAGCAGCACAGAGAAGCGCTCAAAATTTTAAAATAAATCATCAATAGAACAATTCAAAAATTGTGCAGCACCTTTAAAGCGTAGCGCTAATATTGCTAAGTTTTTAATAAAGCGTTAAAAATAAATCAATTAATAAAAAAAATCATATCTAAAGTGCACACTTAATTCAAATATTTACAAATATATATATATATATATAAGCAGCACCTTTAAAGAGTATCGCTCGAAATTTTAAAATAAATCTTCAATAGAACTATTGAAAAATTGAAGCAGTACCTTTGAAGCGTATCGCTAATATTGCTAAGCTTTTAACAAAGAGTTATAAATAATTCAGTTAATAAAAAAAATCATATCTAAAGTGTACACTTAATTTAAATATTTATATATATACATATAAGCAGCACCTTTAAAGTGTACACTTAATTCAAATATAACACCTAATAATATAATATAATATATAAATAACAATAAATATAATTTCATTTTTAATGCAGCCATATTATGAAACTAAACAGTTTTTAAAATATGTCAGTCCTAAGCCTGTAATCGCAGAGGGAAAATGAAATTAAACAAAAAATTATAAAACAAAAAAATAATGTCACTTCCCGAGGACGATGTCCAGGTGGTCAGGATGACCTCCAGGTCAAGTACCCATCCTCCTTTAATTCCCTCACCTTACCCTATTTTAACCCTTTTTAAAAAACTCAAGTTCATGATAATGAGTCAATAAATGAAAATGCTACTCCTCATTTAAAAAAAAATTAGATGTTATTGCAGAACTTAAGAGTAACCAAAAAAAAATAAAAATAATATGTATGATGGTAAAATAGCAAATAATTATTTTAATGAATCTTTAATAATTGAAAATTATTTAGGTACAATGTCTGAAATTTGTAAATATTGCCATGCAAAACATTTTTCATGTGAATACAATAAAAATAAATTATTTTCAAGTTGTTGTCAAATGGGTAAAGTAATGCTACCTGACATCCTACATGGGTGAAATCATCTAACGTGAACATTTGACGTTGTGATATGCAAGAAAACAAAATGAAAAAAATTATATATTTTTGGATTCTCTGGACCAATTACAGTTTCTAGAGTACCTGTTTACAGTGGGCATACAGGATCAGTTGATTTACTCAACGTATTGAAGATTTTTAGTTTTTACATTCCAGGGGAATTACATATATTTTGATATATAAAACATAAACATCTTGAATACATCCCAAGTGATATTTCAATTGGAGAGGTGTTTAAATTTTCTAAATAATAAAAAATCAATTTCTCACGCGAGATTTTGTAATAGGGATAGAAAGTTTTAATAAACATATTTTATGGAGTATACATTGAATATAACTATACCTAATTGATAATAACAATAAAAAAAATTAATTAACAAATTCTTCCATTTATAAAATATATGAAATGTTTCCTTATAATCAATTTAACATAATTTTTATATTTGTAATATAAATTATATATTTTTATTATTTCTTTTAGTAGTGACGTCTTTTATCTTAAATAACAATTTTACTCTTTTTCTGAGTTTTATTTTAATAAAATACATCTGGACATCGTCTAGTGGTAAGTAGTGTGCCACCCTGCTTGAATATGCAAAAAAAATTGTCACTTCCTGAAGACGATGTCCAGGTGGTCAGGGTACACCCCATACCACCACCCCTTCCCCCTTCAAGTTTTACCCCTTTTAAAAAAGCAACTAAAAACATTAACCCCCAACAGTGCATCAAAAAACATGTGATACATCTATTTATCAAAAAATATCGTCACTTCGACAATGACGTCATACAAATAGATTGACGTCACAGAAAGGGAGAAAGGTTTTTGATGGAATTTAATTTTTATTTAACTTTAACTTAAACTTTAATTTTTTCTATTATATATTTTTATTATTTCTTTTAGTAGTGACGTCTTTTATCTTAAATAACAATTTTACTCTTTTTCTGAGTTTTATTTTAATAAAATACATCTGGACATCGTCTAGTGGTAAGTAGTGTGCCACCCTGCTTGAATATGCAAAAAAAATTGTCACTTCCTGAAGACGCCCCTTTTAAAAAGCAACTAAAACATTAACCCCCAACAGTGCATCAAAAAACATGTGATACATCTATTTATCAAAAAATATCGTCACTTCGACAATGACGTCATACAAATAGATTGACGTCACAGAAAGGGAGAAAGGTTTTTGATGGAATTTAATTTTTATTTAACTTTAACTTAAACTTTAATTTTTTCTATTATATATTTTTAATATTTAATTTAGTTTTAAAACAATAATAAAAAATAAATAATAAAATAATTAAATAAATAAATTAAAATATAATAAATTAACTTTAATTTTTTTTTTTTATATATAGAACTTTTATCCTCCAAATGTTGAGCAATCGATAGGTGAAAATCGATTAATAATAATTATAAATAATATTTTATTTTAAATTTTTATTTTATAAAAGTTTCTATTTTTCATGATTTTTTTTTTTTTGACGTGATCAATTTACGAGAAATTGCCCATATATACATGTAAAATCTAAATGTGCATAAAGTAAATGTTACCTAATTATCTTTTTTTATTGTATTCATACAATTGTAATTTTATTTATTTTTTCACATATAATAATTACAAAGGAAATAAGGTTGGACAACGCCATAAGAATAATAATAATAATATAAAATCAAAGAGTGTTTTAATTGAAGAATAATAAAATCCAATTATTATTGTAATTATGTGCATTAAAAAATAGACAATAATAAATGTTAACAAATAAGTAAGATTATTATTACTTAGTATTAATATATTATATTTATCTAAACTTTGAAAATGAAAAATTAAATCTAATAACTTTATAACTTCATATAGTTTAAATGTTTTCCTGATAATTAATATTGATACAACAAAATAAATCAAAAGTTTAAATCAACCGAGGGAGCGTTAGCGACCGAGGTATTTGTTGCTAGGGGATGCCATACCTGAATTTAATCCTACTATGCCGACACCCGTATATTACATGCACTGTTTTTCCTATTACTATTATTTAATACAATGACAAACTATAAACGCAGTGGAGGCATATTTGTAATGCATATATTACATAAATTATAAGTACAAAAGTTTGAATTATGTTAAAATGCTCATAGAAATTGAAAAATACGACCTCAAACATAACCTCTCTTAGTTAACAGGCAACAACGATTAGATTGAATTATACAAAAACTGGATAATTTTCTAACAAATAAAGTGCAGACGCACAATTTCACGATATTGATAAATGTTGGAACACTAAAAAAAACAGTCAAAAGTGCACGAGGAAGAAAAAAATTGAAAAATACGATTGATACAAACACGTTGGGAAGCTCGTACTACATATTTACGATGAAAATAAATATAGAATGCAATTAAAAACAACAAAAAATGAAGTAGAGGCAATATTTTACATTAACTTAGAATCATTTTTCAGTAAAATACAGAAGAATAGATAATCGATTAAAAAATTAAACGAAAAATAAAAACGATATACATTCTTTCTAAAAATGTGTAATTTAGCAGACGGAAGAATAAGAAAAACTTTAGCTACGTAGTTTGAAAAAGAATCAATAGGTGGCGATGCTAAACGTTTCCCCAAAAATAGACGACGGATTCTATAGGAGGTGCGAGCACCGATTCGGGCCATCTGCAGCTCGCACCTCCTATACTTTCAAATACATTGTATTATACCGACACTCAATGTTGGGTGCAATAAATCTTTAATTACAATTATTTAAATTATTGACAGTTTGAGGACTGGGTAGTGGAATATTATCAATAAACATTTAAAATGTATAATATGTACGTTATTAGAGTTTATGTTATAATGTCGTTGACATTTGAAAAATACGAATTCAATCATAACCTCTCTCAGTCTATAGCGTTGGATTCTATAGGAGGTGCGAGCACCGATTCGGGCCGTCTGCAGCTCGCACCTCCTATACTTTCAAATACATTGTATTTTGCCTGCACACAATGTTGGGTGCAATATTTGTTTAGTGTAATATTTGTTTAATAACAATTATTTAAATTATTGACAGTTTGAGGAAGGGGTAGATTCATATTATTAATAAACTTTTAAAATGTATAATATGTACGTTATTAGAGTTTATGTTATAATGTCGTTGACATTTGAAAAATACGAATTCAATCATAACCTCTCTCAGTCTATAGCGTTGGATTCTATAGGAGGTGCGAGCACCAACTCGGGCCGTCTGCAGCTCGCACCTCCTATACTTTCAAATACACTGTATTATACCGACACTCAATGTTAGGTGCAATAAATCTTTAATTACAATTATTTAAATTATTGACAGCTTCAGAACGGGGTAGAGGCATATTATTTATAAACATTTAAAATGTATAAAAATTACAAAATTAGAGTTTATATGTTATAATATCATTAACATTTGAAAAATACGAATTCAATCATAACCTCTCTCAATATATAGCGTTGGATTCTATAGAAGGTGCGAGCACCGATTCGGGCCGTCTGCAGCTCGCACCTCCTATACTTTCAAATACATTGTATTATACCGACACTCAATGTTGGGTGCAATAAATCTTTGATTACAATTATTTAAATTATTGACAGCTTCAGGATGGGGTAAACGCATATTATTAATAAACATTTAAAATGTATAATATGTCCGAAATTAGAGTTTATGTTATAATGTCGTTGACATTAGAAAAATACGATTTCAATCAACCTCTCTCAGTCTATAGCGTTGGATTCTATAGGAGGTGCGAGCACCGACTCGGGCCGTCTGCAGCTCGCACCTCCTATACTTTCAAATACATTGTATTATACCGACTCACAATGTTGGGTGCAATAAATCTTTGATTACAATTATTTAAATGAACTGACAGCCTCAGGACGGGGTAAAGGCATATTATTAATAAACATTTAAAATATATAACAATTACAAAATTAGAGATTAGGTTATAATATCGTTAACATTTGAAAAATAAAAATTCAATCATAACCTCTCTCAGTCTATAGCGTTGGATTCTATAGGAGGTGCGAGCACCGATTCGGGCCGTCTGCAGCTCGCACCTCCTATACTTTCAAATACATTGTATTATACCGACACTCAATGTTGGGTGCAATAAATTTTTTATTACAATTATTTAAATTATTGACAGCTTGAGGATGGGGTAGAGGCATATTATTAATAAACATTTAAAATGTATAAAAATTACAAAATTAGAGTTTATGTTATAATATCGTTAACATTTGAAAAATACGAATTCAATCATAACCTCTCTCAGTCTAAAGCGACGGAGTCTATAGGAGGTGCGTGCATCGATTTGGGCCGTCTGCAGCTCGCACCTCCTATTCTTTCAAATACATTGTATTATACCGACACTCAATGTTGGGTGCAATAAATCTTTAATTACAATTATTTAAATTATTGACCGCTTCAGGACGGGGTAAAGGCATATTATTAATAAACATTTAAAATGTATAATATGTACGAAATTAGAGTTTATGTTATAATGTCGTTGACATTTGAAAAATACGAATTCAATCATATCCTCTCTCAGTCTATAGCGTTGGATTCTATAGGAGGTGCGAGCACCAACTCGGGCCGTCTGCAGCTCGCACCTCCTATACTTTCAAATACATTGTATTATACCGACACTCAATGTTGGGTGCAATAAATTTTTATTACAATTATTTAAATTATTGACAGCTTGAGGATGGGGTAGAGGCATATTATTAATAAACATTTAAAATGTATAAAAATTACAAAATTAGAGTTTATGTTATAATATCGTTAACATTTGAAAAATACGAATTCAATCATAACCTCTCTCAGTCTATAGCGTTGGATTCTATAGAAGGTGCGAGCACCGATTCGGGCCGTCTGCAGCTCGCACCTCCTATACTTTCAAATACATTGTATCATACCGACACTCAATGTTGGGTGCAATAAAACTTTGATTACAATTATTTAAATTATTGACAGTTGGAGGACTGGGTAGTGGAATATTGTCAATAAACATATAAACTGTACAACATGTACAAAATTTGAATTTCTGTTAAAATATTTTATGTATTTGAAAAATAAGAATTCAATCATAACCTCTCTCAGTCTAGAGCGACGGAGTCTATAGGAGGTGCGTGCATCGATTTGGGCCGTCTGCAGCTCGCACCTCCTATTCTTTCAAATACATTGTATTTTGCCGGCACTCAATGTTGGGTGCAATAAATCTTTAATTACAATTATTTAAATTATTGACAGCTTGAAGATGGGGTAGAGGCATATTATTAATAAACATTTAAAATGTATAATATGTACGTTATTAGAGTTTATGTTATAATGTCGTTGACATTTGAAAAATACGAATTCAATCATAACCTCTGTCAGTCTATAGCGTTGGATTCTATAGGAGGTGCGAGCACCGACTCGGGCCGTCTGCAGCTCGCACCTCCTATACTTTCAAATGCATTGTATCATACCGACACTCAATGTTAGGTGCAATAAATCTTTAATTTCAATTATTTAAATTATTGACAGCTTCAGAACGGGGTAAAGGCATATTATTAATAAACATTTAAAATATATAACAATTACAAAATTAGAGTTTAGGTTATAATATCAATAACATTTGTAAAATACGAATTCAATCATAACCTCTCTCAGTCTATAGCGTTGGATTCTATAGGAGGTGCGAGCACCAATTCGGGCCGTCTGCAGCTCGCACCTCCTATACTTTCAAATACATTGTATTATACCGACACTCAATGTTGGGTGCTATAAATCTTTCTTTACAATTATTTAAATTATTGACAGCTTGAAGATGGGGTAGAGGCATATTATTAATAAACATTTAAAATGTATAATATGTACGAAATTAGAGTTTATGTTATAATGTCGTTGACATTTGAAAAATACGATTTCAATCATAACCTCTCTCAGTCTATAGCGTTGGATTCTATAGGAGGTGCGAGCACCGATTCGGGCCGTCTGCAGCTCGCACCTCCTATACTTTCAAATACATTGTATTATACCGACACTCAATGTTGGGTGCAATAAATCTTCGATTACAATTATTTAAATTACTGACAGCTTCAGGACGGGGTAAAGGCATATTATTAATAAACATTTAAAATATATAACAATTACAAAATTAGAGTTTAGGTTATAATATCATTAACATTTGAAAAATACGAATTCAATCATAACCTCTCTCAGTCTATAGCGTTGGATTCTATAGGAGGTGCGAGCACCGATTCGGGCCGTCTGCAGCTCGCACCTCCTATACTTTCAAATACATTGATTATACCGACACTCAATGTTGGGTGCAATAAATCTTTGATTACAATTATTTAAATTATTGACAGCTTCAGGACGGGGTAAAGGCATATTATTAATAAACATTTAAAATGTATAATATGTACGAAATTAGAGTTTATGTTATAATGTCGTTGACATTTGAAAAATACGAATTCAATCATATCCTCTCTCAGTCTATAGCGTTGGATTCTATAGGAGGTGCGAGCACCAACTCGGGCCGTCTGCAGCTCGCACCTCCTATACTTTCAAATACATTGTATTATACCGACACTCAATGTTGGGTGCAATAAATTTTTTATTACAATTATTTAAATTATTGACAGCTTGAGGATGGGGTAGAGGCATATTATTAATAAACATTTAAAATGTATAAAAATTACAAAATTAGAGTTTATGTTATAATATCGTTAACATTTGAAAAATACGAATTCAATCATAACCTCTCTCAGTCTATAGCGTTGGATTCTATAGAAGGTGCGAGCACCGATTCGGGCCGTCTGCAGCTCGCACCTCCTATACTTTCAAATACATTGTATCATACCGACACTCAATGTTGGGTGCAATAAAACTTTGATTACAATTATTTAAATTATTGACAGTTGGAGGACTGGGTAGTGGAATATTGTCAATAAACATATAAACTGTACAACATGTACAAAATTTGAATTTCTGTTAAAATATTTTATGTATTTGAAAAATAAGAATTCAATCATAACCTCTCTCAGTCTAGAGCGACGGAGTCTATAGGAGGTGCGTGCATCGATTTGGGCCGTCTGCAGCTCGCACCTCCTATTCTTTCAAATACATTGTATTTTGCCGGCACTCAATGTTGGGTGCAATAAATCTTTAATTACAATTATTTAAATTATTGACAGCTTGAAGATGGGGTAGAGGCATATTATTAATAAACATTTAAAATGTATAATATGTACGTTATTAGAGTTTATGTTATAATGTCGTTGACATTTGAAAAATACGAATTCAATCATAACCTCTGTCAGTCTATAGCGTTGGATTCTATAGGAGGTGCGAGCACCGACTCGGGCCGTCTGCAGCTCGCACCTCCTATACTTTCAAATGCATTGTATCATACCGACACTCAATGTTAGGTGCAATAAATCTTTAATTTCAATTATTTAAATTATTGACAGCTTCAGAACGGGGTAAAGGCATATTATTAATAAACATTTAAAATATATAACAATTACAAAATTAGAGTTTAGGTTATAATATCAATAACATTTGTAAAATACGAATTCAATCATAACCTCTGTCAGTCTATAGCGTTGGATTCTATAGGAGGTGCGAGCACCGACTCGGGCCGTCTGCAGCTCGCACCTCCTATACTTTCAAATGCATTGTATCATACCGACACTCAATGTTAGGTGCAATAAATCTTTAATTTCAATTATTTAAATTATTGACAGCTTCAGAACGGGGTAAAGGCATATTATTAATAAACATTTAAAATATATAACAATTACAAATTAGAGTTTAGGTTATAATATCAATAACATTTGTAAAATACGAATTCAATCATAACCTCTCTCAGTCTATAGCGTTGGATTCTATAGGAGGTGCGAGCACCAATTCGGGCCGTCTGCAGCTCGCACCTCCTATACTTTCAAATACATTGTATTATACCGACACTCAATGTTGGGTGCTATAAATCTTTCTTTACAATTATTTAAATTATTGACAGCTTGAAGATGGGGTAGAGGCATATTATTAATAAACATTTAAAATGTATAATATGTACGAAATTAGAGTTTATGTTATAATGTCGTTGACATTTGAAAAATACGATTTCAATCATAACCTCTCTCAGTCTATAGCGTTGGATTCTATAGGAGGTGCGAGCACCGATTCGGGCCGTCTGCAGCTCGCACCTCCTATACTTTCAAATACATTGTATTATACCGACACTCAATGTTGGGTGCAATAAATCTTTGATTACAATTATTTAAATTACTGACAGCTTCAGGACGGGGTAAAGGCATATTATTAATAAACATTTAAAATATATAACAATTACAAAATTAGAGTTTAGGTTATAATATCAATAACATTTGAAAAATACGAATTCAATCATAACCTCTCTCAGTCTATAGCGTTGGATTCTATAGGAGGTGCGAGCACCGATTCGGGCCGTCTGCAGCTCGCACCTCCTATACTTTCAAATACATTGATTATACCGACACTCAATGTTGGGTGCAATAAATCTTTGATTACAATTATTTAAATTATTGACCGCTTCAGGACGGGGTAAAGGCATATTATTAATAAACATTTAAAATGTATAATATGTACGAAATTAGAGTTTATGTTATAATGTCGTTGACATTTGAAAAATACGATTTCAATCAACCTCTCTCAGTCTAAAGCGACGGAGTCTATAGGAGGTGCGTGCATCGATTTGGGCCGTCTGCAGCTCGCACCTCCTATTCTTTCAAATACATTGTATTATACCGACACTCAATGTTGGGTGCAATAAATCTTTAATTACAATTATTTAAATTATTGACCGCTTCAGGACGGGGTAAAGGCATATTATTAATAAACATTTAAAATGTATAATATGTACGAAATTAGAGTTTATGTTATAATGTCGTTGACATTTGAAATATACGAATTCAATCATATCCTCTCTCAGTCTATAGCGTTGGATTCTATAGGAGGTGCGAGCACCAACTCGGGCCGTCTGCAGCTCGCACCTCCTATACTTTCAAATACATTGTATTATACCGACACTCAATGTTGGGTGCAATAAATTTTTTATTACAATTATTTAAATTATTGACAGCTTGAGGATGGGGTAGAGGCATATTATTAATAAACATTTAAAATGTATAAAAATTACAAAATTAGAGTTTATGTTATAATATCGTTAACATTTGAAAAATACGAATTCAATCATAACCTCTCTCAGTCTATAGCGTTGGATTCTATAGAAGGTGCGAGCACCGATTCGGGCCGTCTGCAGCTCGCACCTCCTATACTTTCAAATACATTGTATCATACCGACACTCAATGTTGGGTGCAATAAAACTTTGATTACAATTATTTAAATTATTGACAGTTGGAGGACTGGGTAGTGGAATATTGTCAATAAACATATAAACTGTACAACATGTACAAAATTTGAATTTCTGTTAAAATATTTTATGTATTTGAAAAATAAGAATTCAATCATAACCTCTCTCAGTCTAGAGCGACGGAGTCTATAGGAGGTGCGTGCATCGATTTGGGCCGTCTGCAGCTCGCACCTCCTATTCTTTCAAATACATTGTATTTTGCCGGCACTCAATGTTGGGTGCAATAAATCTTTAATTACAATTATTTAAATTATTGACAGCTTGAAGATGGGGTAGAGGCATATTATTAATAAACATTTAAAATGTATAATATGTACGTTATTAGAGTTTATGTTATAATGTCGTTGACATTTGAAAAATACGAATTCAATCATAACCTCTGTCAGTCTATAGCGTTGGATTCTATAGGAGGTGCGAGCACCGACTCGGGCCGTCTGCAGCTCGCACCTCCTATACTTTCAAATGCATTGTATCATACCGACACTCAATGTTAGGTGCAATAAATCTTTAATTTCAATTATTTAAATTATTGACAGCTTCAGAACGGGGTAAAGGCATATTATTAATAAACATTTAAAATATATAACAATTACAAAATTAGAGTTTAGGTTATAATATCAATAACATTTGTAAAATACGAATTCAATCATAACCTCTCTCAGTCTATAGCGTTGGATTCTATAGGAGGTGCGAGCACCGATTCGGGCCGTCTGCAGCTCGCACCTCCTATACTTTCAAATACATTGTATTATACCGACACTCAATGTTGGGTGCTATAAATCTTTCTTTACAATTATTTAAATTATTGACAGCTTGAAGATGGGGTAGAGGCATATTATTAATAAACATTTAAAATATATAACAATTACAAAATTAGAGTTTAGGTTATAATATCAATAACATTTGAAAAATACGAATTCAATCATAACCTCTCTCAGTCTATAGCGTTGGATTCTATAGGAGGTGCGAGCACCGATTCGGGCCGTCTGCAGCTCGCACCTCCTATACTTTCAAATACATTGATTATACCGACACTCAATGTTGGGTGCAATAAATCTTTGATTACAATTATTTAAATTATTGACCGCTTCAGGACGGGGTAAAGGCATATTATTAATAAACATTTAAAATGTATAATATGTACGAAATTAGAGTTTATGTTATAATGTCGTTGACATTTGAAAAATGCGATTTCAATCAACCTCTCTCAGTCTATAGCGTTGGATTCTATGGGAGGTGCGAGCACCGATTCGGGCCGTCTGCAGCTCGCACCTCCTATGTTTTCAAATACATTGTATCATACCGACACTCAATGTTGGGTGCAATAAAACTTTGATTACAATTATTTAAATTATTGACAGTTGGAGGACTGGGTAGTGGAATATTATCAATAAACATATAAAACGTACAACATGTACAAAATTTGAATTTCTGTTAAAATATTTTATGTATTTGAAAAATAAGAATTCAATCATAACCTCTCTCAGTCTAAAGCGACGGAGTCTATAGGAGGTGCGTGCATCGATTTGGGCCGTCTGCAGCTCGCACCTCCTATTCTTTCAAATACATTGTATTTTGCCGGCACACAATGTTGGGTGCAATATTTGTTTAATAACAATTATTTAAATTATTGACAGTTTGAGGACGGGGTAGATTCATATTATTAATATATATTTTAAGTGTGTAACAAATACAAAATTAGAGTTACCTGTGCACGTACCTCCTAGCGGAGTCTATCGTTTATTTGCACATGTATAAGTCGCCAACATTACGTATTTCGTAAGGCACTTGGGGTTCCTACTTTAAATGTATTTAAATACATTACGTTAAATCATGTACAATACCTATCAATACAGTACTATGGTATGGATAGTTTAGTTATTTAGCTTATGAAATTTAAAATGAAACTTTTGTTTTACAAGAATATAAAATGGCGTAAACAATAATTTTCGACAATTATTGGTTAATAATAAACAAGAAACATAATTAAAATAAACATGAATATAGAATTAACAATTAAAAATACGTATCTAAAAGTGTATATTATTGTACAAAATGTAAACAGCAAAATCTATAATATTTAACCTAATTAAATTAGGTAGTATGCTTGAACTATATACATACATGTATAAACTATGTACAATTATCTGAGAATGTTAAAATTTCCCTGCACGAAATATTCATAAAACCATTATTTATATATGTGTAGGCAATTCTTTGTCAAATCGAGATTGAGATAAAATATTTTTGGGTTTCTGTAACATTTGAAAATGCCTTTTTCTACATGTTTTGGATATAGTATCATATACAAACTCGGTAATTTGATCATTTTTTTTTCTTAACTGTTAACCTTTTCTAACTCAAAATTGACTGCTTCAATGTAAGTACATAAAAGTTATTTTTTTCTGCAAATTACATGAAGTTTAAAAAAATGACCAAATTCATGGAGTGTACCACAATATGTAACATTATAAAGAAATTATTAAAATTGTAAATAAGTGGTTTTGCTCCGAGCTTGTTAGACTCTCACATGACGGTTCTCTCTAGAAGATGCTTGCACAGCTCGACTCGACGAGCACACTCACTTCCTACAGTCGGTAAACGTATAACAACAACCTACAGCTATTTATCTGGGTATACGAAATTAATAATCGGTTGATTAAAAAACTTTAATTTTTCGTAGATTTTTAAACATTTAATAATGTTTTATATTTATAAAAATGCGTAATCATATATAAATTGTGATAAGGTAATTTGTACTTGTCAATGTGTTAAGCGAGTGAGTTTCAACCTAAACTATCCTACCTACCCTCACAATACTATGCACATATTTCACCTACACTAGAACATACCTAAATGTACCCCAGCCATCCCATGAACCCAACACTAACCCCGCTAGCACACAAGCAGCACAGCAAGATAATGACTGGCATGCGATGAACCTGGTCTTACATCGTATCTCTCTAGGAAGGTACATCAATGATCAGGAGAGGCATCTCATAACATCGTACTGCCTCCAGGATCAGTAGAATTATCTAGCAGCAAACCTTCAGCAACAACGAAGACCAATATGGAACTCCCAGCAGCACCGAACAGCAGCATAGAATATTTCCCAACCGCTGTAATAATTAGTTAATTAGGCGTTGTTTTAATTAGAAGGACATAAGGAATCATGTAGCTGTATAAACGTATTGGCAGTTACATGTAAGGAAAGGATTGGCAGGTGGGGTTATGTAATCATAACATTACCATAACCCTCAAATACTAGATATTCTAATACAATAAACACTCCCTCAGGAGTTAGTTATTACCTTTAGAAGCAGCATGTAATCCTCGCATCAATTGTACAATCCCGATACTCTGCAGCAGCTGGCCCGACGCGTAACAGCTGTTCGAGCGCCGTGAGAGCGATAGAGAGCGAAGATCCGATTTCGGCCGTCCCGTAAACCTGTAACAAATAGGAACTAATTAGCCGATAAGCAAGATAATACGGAACGATATATAATTGTTACCTCGAGCACAGCATCACCAGAAACAGCGTTCACCTCGAATCAAAAAAGCAGCCAACAGGGGAAGCTGTCTTCGTCGTATGCATCGTATACGTCGCATAGCTGAGAGCACTCACTGTATGATGCGCGCAGACGACGGCGGCCGACGGACGACATGCGAGAAGCTGCGCGCGCACGTCGGGCCCGACCAGCGAAGCAGCGAACTAGCGGAAACTCGAGAGAGCTCTTCGGTACTCCTTCGCGACACATTGACAACATTAGCTTGTGCGTGTGTGTGTGAGGAAAGCAGCATTTCCAGCGGCAACTCAGGAGACGATCTCTATACGGACAAGATTGCTTCGCAGCAGGTGAACTGCATTCATTACGTCTTTGGTAAGTGTGCTTCCCATATCTCTCCCTTCTCAACCTATTCCCGCGCAACAAACCGTCGCAACTCGTACGCAGCCGAGGAATCGTATTATTAATTCACCGCGATTATACGCGGCTGGCGCCCAAACCCCTTTATCTATTATTATAATAAATTATTACTATTTTTATTGATCTAGTCCCCAGCGTGACCGTTACAAAATGTAGATAGTAAACAATTTTACATGAATAGTCATATCTCGATTAAGCTTGTTAGAAACTAGCAGACGACGGTTCCCTCTAGAGGGGCGTGCACAGTTCGGCACGACGATCACACGCACTTCCTACACTCGGCAAACGGACTACGATTTCTAGTTGCACTTCTATTAAGTTATGTTAGGTTATGATATTACCATGTATTATATATTGTCAGTTATTCTACTGCGTCATAATAAATATAAATTTTGTAATATATATATATATATATATATATATATATATATATATACTAGGGGGGCTTCGCCCCCCTGCGCGCTTCGCGCGCCAACCCCCTATTTTTAATTTCGAAAAAGGTTTTTCATAATTAATTTATTTAAAATAATATTTTAAATTGTATTATTTTTTCACTACCATGGACACCTTACAAATTAAACAGATTCACACAACACCTTGGAGGTATTGCTATAGTTATTATAATTTATAAATAAAAGTTTACCAAAATTTAGTGTAATGAAATCAGAATAAAAATAATAAAAAAAAATAGAGACATATTAAATGTTAACTGTAAATTTTAAACTATACGAATTCTTATAAAGCTTAAATTTATATTTTAATAATTATAAATGTTAATGAAAAATTAACTTACCAAAAATAGTAAAGTACATATACTTACTAACTTGTAGTATTTTAGTTAACAACTTATTAAAATTTTGGATTATTTTAAACGGTTATAAATAGAACTTCACCTCCTAAAATTAATTTATTTAATGACGAACGATCATTGTCAGAAGTTCTATGTCATTAACATTTTGTACTTTTAGAGTAATAAAACTTTCTTCTTTAATAAATAAATTTTTGTAGTAATTTTAAAGAACTATTTATAACAAATTAGCGGCATATAAGTAAAAACCTGTTTCTTCCATTTCTCCCGTGATTCGTAATTTGCACCCTCTTTCAAAATTTGCGTTTTAATCCATAATTATGTCCAATTTATTTTTACTATGCAGAGCCCAAATATTTAGTTTGATTATTATAAACAAATTCATTTCTTAATTATCCTTCTGTTTCTAATAAATACATACTTGTTTATTTAAAATATTGTGTTATATAAATATAAATTATATATATCCATACAATTTTGAAATATTAATTTAAAAAATATTTAAATTAATGCTCCTAAATTAATAGTTTTTGAAAATCTATTCAAATGTAATTCGTATTTTATATTGCCACTGTTAAAATTTGAATTTTCTTTTGCCTATACTGTTTATAATAGAATTATCTTAAAAATGCAATAATTAATATATTTAATTTTTAACCCATTGTACATATCATATGGATATTTGGAAAAGTGTATGTTATACTTGATTAATATTTATTTCATCTTCAAACAATTCTGCATCTGCATTCAAAGCATTACATTGAATTTTAGATCCGTTATTATTATTGAGTATACGTTTAAAAATTTTATGAGTTTTATCAAGAATGAGTAAACAAATACACATTCTTTCAAGTTATGTTCACAACTTTTTTTTTGCGCACGGAAAAAATACATATATTATGTATTCTTAAAAAAACAATTTTAAAATATATATATTATATAAATATTCCGCCGCACGCACACACACCCACATACATACATACATATATATATACATATATATGGTCTATTTCACGTCAAGTGGTACGATGAAAATTTTAAATCACTCCAAATTTTGTGAACAGACTGGAAATATCTTCCAGAAGATAGAAAAAAAATTTTAGGTGTTAAAAATAATTTGCCTAAGAGTTATTCCACCATGAAAAATGGAAATTTTTCAATTTTTTAGAGAATTTACTATTTTCAAAGCCATTTATCTCAAAATCTATTGATTTTTTTAAAAATACATTATAAACAACTTTTGTTCAAAATAATTTTTAGAACTTATCTACTTGGGTTACAATTCTTAATTTTAAAATCTCGAAGAGATAGGACACTCGAAAATATTTAATATAAAAAAAAGGCGACCACGCCACAATCGATTTTGATCTAACACCGCTCAGAAGATCACATTTTTGGAGAGCTTTCGAATGGCTGTGGTTAGATTATTGGCCAAGACTGCTGGTGTAAGTTATACGCCATAAACCTCATAAAATCACTAATTTTCATGTATTTTAGGGCATAACTTACACCAGCGGTATGTAACATATATATGACATATATATATATAACATATATATGACATACATATATATACAACATATATATAACATATATATATATGACATATATATATAAAACATATATATGACATATATATAACATATATATATGACATATATATATAACATATATATATGACATATATATATAACATATATATATAACATATGTATATAACATATATATATGACATATATATATATAAAACATATATATATATGTTGAATCCTGAATTCTTAGACACGGCGGCGGCGGCGGCGGCGAAATATTTATATATTATAGAGAGATATATATGACATATATATATAAAACATATATGACATATATATAACATATATATATGACATATATATATAACATATATATATGACATATATATATAACATATATATATAACATATGTATATAACATATATATGACATATATATATATAAAACATATATATATATGTTGAATCCTGAATTCTTAGACACGGCGGCGGCGGCGGCGGCGGCGGCGAAATATTTATATATTATAGAGAGATATATATATATAAATTCAGGATAAATAAAACATATTTGCAATTGTACTAAACGGCCTCCCTAGAAGTAGATTTTCTTGTGGGTCATCAATAACTGTTTTACTCAGTACTTGATTTAATAGTGATTAAAACATTGAATTAAACATATTAATTAGTTGAGATAATTGTGGACATTGTGGGGAAATAAATAGTTTATTAATATTAGAAGATATTGAAAACTTTAACAATTGAAACTCCATTTTAAACTATACAAAAAACATATGTGTTAAAACGATGGCAATGAAAATTAAACTTTAATTATAATCTATTATAAATCAAAAATTTCAATTAAATTGCAATGCAAATCAAAGTGTAAATTGAAAAGGACAATACCGACTAACATTTCGTTATCATAAAGTGTACGTGCAGTACACGTAACAATAAAGTGTATGTCTAGTACACACTATCATAAAGTGTACGTACAGTACACGTTACCATAAAGTGTATGTACAGTACACGGTACCATATAAAGTGTACGTACAGTACACGTTTCATAAAGTGTACATACACTGCACACTACCATAAAGTGTATGGACAATTCACGTTACCATAAAGTGTATGTACAGTACACGTTGCTATATAAAATGTACGTACAGTACATGTTACTATAAAGTACAAACACAGTAATAAAGTACAAACAAAGTGTACGCAAAGTGCAGAGTTAGTACATATGTGCTAATACTTTAATTTTTTGTATTTATAACAGTGTATTTATATCACACATGTATAATCGGAGAATAGTTTGCAAATATAATTTGCCATTTGATAATATTGCTGTATACAGTAAAAAAACATTTGTTTATATGTATGTCTTTCTTTATTACTTTAAACTAAAATTAAAAAACTTACAGCAGGTAAGATATTATGGTACTGTAATTATAATCAATAGAATGGTTACACATTCAATAATATTATGTACTTATAAGTTTTGCAGTAAACTATACATTTACTTTTACAGTAAATGTTATATATTTTTTTACAATCAACAATATAATTAATTTTTACCAACGTTGTATTCTGTACCTTGTGTTACATTTTCGCTTATTAGCGCCATCTGTGGGCATGCACCTAAATATGTATTAGTATATAATACAGAGGGCGCCACAGATATTTTCTGTTAGGTTAATTTTATGTAGGGTATCGATAAAACAGAACGCACGGACCTGCACAACAATTTTTCGTTGGGTATGGCATCCCCTTAATGTATTAATTTTTAATTTATTGTATATTTCACATATAGATATTTGGAAAAGTGTATGTTATACTTGATTAATATTTATTTTATCTTCGTAAAATTGTGCATATTTTTAAAAACATTACATTAAATTTTAGGTCCGTTTTTATTTTATGAGTTTTATCAGGAATAAGTAAACTAATACACATTCTTTCAAGTTATATTCACAACTTTTTTTTGCGCACGGAAAAAATACATATATTATCTATTCTTGAAAAAACAAATAACACGTACACACACACACGCACACACATACACACACACACACACTTCTGGGTTAGAATTTCTAATTTCAATGTAAATTTTATATAAAATACATGCCAATATTCAACTTAAAAAAAGTGTAAGTGCGCTACAATTGATTTTTTATCCAAAAGTTTGAAAGAAAGCTTGGAGCAATACCTTTCAAATAGTCTGTAGCATTTTTATGGCCTTCAGTTCTGTAAAAAGTTATGAATTATCTTAAAAATGCAATAATTAATGTATTTAATTTTTTACCCATTGTATATATCACATATGGATATTTGGAAAAGTGTATGATCACACACACACACACTCACACACACACACACACATACACACATGCACACACACATATATATATGACATATATATAACATATATATGTATATAACATATATATGACATATATATATAAAACATATATATATATGTTGAATTCTGAATTCTTAGACACGGCGGCGGCGGCGGCGGCGGCGAAATATTTATATATTAGATATATATATATATATATATATATATATATATATATATATATATATATGGGAAATTCCATGTGAAGTGATCCAGTTAAAAAATAGAATTTTGTATGGAATCAGTAAAAAACTACTTGAATAGAGTGTAGCTAAATTTTTAGACCTGAATTGCAATTAGTAACAGAGCTGTAGCCTTTTTTGAATTTGTATTTTTTGAATTTGTATTTTTTTGAATTTGAATTTTTGAATTGTACAATTTTTTGAAAAAAATGACTTTTTGACCATTTTTATCACTCAATAACTCAACATCTAACAATTTTTTCTTATGTACATTAAATTTGAAAAAGTTTATAAATTTCAAGAAGAATCTGTCAAAATATTTAATTTATATTAGTTCAAAACATTGAATATAGTTATAATTAATCAAAACCTTTATAGAAAAAAAGGGTTGTACGATCAAAAATATTTTATCTATCCAAAAATCTAATTCATAGATGATGAATTACCTTCAAAATGATGCAAAATTTGAATGCGGCAGAGCATTTCAGACAAAGTTATGGTGTTTTTAGGCAAATTTCTTAAAAAAAGAGAGCGAATGCATTTTATGAAAAAAATAGTGTAACCGTATACTTGTATTCAAACAATATGGGACAATTATTCCTCAATAATACTAAAATATACTATTTATTGTTAGTCACTGATACTTTTGAATCTCTAAGCTGCTTACAAACACAAAACAGTAGGTATAAGCAGTTATACCTGTTACATAAATGAATTTATTGGAATGATAAATAGTTTCAGGTATCTGACACTTAAGAAAAATTTTCGATTTTAGAAAACGCAATTTCCGTTTCCTGGTGGAAACGCCGATAAAATACTTTTTCACAAAATAAAAACACCTACATGGTCGACTCTCTCAGAGGGAATCCCGTTGAATTAAAAGTAGACCGGCCCGTGTAAAGAAAAGTCTGGGAAAAGTCTGGCTTATAAAGTCTTGGCAAAGTCTAGCTGGTGAGACTATCCCATACTTTTTGCCAGACTTAATATATTTTTCGATACGCCGTGTGCGGAGACTCGATTTTATGCACGCTCCGAAAAACTGGCGTGGTGAAATCTCGCTTATTTCTAATTAATAAAAACAATAAATCCTCGACATGTTTTGAGCTATCGAATTTTCAAAACCACCAGATACTTATATATCACATAAGAAAAAAGTCACCAATGTGTTTCGTGTATCTCGCGACAACAAACTGATGAAATGGTTAGGGTACAAAACGATATGAAAACCAACTTCAATTTGATGATTGTATTTTTATAATTGTAACCTAGCCATTTCCTCAGTTTGTTGTCGCGAGATACACGAAAAACATTAGTGACTCTTTTATATGTGATAGATAAGTATCTGGTAGTTTTGAGAGTTTGGTAGCTCAAAACATGTAGAGGATTTATTGTTTTTATTAATTAGAGATAATATAAATTTTATGTTTGAAAGATGCAATGCGACGAAGATTCGACGAGGGGAAGTCTGGGGAAAGTCTGCTTGACTTCTCCCAGACTTTTAAAAATTATTATACAGTCTGGCAAAATGTGGGGGAGAAAGTCTGGTTGATTTATTCCAGATTTTTAAAATAAAATATATTAAGTCTGGCAAAAAGTATGGGATAGTCTCACCAGCTAGACTATGCCAAGACTTTATAAGCCAGACTTTTCCCAGACGTTTCCCATACATTTTTTTTACACGGGGGGTTCTACTAATCAACACCGAAAATTGTCTTATCAAATAAATACTAACTCTTAAATTAAATAGCGGATTCCTATGTGGAACCCACTGTCACCACTAACACGCGAGAGACACTTAAGAAAAACACTATAAATTATGAAGTCGTGAAAACCCAACTTATCGCTACTAACATAATCACTCATGTGTGACCAATGCTCGTCCTCCACTTACGAACACCACGATAATTAGCGTAATGGCTTACCAAAATGCAGAGAATACTAATTAACAGAAAATACTGATAATACCAATCTGTCCAAACTGCACACTATCAACTATATGCAACTCCACTATTCTAGTTCTAATACCCGAATCTGCAAAATGAACCTCCACACACTCTGTATAAGATACTTGTTACGAAATGTGCAAACGAGAGGTTACGTGATGGTGCGAGAATAGGGGTAGGACCGTTGGACTTTCGGGTAAGCGGAACGTGGAGCGTTAGAAAGTCTAGAGAGTTCGATCCAGGCGTGAGCTAGCTCAGAGAGCGTTCGGCCGCGAGCGGCGTGTTTAATTTGTATTGGCGTGGAATCGGCTCTAATAAAGTTTATTTTAATTTGTTTAACAAAGATACTGAGTTTTTGTTATTTTCATTCGTTTAAATTTACAACATACTCTATCTTTTATCTTTATTTTTATCTCTATGTTGACCATTGATACCATTAAAATTATTATAGAAAGCTTCGGCCGTTTTGACAGCAATTATGGTAATATAGACCAAAATTACCTGTCTCAGTACCGTAAGCAATTTATTGTCCCAACTATAAAGTCACTATTATACACATATCATATAAACATGATATATGTAGATAACAGCATTACAATACACATCTCTTGAATATACAGTACGATATAATGGGAATTCACCCGTTCCGATTCGTGTTCCCATCTATATCGCGTATACTCTGCGACTAGGCGCACCCTACCACCGTATATGTTATCTATCCGCGCACGTGTACCTGTTGATAATATGGCCGATCGGACTCGCGCGTGTAAACACGCCGGCATCGTTGCCCGTGTATCGGTCGTTTTCTATCGCGTCGCGCCCGGGTGATCCGTGAAGTTAATATGTGCGTGTGTATAAGTGTAAGTGTCAAGTGCGCGTACATATCTCCCCAGCCGTACAAGATGCATCAGCTTGACGACGGCTACCCCCAACAACGCTACCACGAGGGACATCTCGTACACAAACGAAGGTATTATAATTTATTAATTAATTCCACATTAACGTATTTTTTTTACAGGTGCCGTGGTCCGGGGTGAACCCGCAGCAGTCAACGACTCATCAGCTTCACCCATCCTGAACAACAATAATAAATTTTCCAACCAGGTAAATAATAGCTTTATTTGTATTTATTACCAATAAATTATTGTTAATCTCTTTTTATTATTATTTCAGGTAACCACAGTGATGGCAACATCACATTCCCTATATTTATATTCACCCTCATTCGCCTCAATCCTATTAATTCGAACATTCACCGTGTATTGCGCTTCTACTACTACGGATGTTAAAATATTGCGTACCAATTATTACAATTACAAGAAACCAATTACTGCGGACCAATTACTAGCTTGATAGAAAAGCTTACTTTCATAACTTTAAAAACGTTTTAATTTCTAAATTCAATTAAAATAGATATTTATTATTCATAGATATTCAAGTTTTATACAAGTAAAAATTAATTAATTATTTTTATCAACACTTTCACAGTAAAGTTAATTTTAAAATCAAAATATAACATTTTTATGTTAATAATGTAAAGTAGGGGCAAGCATTTCAGCAGCATTGTCAGTTATAAAAGTACTGATGTATTTTCTTTTTCATTATTGCCAACTATATTATAGACGTTTTTTTATCCTGTTGGAGAGCTAAAACAGAAGGAGATATTGGATTGAGTGGTACACCTGTAAATAAAATAATAATACTTTTAATTACCATGTGGCATACAATACAAATAAGGCAAGAATATTTTTGTTTGATTCATTTCACTTAAATAATAAAAAAAAAAAAGAAATAGTCATCTGTAAGTAATAATTCACTAATTAAAAGTATAGTTAAGGTAGTGAGGTTTGTAACACCGAATTTTCTATATTTGCAATTATTGTTACTGTTATACTTGTAACCTAGCCATTTCCTCAGTTTGTTGTCGCGAGATACACGAAAAACATTAGTGACTCTTTATATGTGATAGATAAGTATCTGGTAGTTTTGAGAGTTTGGTAGCTCAAACATGTAGAGGATTTATTGTTTTTATTAATTAGAGATAATATAAATTTTATGTTTGAAAGATGCAATGCGACGAAGATTCGACGAGGGGAAGTCTGGGGAAAGTCTGCTTGACTTCTCCCAGACTTTTAAAAATTATACAGTCTGGCAAAATGTGGGGGAGAAAGTCTGGTTGATTTATTCCAGATTTTTAAAATAAAATATATTAAGTCTGGCAAAAAGTATGGGATAGTCTCACCAGCTAGACTATGCCAAGACTTTATAAGCCAGACTTTTCCCAGACGTTTCCCATACATTTTTTTTACACGGGGGGTTCTACTAATCAACACCGAAAATTGTCTTATCAAATAAATACTAACTCTTAAATTAAATAGCGGATTCCTATGTGGAACCCACTGTCACCACTAACATGCGAGAGACACTTAAGAAAAACACTATAAATTATGAAGTCGTGAAAACCCAACTTATCGCTACTAACATAATCACTCATGTGTGACCAATGCTCGTCCTCCACTTACGAACACCACGATAATTAGCGTAATGGCTTACCAAAATGCAGAGAATACTAATTAACAGAAAATACTGATAATACCAATCTGTCCAAACTGCACACTATCAACTATATGCAACTCTCCAACTATTCTAGTTCTAATACCCGAATCTGCAAAATGAACCTCCACACACTCTGTATAAGATACTTGTTACGAAATGTGCAAACGAGAGGTTACGTGATGGTGCGAGAATAGGGGTAGGACCGTTGGACTTTCGGGTAAGCGGAACGTGGAGCGTTAGAAAGTCTAGAGAGTTCGATCCAGGCGTGAGCTAGCTCAGAGAGCGTTCGGCCGCGAGCGGCGTGTTTAATTTGTATTGGCGTGGAATCGGCTCTAATAAAGTTTTATTTTAATTTGTTTAACAAAGATACTGAGTTTTTGTTATTTTCATTCGTTTAAATTTACAACATACTCTATCTTTTATCTTTATTTTTATCTCTATGTTGACCATTGATACCATTAAAATTATTATAGAAAGCTTCGGCCGTTTTGACAGCAATTATGGTAATATAGACCAAAATTACCTGTCTCAGTACCGTAAGCAATTTATTGTCCCAACTATAAAGTCACTATTATACACATATCATATAAACATGATATATGTAGATAACAGCATTACAATACACATCTCTTGAATATACAGTACGATATAATGGGAATTCACCCGTTCCGATTCGTGTTCCCATCTATATCGCGTATACTCTGCGACTAGGCGCACCCTACCACCGTATATGTTATCTATCCGCGCACGTGTACCTGTTGATAATATGGCCGATCGGACTCGCGCGTGTAAACACGCCGGCATCGTTGCCCGTGTATCGGTCGTTTTCTATCGCGTCGCGCCCGGGTGATCCGTGAAGTTAATATGTGCGTGTGTATAAGTGTAAGTGTCAAGTGCGCGTACATATCTCCCCAGCCGTACAAGATGCATCAGCTTGACGACGGCTACCCCCAACAACGCTACCACGAGAGACATCTCGTACACAAACGAAGGTATTATAATTTATTAATTAATTCCACATTAACGTATTTTTTTTTACAGGTGCCGTGGTCCGGGGTGAACCCGCAGCAGTCAACGACTCATCAGCTTCACCCATCCTGAACAACAATAATAAATTTTCCAACCAGGTAAATAATAGCTTTATTTGTATTTATTACCAATAAATTATTGTTAATCTCTTTTTATTATTATTTCAGGTAACCACAGTGATGGCAACATCACATTCCCTATATTTATATTCACCCTCATTCGCCTCAATCCTATTAATTCGAACATTCACCGTGTATTGCGCTTCTACTACTACGGATGTTAAAATATTGCGTACCAATTATTACAATTACAAGAAACCAATTACTGCGGACCAATTACTAGCTTGATAGAAAAGCTTACTTTCATAACTTTAAAAACGTTTTAATTTCTAAATTCAATTAAAATAGATATTTATTATTCATAGATATTCAAGTTTTATACAAGTAAAAATTAATTAATTATTTTTTATCAACACTTTCACAGTAAAGTTAATTTTAAAATCAAAATATAACATTTTTATGTTAATAATGTAAAGTAGGGGCAAGCATTTCAGCAGCATTGTCAGTTATAAAAGTACTGATGTATTTTCTTTTTCATTATTGCCAACTATATTATAGACGTTTTTTTATCCTGTTGGAGAGCTAAAACAGAAGGAGATATTGGATTGAGTGGTACACCTGTAAATAAAATAATAATACTTTTAATTACCATGTGGCATACAATACAAATAAGGCAAGAATATTTTTGTTTGATTCATTTCACTTAAATAATAAAAAAAAAAAAAGAAATAAGTCATCTGTAAGTAATAATTCACTAATTAAAAGTATAGTTAAGGTAGTGAGGTTTGTAACACCGAATTTTCTATATTTGCAATTATTGTTACTGTTATACTTGTAATATATTTATAGCAGTATTATTTCATCTGAATAATATAATTTTGATACAATTATAGTTACTTAAAGAATTTGATGTCACTTTAGTTGAGTCTCAATGAAAACAAAATGTATAATATTAATAAATATTAGTTCATCTATTCAATTAATTGTTTAATAATGCGTAATAATTGTTTGTAACTAATGTTATGTATTTTCATTCAACAGAAACAATTTTAATTCAAGCTAATAGTTAATAATCGCACGTAAATAATTTATTAATTGATTATTTGTTTATAAACGCACACTGTTTAATAATCCTATAATTTATGTTTATTTAACTAAATATTCTGTTAATAATTTAAATAAATAGTTTATAAATTAAAGTATTGAAACGATTTGTTCATTTTCTTCTTGCTTTCAACATTATCTGTAAATTTTCAGATTTTTAATTCCATTAATTTTAAAAATTTTTGGGATTTTAGAGGTAGGTTCCTGTAATTTGGGTATCACATCTCCTGAAGGTAAACATAGAAAAACGGCTAAAATAACGAAAAAAAGAAAAAAAAAACTGTTTTTTTTCACAATAAAATTAAATATATCGCAGTGCGTGTGAAATGTTACATGACCCGAAGGCGAAGATAATAAGCATATAATTTGAAGTCATGTTTTTATTATTATCTTTTACATATTTTGTAATATTAGGCCAAAAATTCCGAGCTTTGAGAAAATTAATAAAAGTTCAATTATTGTTGAGTTAGGTATTTTAGCCAAAACTCACAAACGGTTCAAGCGCGAAGCGCGAGCTTTTTACGGTTGTGTCTTGTATGCAAAAAGCTGGACTTGACGTATAGCGATGCAAGTCGCCGAGGAGCTCTTGATCGAACGCCTCGCGAAGCGTTCGATTTAGAGCTTCAAAGCGGCGAGTCACGGCGACCTGAAGGCCGCACGTGGCGTGCTAGTATTTTAATAAACACTTATACGCCTATTTCACGCATATTACCTAAATAAGTATAAATCTTTGTATTCATTTATGACCAGTTTGTATGTTCAAGATCGAACTAAAATAATTCAAGGGTATATATAAGTTTTAAAGTTTTAATTTATTTTTAACAAAATTGTTAATGTGGTTCGCTTTGATGACAAAAGGCTTCTGATTCGAATAAAAAATGCGTGACGAAACATTGATCGCGTTTCCCCTTTTTTCAATTCTCCACTTTTTTGCCAAAAAAATGAATTCCGCGAGAAACAAATCGGAAGCTCGTAACTTTTGCATCTTTTATGGCAAGTAACATATGTCGGATTACGTTGTGCGCTTTCAATTACCATTGCCCGATGGCCTTAGGAAAATCGCGGTTAATTTTTCCTATATTCACAGGACCCACAATTCTCACAAAAAGGGCGCGAAGTTAAACAGTCTCGTGGTACCATAGTAATCGCGAGTTGAGGGCTTAACAGACGCGACCTTTAGGCAGAGCACAGCCGCGCTAAACGGTATGGCAGCTCTCCGGGCTTGACTTCACAAATCAACCTTGTACTCATCTTCTGATGTTGTTTCTCGCGCTTTTCATTAATAGCGTAACAATTACAATAGTAAATGACATAATAAATGATTGTATATAGTTCAAATAAACCGGAGATAATTAATTCCAATTACTTAAAAATATATATTTTTTTTTAATTAATATAATAAATATAATAACTTTATACAACTTACTAGGAGAGGCCACGGTCTTCGGATCACAGATCTTAACCAAACTCTAGGTTATGTCTTATAATATAAAAATATGAGGAAACGTAGATTTTTAGATCCTAACGCGTTAATTTAACCCAGTTATGGATAACTAAAGCCAATTTTATAAAGAATTTACTACACTGAGAAAAATGCTATAATAAAATTTGCAACGTTTTTAATAAAAATTACTATATTTTATAATAATCGTTGTATATATTTGCATTATGAAAGGTTTTATAATATTTTAAATAACCATTATTATTAGCATAATAATAAGTACCAAAAGATAAAGCAAAATTTATCAATTGAGTTTTATAAAAATTACTATGTTATATAGCAAAAATCATGAAATTTAAAAATTATAATTTAGTGAACGAAATTTACTAGGTAACATAGTAAATTTTATTACGCAATATAGCAAAATTTGTGACTTTCATAGTAATACTTGATATATTTTTGTGTAAATGATAATTATTACATAATAAACAATATCTGAATATGTTTTTACTATGTAATGTAGTAAAATTTCTTATTAAAAATAATAAAATTTGTCATGTCAATAATAAAATTGGTACATAGGGAAAATACACCATCTCTACATAACCTCAAGAATTTCAGTATAAGTATATTGTCGTTAATTGCGGATAAATAAATTTCTTTTTTACATTATCTTTACGGGGTAATGTTCAATCAATAAAAATGATTAATAAATGTAGTATCGCAACAAATAAATGTAATAAACAAAAAATACAAGTTTTTGTGAATCACAAAAATACATATGAGGGCCATTCGAATCAACCGGAATAAAATTATATCCGGTGGCACAGGCGGTAAGGCGCGGGACTTCTACTCGGAGGGTCGTCGGTTCGAATCTCCATCTTGGACTTCGGTTTTTTTTCTGATGATTTTCATAAATATTATTTGTATGTATTTCAAATTGTAAATACAAAGTATAAAATAATAATAAAATAAATATATAACGGACGTTAAAATGTAAACAGATGAAAGTAGAAATTTATTTTTAATTCGACTCTTTCTCGAAATTATAAACATTACTATGTTTTCTAATAAAATTTGCTATGTCAACGTAGTAAAATTTGTACATTTCAAATTTACTACAAAACATAGCAATTTTTATTAAAAGTACAATATGTCCACTGATTACTACGTTTTATAGTAATTTTTATAAGAATTTTAATAATTTTTATTACACATTTTTCTCAGTGTACCACTTCGATTGCTTATAACTCGGAAACAACCCGCATAAAAATATAAACTATTGCCACTATATTGCAGAGAAATGGGCAATAGTTATTACAAACATATTACTAATATATTGCCGCGACAATTGGCAATGCATTGCGAATATATCGCCAAAAAGCATCCGACCTAATGTTTGCTATATTGGCAATAGTTACTATCTTACCTTTTATAAACTATTACTAATATGTTGGTCATAGTTCATAAATTTAAAAAAAAAAATAAAAAAAAATATTAGTCAGCCGCAGGATTTGAACCTTCAATCTTTAGATCGGAAAGCTGGCTCTTTACCACTGAGCCATTTTGTTATTTTGTTATTAAGAGTTAATTTCGGGCTATGAAGAACAGTTGAAGATGTGGTTGAAAAAATTCAACTGTTCTTTGTAGCCCGAGATTAGCTCTTAATAACAAAATAATAAAATGGTTTTATCGTAAAGAGCCAGCGTTCAGATCTGAAGATCCCCTGATCGGTAAATAACTTTGTGGCGTTTATCTGGGCCGAGTGTGTAACCGGAATACCTAAACGAGGCCCTACCATGGTATCGGATGATGCCCCGGTAGGTTGCGTAACGGGGCGACGATTTGGCCCTTAAAATTTTACCCTTCTTTTGGTACCCATGTCGGAGACAGACAATGGCGATGTATGGCAGGACTAAAAATTTCGAATACATCATTATTTTTCAATTTTCTCGATTCAAGTGCTTTTTCCCGCTTAAAGTTCTATTGCTTGGGTCCCTTGTAAAATTAAGTTTCTTTCTCCATTCAATAATCTCACAATCCTTTTTCCTAAATCGACACTTATTTCCCCATACTCAGTATACATCTTAACCTAAAAAAGCACACCTCGTTAGATCATGGACAGCCTGTACCGAGCCATACTAGGGTCGTACTTGATTCCAATCTAGTTACATCAGGATTTGATAGGGTGATATTAAGGCTAGCCATATATTTGGTTAACCACGCCGGGCCCTCGAACTCACCCTGTTATGCGCCATATTAAGGGCCAGTTCAGTATACCACGTAAGGGCCATGCATACTGCTAAGGTTAGCCTTAGCGATTTTCCGATCGGGTTGTAGGTTCAAATCGCGCAGCAGGCTAATTTTTTTTATTTTTTTTTTTAAATTTATGAACTTTGGCCAACCTATTGGCAATAGTTTACAAATGATAAGATAGTAACTATTGCCAATATATGGCAAAGATACGGGCGGATGATGTTTGGCGGTATATTGGCAATACATTACTAATTGTCGCGGCAACATATTGGCTATATGTTTGCAGTAACTATTGTCCATTGCTCTGCAATATAGGGGCAATAATTTATATTTTTACGAGAAAAATTATAAATATATTACCGCGTAAAAAAATAAACTATTGCCAAGAAATTGCTGGGATATGAGAAATAGTTATTGCAAACATATTGCCAATATATCGCCGCCTCAATAAACAAATATTGGCAATATATTGCCAATATAACGCCAAACCTCATCCTGCCGCATGTTGCCAATATATTGGCAATAGTTACCCTGTTGAAAAGAATTACGTGGTTTTACCACGTGGTTTACCGCGTGGTTGGTCGTGGTTACCACGTGGTATGGGTGTAAATATGATTTTAGAATAATAGTGTAATGGATGCAAATTCGAACAACTTACAGGATTGCAATAAAGAATTATATATTTAACCGTATCATTGAAATAAGTAAGGTCAAAAGAGCCGCGGTGGCTCATGGGTAGAGCTCCCGACTCTCACACTGAGGGTCGTGGGTTCGATCCCAGACGTGTACCACTGAAAATTTTTTCATGTGCATTTTTCGAACACCGCGACTCAGTGGCTCGGCGTGTCACTATAATGTGACGCCAGTTCAGGTGCGCGTGCGTTTCGTGCACTTGTCAGTGCAAGAGAGGCACGGGCATCTGAACTATAGGGAACGTTAGGGACGCGAATATGTAAAGAGGATCGCGGTGGTTCTATCGAGAGGACAGGAAACTGTAATTATTAGACTAATTACAGTGACCAATGATATCTTCCGATGGACACAAGCACCACTGTTTCAACTACATGTGCTTTGTTTACAGACACACCGTTCACCTCCGTCGCTGATTAGCCCTGGCAGCATAAATAGAGCGACGTTAAATAACAAAAAAAAAAAAGTAAGGTCAAAAACTTTACGTGGTAAAACTGCGTAGTAAACCACGTAGTAAAACTAAGGTAGTGGTTACAACGTGATGTTACCTGGGTTGTAATTAAATTATTTATTTAAATATTGTAAGATTTTAATTAAATTATATAATTAACAATAACAAAATATATAAGACTAAAAAGTTTCACGCGACATAATCGTGTGGTAAAACCACGTGGTAAAACCGCGTAGTAAAACCACGTGATAGAACCTTGTGGTAATCCACGAGGTAATAGACTTTAAAACTATGTGATTTTGTTACATAATTATTGAAATTTCCTTGTCGGAAGAAATACCAAATTGTTAAAAATATATGTTAACAATAATAGTATATCTATATACTTACTTTTGGTCCGTAGAAGTCTAGAAAAATTTTGTTTATATTTTTTTCTCTGTAGTTTTACATGAAATTGAATGAATTGAATGGAAAATATTCTACAGGTACGAACTTTTTAATTATAATAAATAATTAATAGTATAATAACTCTTACAAAATTACGATGCAAAATATTATTACTTCGGAGGATATTATGTCAATTTTTTGATAAAGTAAGTACAAAATTAGTTTTATAAAGAAATTAGATGTATAATTGAAAGATTAATAATGTTAATTGCAATTCGCAAATAAATATTGTATTAATTTACTAATGTAGTGTAATTTGATTGCTAAATCCTTTCTTATCCATAAATACTAAGTATTTTACTACTTGATTTCAACCTGTGCTTTACCACGCGGTTTCACCCCGTGGTTTTATACCACATGGTTTTATCACGTGGTTTTATTCAGAGTGACCAGTTGGCGGTTTTTTTTCCTTTTCTCTCTTACGTATATTGATGTTTATTAAGCAAGAGCAACAAGGAGAAAAAATCGCCATCTGGTAACCCTGGTTTTATTACGCGGTGTGCCCTTGTCTGGGATAGTTTAGTCTTTTACATTAAGGATAAAAATATAATTTAATTACAATCCTATGAGTAGTCCAAATTCGTATTTTTTACAATTGCCTGCTAAAACAATTTTTAAACTTACCACGTGGTTTTACTACGAGGTTTACCCTTATCTGGGTTGGTTAAATCTTTTACGTTAAGGATAAAAGTGTAATTCAATTAAAATCCTATAAGTAGTCCACATTCTTTTTTAGAATATTCTAAAATAATTTTTACAATTTTACAACGCGGTTTTACCACGCGCTTTTACCACGTGGTTTCACCATACGGTTATATCGCGTGAAACTTTATGGCTTTATATATTTTGTTGTTGCTAATTATATAATTTAATTAAAATATATAATTTAATTACAACCCTGGTAAAATCACTACTGGTTGTAACCACACCTTGTAAACTTTTTGACCTTACTTATTTGAATGATACGGTATTAAATATCTAATTTTTTATTGCAATCCTGTAAGTTGTTCGAATTTGCATCCATTACACTATTATTCTAAAATCATATTTACACCCATACCACGTGGTAACCACGACGAACCACGCGGTAAACCACGTGGTAAAACCACATGGTAAAACCGCGTGGTTTACCACGTGGTTCTTTTCAACAGGGTACTATGTAACCACTTCCAAACTATGGCCAACATATTGGCAATAGTTGTTAAATTTTTTATTTCTTATTATTGTAATAAATAAGGTTAAAAATTGAATCGGCACTTAGCTAGAATAAGGTAAATTTAAAAAAATTAAAAAAAAAGTTTATCAGTCCCGGGAATTGAACCTTCGAACTTTATATCCGGACGCTCATACTTTACCACTGAGCTATTTTGTTATTTGGTTTTTAAGAGTTAATTACAGGTTATAAGTAACAGTAAAAAATTCGATTGAAAAATTTTCTAAGTCCAAATTTTATTAAATCAAATAATAATTAATCTAAAATTTGATCAAATTAAATATCATTAATGAAGTTTGGATTTAGAAAATTTTTCAATCGACTTTTCAACTGTTTCTTACAACCTGTAATTAACTCTTAAAAACCAAATAACAAAATAGCTCAGTGGTAAAGTATGAGCGTCCGGATCTAAAGATCGAAGGTTCAATTCCCGGGACTAATAAACTTTTTTTTTTAATTTTTTTTAAATTTACCTTATTCTAGCTAAGTGACGATTCAATTTTTAACCTTATTTATTACAATAATAAGAAATAAAAAATTTGACAACTATTGCCAATATGTTGGCGATAGTTTGGAAGTGGTTAGATAGTAACTATTGCCAATATATTGCCAACATGCGGCAGGATGAGGTTTGGCGTTTTATTGGCAATATGTTTGCGATAACTATTGCTAATATCCCTGCAATATCTTGGCAATAGTTTATATTTATACGCGGGTACTCCTAAAAAAACATATCGACCCTTCTAAATACAAAAACCCCGTTCCATAGTGGGACGAAGAATGCAACAAAATAAAAAGGTTAAGAAAAGCTGCGTACAAAGAATGCAAGTTTAGTAAATCGCTAAATGATCGTATAAATTATAATCGTCAAAATTATATTGCGGTAAACAATTACAAAAACAAAGAAAATAGAGAGTTCTAAAAAGTTCGCCGAATCAATAAATTTTTGTACGAATCCAAGATACGTTTGGAACAAGTGTAAAATTATGAAAGACAAATGGACAAAGGTCCAACCAACAAATGTAAATAGTAACCTGCAAAACGCCGAAAAAATCGAACAAATTTTAAATTTGTCCCCCATGGTATGAAACTGATCCCAATTATTTTCCACTATACTCGGCCAAACAAAACACTTTCTTTGACCACCCATTCGACTTTGCCGAATTCAATTCAGTTCTAGAATAAAAAAAAATAAATCAGCTGCAGACATAGACGGCATAGATTACGAGACAATAAAAAACTTACCGACTAAATATAAGTTACTTCTACTTGATATATACAATGATATGTACATAAATAATTGTTACCGGGAAGCCTGGTCAAATTCTTTTGTATTATTTATCGATAAGCCAAACAATAGAGGTGTAAGACCTATCTCATTAACGGCAAATCTGTGCAAACTGTTCGAGTCACTCATAAAAAACAGACTGCAATGGTACTGCGAACACTACAACATTTTACCTAATAATCAGTCCGGTTTTAGAAAAGAACGCTCATGAATGATAATATTGTAGAATTCACCTTAACAGCTGACAAAGCCCTTTCAAATAAAAAAGAAATCATAGCAACCTTCCTTGACATACAAGGCGCATATGATAATGTGTCGATATCCTATTAAACAAACTTTCTGAAATAGGATGCTCCAAACTACTTATTAGCTTTATACAGCTCCTTACTCATAGCACAATACAATACCACAGGGTAGGGGGGGGGGTGCTTAGCCCCCTACTATATTTAATTTATGTAAAGGATGTAACTGCGTCCGTTCCCAAAAGCGTTACCGTATCCCAGTTGGCCGACGATATAGCAGTCTATATATGTGGGGGTCCAAGGCAACCCACCGCGCCGTCCAAGGAAGCAGCAGCTGATGCCGTTGCTCATGTAATGCGACAGGATTAGCCGTAGCTCAAGTCTTAGCCGCGAGCTTGCGATAGCGCTCGTCGCGGTCGCCATCTTAGGTGGGGAAAAGGAGCGCGGCAGTTGCTGTGTCGAGCAGTTCCGGCTAGCCGGTGAGAGAAGAGTGACGTGACCTGCGGAGTGTGTAGTCAGGCACCCTGCCGCACCTTATGTACAGTTTTGGTTAATAAAGTATATTATATTCTATACAGCAAGAAAGAAAGGAGTTTGCTTTGGACCCTCACCCTTCCTTAGCCGCTCCGGGAATTGAAAGGGTTATCAGACCCAGGCGATTATAGCCTATTCTATTCCAAAGTGGTGACCCCGAGTTCGAACTTCAGTCAACGCCTCTTCGCTCACTCTCTCTCTCCCACCGATCAATCGGCAGCTTGTGTTGGACGACAGGCCCCTTTACAGCCTCATCTCCATCGCCGCATACCCAACTCCTCACCTAAAAGGAAGGATAGGAGCATATTTCATCCTGATCATCAAGGACCGTCGGCAAGTACAGCCTTGGCGCTTCCCAGGTACGTCGGAAAAGGAAAAAAAATCCGAAATCACCGAGCTGCCGCTTGCGGGCCTCGGTCAAGCTATCCGCGCCTACATCGCGCGCGATCGGGATTCCGTCACCTGGAGAAGGCGCGGACGCCATCCACCGCCGCCGCCATCTTGAAAAGGCGGGAAAATTTTCCCGCGCTTAAGACCGTCACGGGCTATAGTTTAAGTGCGCGCTAGACTTAATTAACAATTTAGATAGTAATAAACTAAGAAACGCAGGTGTGCTTGCTCGCGTGTTCCGCGCTTCGAACCTCGTTTATCACCTTCTCAGGGAGTGAGACTCGCGAGTAGCTTTTTCGCGATTTCCCGCGCAGTGCCGCGCCAGCCATTGCGCCCGCCAGTGTGTTCGCGCGCAAATTAGCATGTCACTGCTACACAGCCCTCGGCGAGGTGACTCCGAACCACCGCCGGCAGATTTGCTAGGGGAAGAGGCCAGCAACCGACCACTCACTCACTCAACGCAGCACGTCGAGGATCCCGGCACAACTCGCCCCCGGCAGGGCGATGACCTACCATTCACACCGGTCGAGGCCGCCTCCCGGTGCACGCTCCCCTTGTACTGGAGCTTCAACCCTCTACTGTGGTTCGCCCAGGCAGAAGCCACCTTCGGCTCCAGCAAAATTACGGGCGATACGAGTCGGTACAACCTGGTCGTGTCGAGCCTCCCACCTGAAATCGCGCAGGAAGTCTCCGACATCATTCTGTCGCCGCCTGCCACAGGCCGATATCAAGCACTCAAGTCAGCAGTGCTCCAGCGATTATCTGTTTCAGCCGACCATCAGCTTCACCAGCTCCTGAACGAGGTACAGCTGGGCGATCAAACACCCTCGCAGCTCCTGAGGAAGATGAGGAGGCTGGCGAGCAACGCCATCTCCGACGAGGCCCTCAAGGTCAAGTGGCTCGATCTACTCCCGCCATACGCTGGTAGAATGTGCCGAGTCTTGACTGCCACTTCGCTCGATGAGCTGGCCAGGTTAGCAGACCAGCTGATGGCCCCTGAAGCCACGACGCCACTCGTTCAAGCCGTTCATCGACGTTCGACGCCGTCACCGGTCCCGTCCAGCGGATGCTCAACAGGCTCCGCCTCTCCAACACCACCATCGGATACTACCGCTCTGCACTTGAGCATCGCCCAACTGGTCGCCATCGCGCAGCAGCAGACGGCTATGCTACAAACGATTGTGGCCACTCTTGCCGCTTCTAATCACCAACAGCAACAGCGTAGCCGATCTCGCAGCCGTCCAGCTGCCAGGAACAACTCCTCGCGACGCATCCAGTCTCCAGCGCAGCCCAGCGATGTCAACAACGCTTCCTGGTGCTGGTACCACCGGCGTTTCGCCAACGAGGCAACACAGTGCAAGCCTCCCTGCTCCTTCCCAGCCCAGGGAAACTAGCTGCGCCACCGCCTCCGCAGACGCAGGCGGTGGAAGGGTCCAGGAGAACATCGTCTGCACATCACCGACCGCACGTCTAAGTTAAAATTTTTAATCGACACAGGCTCGGCCGTTTCCTTGCTGCCCAAGTCCTATTTCAGAGGCCAGCTTCCTCGTGGGTCACTGACGGTGAACGCAGCCAACGCCTCTGCCATCGCCACCTACGGGTCGCACGCCATGAGTCTGGATCTTCGTCTACGGCGAGCGCTCTCCTGGCGATTCATCATCGCGGACGTATGTAATCCCATCATCGGAGCAGATTTCTTGGCCCACTTCGGCCTGGCCGTGGACTTGCAGAACAAGCGGCTCAGCGACGCTGAGAAGGCAACGTACGCCACCGGCGCACTCCTGCCCGCGAGCGCGCATTCAGTCTCCATCGCCATTTCCAACGAGGTTGCCGAGGGCCCGCTCGCAGACCTGCTGCTCGAATACCAGGACTTGCTCACGCCCGGCAGCACCACCATCTTCGCTGCCAGACCTGGACTCGCAGCACCACATAGTAACCATCGGACCTCCAGCTTCAGCTCGTCCTCGGCGGCTTCATGGCGATCGCCTCGTGGCTTGCCCGCACTGAGTTCCGCGCCCTCTCGGCGCTCGGCATCATACGACCCTCGGACAGCCACTGGTCCAGTCCCTTGCGCCTGGTGCTCAAGCCAGACGGAAGTTACCGTATCACCGGAGACTATCGCCAGCTCAACTCCAGGACCATCCCGGACCGCTACCCGCTGCCGATTGTGGAGGACATTCTCCTCGAGCTCCAAGGCGACACCTTCGCTGTCATCGACATGCGGAAAGCCTTCTATCAGCTCCCGATCGCACCTGAGGACATCTGTAAAACGGCCATCACCACGCCCTTCGGCCTTTTCGAATTTACCCGTTCGTCCCTAGGTCTTCGCAATGCCGCTCAATCTCTTCAATGCGCCATGGACCACCTGCTGCGGGACCTACCCGTCGCTCGGGCATACCTGGACGACATCATCGTGGCCTCACACGGGCAGGACCAACACCGTGAACACCTGAGGAGGCTCTTCGACACCCTCCAAGCCGCTGGTGTCAGAATCAATCCGGACAAATGCTCGCTGGGTAAAGCAGAGGTCCAGTACCTGGGATACCACGTCTCAGCAGACGGCGTTCGACCCCAGCGCACCGTATTGTCGCCATAGCCGCATTTCCACAGCCGTCCAACTCCACTCAGCTGCGCAGGTACTTGGGCCTCCTGAATTACTACCGGAGATGTATCCGCGGCGCAGCGCAGCTCCTCGCCCCTCTCAATGAGATGTTGAAGCACCAGCCACAGAAAAAAAGGCCTTCGACCTGGTATGGACGAAAGAAGCTCTCGAAGCCTTCGCGAAGAGCAAGCAAGCTCTCGCCGACGCCGCCACTACCACCTTCCTTCGTGCAGACGCGCCTGTGCGCCTCCTCACAGACGCCTCAGACCTGGCCATCGGCGCTGTCTTGGAGCGGGACGGTGGCTGGCGTCCTCTGGGATTCTTCTCTCGGAAGCTGTCTGACACAGAGAAACGCTACAGCACGTATGATCGTGAGCTCCTCGCCGCCTTCGCCGCCACTAAACACTTCCGCGGCATCCTGGAGGGCAGGCCGTTCGAATTGCTATCGGACCACAAACCTCTCACCTTCGCTGCATGGCAGCCCCCAGACAAGGCCTCATCTCGACAAGCCAGGCAGCTCAACTTATTCTCCAGTTCCAGGTCTCGCTGCGCTATGCGAAAGGAGTAGACAACGTCGCCGCTGACACCCTGTCTCGGGTCGAGGCAGTTGAGATGCCGGCGCAATTGGATTTGGAGACGCTGGCCCATCATCAGGCGGACGACCAGGACTTGCCGCACGTCCTACGTGCCACCAATACCATCCTGCAGCCGCTCGACTTCGACGGAGCCACGCTGCACTGCTCGGTAGACAACAACTTAGTCCGGCCCTACGTTCCTCGTACGCTGCGGAAGCAAGTCTTCGAGTCATCGCCCGCCCAGAGCAGCACGACTTTCGATCTGCCAGCGGGACCGACTTCACCAGTCCAGCAAGAACCACCCTCTAGTCCCGCCTCAGACAGCACCTCAGCGACGGTACAGTCCCCTGGAACCAGTCAACCAGCTTCCGCAGTCCTCCCTGCCCAGCACCCAGAAAACGACCCCTCGCTCGTTCAGCCTAGAAAAAAACAAGTCACGTTCCTCGTCCAACCGGACTCCTTCACTGGCAGGGGTGTGGCTGTGGGGGTCCAAGGCAACCCACCGCGCCGTCCAAGGAACCAGCAGCTGATGCCGCGACAGGATTGGCCGTAGCTCAAGTCTTAGCCGCGAGCTTGCGATAACGCTCGTCGCGGTCGCCATCTTAGGTGGGGAGAAGGAGCGCGGCAGTTGCTGTGTCGAGCAGTTCCGGCTTGCCGGTGAGAGAAGAGTGACGCGACCTGCGGAGTGTGTAGTCAGGCACCCTGCCGCACCTTATGTACAGTTTTGGTTAATAAATTATATTATATTCTATACAGCAAGAAAGAAAGGAGTTTGCTTTGGACCCTCACCCTTCCTTAGCCGCTCCGGGAATTAGAAGGGTTATCAGACCCAGGCGATTATAGCCTATTCTATTCCAAATATATTGTAGTTACGGCTCTGTTGAAAAATCAAAAGTACTCGTTCAAAAACTATAAACGTCATAAATAAAAATTGAAATGAAATAGGGCTTTGGTTCGAAACAAACAAAACTATTCTATTACATATAAACAATAAAAAAATAAAACCTGGCGAAACCGTTTTGAACATATGTGGTCATGATGTCAGATCTAGCGATCAGCCAAATTTCTAAGAATAATTATAGACTACAAACTCAGCTTCACCCCCCACTTAAAATCAATTACAGACAACTACATCATTAGAAGTAATATCATAAAATTCCTATCTGGAGCCAAACGGAGATCGCATCCGAGCACCCTACTAACCTTGCATATCGTAATAGTATGTGTATGTGTCTGTGCTATGTGTGTAAGTGTGTGCCTTCGCATTTGTATGTATGTTTTTTGTTTTTCTTTTTTTTTTAGAGAAGAATTTTTTTTAGAATTTGCTGTAAATATATTTAAATTAAATAGCGACTTTGTATGCAGTTTAAAGCTACATTAAAGTATTTAATGTGCAGTAACGTACGTGTTATATATTCAGTTATTATTTAAAAACGTACATCCACTTAACTTAAAGTTCGTTAAATAAGTTGTCAAATACAACAATCATGCACACATCTATCTTTTTGTCTTGACATTTGTCTCACACATTATATAGTTAGTATAGTTATTTTGGTGAGATAACGTTTCAATCTATTTTGCCAAAAGACCCGCCGTTGGGCAATTTATCACAGGTGTCTTTGATCAGTAGAGTATCTGAAAAGTGTTATATTTTACAGACTTCAAGCGCGAGGGGATAAATTAATGGACGTGATCCCGGTGGATATGGTGGTATCGACGATATTGTTAGCTGCGCTGAAAACCGAACTGGAACCAAATAAAGTGCACATATTCCACTGCACCTCCGGTACTGTGAATCCAACGAGTTGGGGCGAATACTGTAAAGATGTCGTACGATACGCAAGAGTACACCCGTGCACCAACTCGGCCTGGTATCCAGAGGTGACCATACGAGAAAACAGCCTCAGAAACGATTTGGTAATTTTAATATTCCAGATGATTCCATCTTTCTTTATCGATTTGTTCGCCAACTACACTAAACCTGGCCACATGTAAGTCATTTGTCGCATATATAAATTAGCATAGCTAAACTCTCGTTTAACAATTCGCGACGGTTATTCTAATTCTATATATCTAACGGCACTCCCACTCACATATAGCCACAATACTAACCGTCGATCCAACCGAGTTTTAGCCTTGCTTCCGAATATCAATTATTAATTGCTTTCGTCAGATTGTTTGTTATTAAATTACTATTAAATGTAGATTAATGGATCTCCAACGGAAGTTTATCAAAGGGAACAAGTATACTTCGTTTTTTTCGCTGCGAGAGTGGCACTTCTCGAGGAAGGAAACGGATAAATTGATTCAGCTGCTGCTTGATGACGAAATCGACAAACACCCGATGGATCCAAAATTTATAAATTGGCATTCGTATTTCGAGAATTGCGTAATTGGCACAAGACTTTACTTCCACAAGGATCCGGAAAAAATGAGTGCAAGGGCTCGCCGAGAAATGGCAGTGTAATGAAAGAAGATTTGTTTGAGCACGCGGTGAATCGCATATCGTGGTTTGCAAAAATAAATCATTTATTACATAAACGTCATACTTAATGCTTATAAATATATGTTTGTTCTTGTTGATGCGTAAAGAAGTACACGTACTTGCAATTAAAATTTCGTCTTCTATTTACTCAAAAGCATCGCGAGCATCGGCTTTCTATTCGATAATATCATAAATTTGCGGAGAACGTAACGGACAAACTAGTCGGGATTCTCTCGAGCCATCGATTCGTCCGTTGAGTCTTGAAACTTTTCTTTCTTAGTCTCTCGAACTGCCTGGGCTAACTGACACTCTAAACACTTGCAAATTGACTTTTCCAGTTTCCGGATAATTGCGAGTCTAGCGCCCGCAATCAGTTTCACCGTCGTCTACATATGCCTGGTTTTCGCGTTTGCTCTCCCGTGGACAGTGGCCTTGCCAATCTCTTTGTTCCTGGTGCTTACTTTGGTTTGGTTGTAGTCATAGCCTCTCTCCGCATCTGCTTAAGATTTATGTCACTGAACAGGTAATCCTTTATTCTACCGTCTCTCTATACTCTTTTCCATTTCGAAAGTATACAATATTATACCCATTCATTAATTTACGGAAAAAACTCCAGCGTCTGCAGCACGGTTAGTATGCCTTTTACCTTTCATTTTTCATTCATTTTGCAAATCCATCAGACATTTTAAAATTATCGTTTACATTATTAGATTTTCCTGCAAATTTTTAATTCTAATACATATATTAATTATTATATTTTTCTGAATAGTAATAAACGAAATAACATTATTCCTATGGTTATCCGAGCTTATCGTAATTTTTGGTACAGTATTTGCGTTACCATTTATACATTTGCATATATATATATATATGCAATCAATGTTCATCGTGCACGTCTACCATCGAATAAAAATAAAAATTCAAGATGTTCAAGCCAGTCATACACTCAATCAGCGACGATAAATATTTTAATTTATTCTTAAGTATTACGTATTTTATACGTCATAAACTGTTACTTTTATATGTGTCTATAAATTGTTTCTAAATTAGTCGATATTCACAGCTAAGATACTTGTTTCCACTCGGTAGAGTATTAGACTTTAATAAAGCAATATATACTTATTATACCTATATACTTACATTTAAGTAATATACCGTATAAGGAAATAAAAAAATTAAATTACTTTTAATTCAACACTTTTAATAATTCACAAAGAATGAACAATTGCCTTTGTGAAATGCATTATTTTTACATTGTAAAAGGAGTGAAAAATTGGTTGGTCTAACAATTTACTAAAATAAAAATAACAAAACTGAAAACTGAGAATTAAATGTATTTGTCGCAAATATATACATCTTTTTTTAGAAACTAGACATAATTAAGCTTTGCCGTAAATAGAAATTCATTTGATATAAAAAAAATATATGCATTAATTACTAAGCACTGAATAATTCTTACTGGAAATATATTTATTAACAGTTAATGAATATGATTTTGAACAATACTCACACACACACACACACACACACACACACACACACATACACACACACACATATATATATATATATATATGGGGTATTTCACGTCAAGTGGTACGATGAAAATTTTAAATCGCTCCAAAATTTGAAAATAGGCAGGAAATATCTTCCAGAAGATAGAAAAAAAATTTTAGGTGTTAAAAATAATTTGCCTGAGAGTTATTCCACCATAAAAAATGGAAATTTTTCAATTTTTTAGGAAAATTTCTATTTTCAAAGCCATTTATCTCAAAATCTATTGATTTGTTTGAAAAAACATTACAAACAACTTTTGTTTCAAATAATCTTTAGAACTTATCTACACTGGTTACAATTCTTAGTTTTAAATTCTTGAAGAGATAGAACGCCCGGAAATATTGAATATCAAAAAAAGGCGATCACGCCACAATCGATTTTGATCTAATACCGCTCAAAAGATCACATTTTTCGAGAGCTTTCGAACGGCTTGGGTTAGATTATTGGCCAAGACCGCTGTTGTAAGTTATGCCCTAAAATACATGAAAATTAGTGATTTTATGAGGTTTATGAGGCATAACTTACAACAGCGGTCTTGGCCAATAATCTAACCCAAGCCATTCGAAAGCTCTCGAAAAATGTGATCTTTTGAGCGGTGTTAGATCAAAATCGATTGTGGCGTGGTCGCCTTTTTTTGATATTCAATATTTTCGGGCGTTCTATCTCTTCAAGAATTTAAAACTAAGAATTGTAACCAGTGTAGATAAGTTCTAAAGATTATTTGAAACAAAAGTTGTTTGTAATGTTTATTCAAAAAAATCAATAGATTTTGAGATAAATGGCTTTGAAAATAACTCTCAGGCAAATTATTTTTAACACCTAAAATTTTTTTACTATCTTCTGGAAGATATTTCCAGCCTATTTTCAAATTTTGGAGCGATTTAAAATTTTCATCGTACCACTTGACGTGAAATAGCGCATATATATATGGGATATTCCACGTGAAGTGGTTCAAATTTTGGGTACACATTGCAAATGTTTTTCAGAATAGAGAAAAAAATTTTTAGGTACTGGAATCTATTTGCTCAAAAGTTATTCTAACCTCAAAAAGTGAATTATTCCAAGTTTTTTTCAACACCAGCTGGGTTCACCGCTTTATCAACTTTTACTATAGAACATTATATGTAACATTCGTTGCTAATTATGTCTAGAATTTATTCTTCTGGGTTAGAATTTCTAATCTCAAGGTCAATGTTACATAATCTACAAGTCAATATTCAACTTGAAAAAAGTGTAATTACGCCCGAATTAATTTTTATATCCAAAAGTCTATAAAAAAGCTTAGAGCAATACCTTTCAAATGGTCTATTGCATTTTTATGGCATTCAATTCTATAAAGAGTTATGATAATTAAAAGAGAGACAAAATATTCACAAAAATTAACATGGTAATTCCCATTTAAATTTTTAAAAAAATTTCGTGTTTCTTTAAATTATCATAATTCTTTACAGAATTGAAGGCCATAAAAATGCTACAGACGATTTGAAAGGTATTGCTTCAAGCTTTTTTTTAGACTTTTGGATATAAAAATTAATTCGGGCGTAATTACACTTTTTTCAAGTTGAATATTGACATGTAGTTTATGTAACATTAACCTTGAGATTAGAAATTCTAACCCAGAAAGATAAATTCTAGACATAGTTAGCAACGAATGTTATGTATAATGTTTTCTAGTAAAATTTGATAGATTTTGAGTTAAATAGCGGTAAACCCAGCTGGTGTTGAAAAAAACTAGAAAAAATTCACTTTTTGAGGTTAGAATAACTTTTGAGCAAATAGATTCCAGTACCTAAAAATTTTTTTCTCTATTCTGAAAAACATTTGCAATGTGTACCCAAAATTTGGTGCATTTTAAAATTTCGATCGAACCATTTCACGTGGAATATGGACTACATTCCCCATATGTATATATTTATATTAAGGTTATATAGTTATATATTTTAATCATTTTGTGTCCATATTTTTTTGTACAATCGCTATATACACATTTTTCTACCAAACATGTAACCTTACGCGCAAAACTGTGTGTTATGTATACATATATACAGTAAGGCAGTCATGCACGATCGACAGTAGTTAAATTTCGTCGGAACTCACGCGGTATGCGAATTCAATGTGTATGTATTTCGCGGGAATAATGAAAATTCTACAACATTAGGATTACAAAAATTGACTAACATTTCAAGATAATGTACGTTCCTGCTTTTTATTCGTGCATTAACTATTAAGACACACAATTTTCCTTCAGAGTACTGATTTCAATAATTATTTATTAACTATTAAACACTTAATATTCATTTAACCGCATTTAAAGTCGAACGTCTTAATAGTTAACGTATCCCATTTGTAACAAACACATTTTCTTCTCAGTGTATGTTTTCCTTCAATGATTTGGGTTTCAGATAATTTGCGCATCGTACTGGTTAGGATTAGGATAGGCTGCGACAGTACAAAAGATAGTGGCGCAAGAAAGGAAACAAAGAAAGGGAGGTAGAAATAAAAAAAGAAGAAAGTAACATGTGCAGCTATTTTTGATTGTATATAAAGAAAGTATAAACGTACATACTTGTTTAATAAAACTAAATTGTCTAAGCATTATTTTTCTTATGAATTGTGAATAATTGTATACATGAATAAAAAGTCCATTGATTTACCATTGATTTAAATATAGGTATTAACGAAGAAAAGAAATTATAATTATAAATAAAATTAATCGTACGATTTTGTTTATTATAGTTTCGCCGGTTCGGTAGTGGTAGTTCGCACCACTAGTCCATCTCCAACTACCCGAGTGAATTATATTATTGAGGTCGCGTTGCTTTTTTAATTTCATCTTCCATCTCGAAGAAAATGTTTTGCTCTTAATTGCGTTGAAAAGTTATTTCGGAATGATTTGAATGAATTTACGCAGATTACGAAAGTCGCGCGCAATTTTCGTGTTGAAAGATTTATTTGTTTGTAACATTCGTGGTTTTTGTTTCACCGAGGAAAGGCAAACTGTTCGATATTCTCTAAGTACTTTTAATATATTTAAGCATGTATATGGATCTACTTTTATATACCTGAAAATTCTAACTATAAAATATGAAATTAAAAATCTGAACAAAATTCATATGCAATGTCCGAATAATATAAAAAAGCTTTTAGAGCAAACATGCTGAAATAATTAACTTTAAAATGATAAATAATAATTTTTTCTTGGTAACGATTGGGGTATTAATAATTATAAATCAAGTTTTGCAGTGTTACGTACGTAACATCGACGCGCGGATCGGCGTGTGTGTGAGAACGGTGTAGGATGACCGAAACGCGAAATATCATGACGAATGCAACTACAACGAGAAATCGCGGACGGTGGCCTAGTGGTTAGGTCTCGTGACTGGAAACCCGCGGATCCTCGGTTCGAGTCCCGGCGTCCGATCAATTTTTTAGCACCTTCTCCATACGCAACAGCAGTTATAGCTATTCATAAATTCGAATTATTTAGGTATGCAAATTATTAAAAACATTTGTAGACTATCAGTTAAGGGCAAATAGAAATTGTTATGTGTCACATCCCGCTAATTGGACGTCTGTAATTCGGAAACATTGGACACCGTCCCTCGGCAGTAGTTATGCCTATCCATAAAAATATTGCAACACCTGCATCTTATGGATACAACTGGATACTGTACATTCTAGAAAGCATATTCTACATTCTAGAATCTATACACACGCACACACACACATAACTATATAGAATTGAACGTATCTCGTAACAGAGAAAGTTAATTTCATATATTATCGTCTTTTTGTACATGACAAACACTTGTATATATAAAAGCGCAAAGAAAAACGAAGACAAAAAAAGAAGACGAACGAAACGAAATAAAACAAAGTTATATATGAATTGAGTATAATGTATGTTTAATAAATTTATATACACATTGCTCAATAACTATTTTGCTACCCTTGAACAAAATCACCAAAACTTTAGTTTTGTAATCTTAACTTGCAATATACTTACAAAACCCTGCTGATGATCATTTTAAAGGTTTTTGTTCGACCTTTCAACCTACGAAAATTGCATAACTTTATTTTAGATTTTTATAAAACTGTGACGTCATGTATAAAAAAGATTAGTTTTTTTTCACTAACTTTAGTATGATTTTTTTTAAAAGGACTCATTGGACTTAAGATCTGCATATGCCATTCATAGTATATAATTTTCAAACAAAGTGTTATGTCTCGAAAAATTTGGTTCTTACAAAAAAACGTTAGAGGAAAAAGTTAGTACAAAATTATGAAACAATCGAAAAAATTTATTTTTCAAAATTAAAAAGAAAATTTTAATAATTATGTTACAAAAAATCACGAAAAAAAATAGAAAAAAAAATTCGTCGAAAATGACAAGAAAACTTATTTTAAAGGTAAAGTGTGGTCGAAAATTAAAAAAAAATCAATTTATTCTTATTTTATAAACGAGTTCTAAATGTTACGTAGCATGCGCGTAAATAATGTTTAATATTATAAAACTTATATGTCTACCTAATTTCAGCATTAGATAATCTTCAGTTAATGCAATAAGTCATGTATCTTAAACTATAAAACTAAATAATTCAAAAACTATATTTTATACCTTTAAAACATTCTTTGCAGGATAATGTTTATCGTAGGCTCCTGAAATTTTGCACACATCTTGAGGTATGTATGAATTATAAAGTTAGACAGCCGTTTTCGTTTAAAATTAAATGTGACATTATTATTACTATTTTTTTAATGAAAAATCTGACATTTTTTAAGCAATTATTTAAACAAATTAGGTTTATCGAGCCAGAAAGTGCATTTTTCTAAATATACCTTATTCACTGTGTAAAGTTAAAGCTCTTATATGTATAAGTTCGAAACTTTTTCATCCAAGTCTTTTGATAACTTTTATCCTGCAAGGAGTTTTTTGAATTTGTAACTGTCTTAGGCCTATTTTGTTAAATATTTTAATATTTTACGTAATTTGGGTGTTAGTAATCATCAATAAAGAATATTTTTTATAATATATTTAATAAAGACCACATTTCACATATTTTATAAAAATTACAAAAATATTTTTCTAACCATACTCTACCCTTAATACAAATCTAACGGCGTGTGGTTTTTTAATAAATATTTAAAATTGTCGATTTGGCATAATTTTTGTGCATATAGATGCACAAAATTAAAAATGGACGCTTAGATTAAATGTTCGTTTTCAAAGTACCTAATCATATATATACTTAGCTATGTAGGTAGATTAAAAAACTTTTGCATTACAAAGAATAAAAAAAATGTTAAAGTTTAAATTAAATATCCATGTCCCTAATTAATCTAAGGGCTAAAACGTGGCTCAGTTTTTTTTTCTTACAGTACTAAGAAATGCGCATCAAAATCTGTAGTGACCCCCTCACGGCATGATTTTTAATAAATTATTTGGAATTATCCGTATAAGTATACGCCTATAATATTATATGATTAAACAAATAAATCTAAATAGGTACAAGAGGTGTCGGTGTTATATACGGAAAAAGTTTAATAGTATATTTCCCATTAGTTCTCGAAAGAGTTGCACGAGTACGAACGGGATGGGAAATGGGAATATGGAATGGGCTGCAACACTGCAAGCAACGGTACTTTAAAAACACGAAAACGCGGTTACGGTGCGAAGTGCGAGCCGGTGCCGCCTATGGCCGGTGCTGGATGATACGAGCGCAGTTAGGACTCGGAAACGGGAAGTCGGCCAGTAGCAACGAACTTTACTACTAAAGTACTAATCTCGGACAGTATTCTCCTACTCCTACTCCTACTCCTACTCTCTCCCTCTCTCTCTCTCTCTCTCTCTCTCTCTCTCTCTCTCTCTCACACAGCACTCGTCACTTTTTATGCCTAACGCCTTGGCAACTTGGCTCAGTTGGTTCTTGGAACTCTCTCGGAAACCGTAAGCGAGAGCAATCAGTACGTCGGTACATATATGTCACATATATGAGACCCAAGATCCGAGTCGCCACGCGCAGTGCAGCTGAACTCTAAACTCCAGGCTCCAGAGTCCAGAGTGAAGCTATACTTCTCATTTCGACGAACGGATCGGCAATTTTCCTTGATTCTCATCCACGTTCATTCGTTCTCTAGATTCATTTTCAGGTTCTTCGACGGTTCTACAATCCTACCATGGCATCTGAAGTCGCTCAATTTTTTCGTGATAAAAGTGTCTTTGTGACCGGTGGCACCGGCTTTTTGGGCATCTGTCTTATCGAGAAAATTCTACGTTCTTGTCCCGATGTCGAATACGTCTATCTTCTTATACGTCCGAAGAAAGGAAAGAATGTTCAAGACCGCTTGCGGAACCTAATAAAAAATTCGGTTAGTTACCAATGTTACCATCGAATGTATTTGGATTTATACAACTACATCACTTACCAGTTGTACACATAACAAATACTTTCTTTATATACTTACCTATAAGTCAATCCTTTCGTTACCTAAAATCGTAACTTTTTATGATTTACATTACTTTTCTAATCATCTATCATTAATTTTTTTTACTGTTTCAATCCATCATCTACTTCTGTTTAATCATATTATTTCCATATATTATTGTTTTATAACTATTGCTATTTAAATTTTACTTATTATTAGCTTTATATATACAAACTAAATAATTTTTACATTTTTAACACCAATTGCTAATTAATTCTTCCATGTAGAACAAGTTTTATATGAATATTATTTTATCCATTGTTATAGGTTTTTGACAGGATTATGGAAGAAGACAAAATTCAACTTTTTGACAAATTAATCGCTGTAGAAGGAGATGTCGGCGAAGAACATTTAGGATTATCCCCTCAAGATAGGTTGACTTTAGTTGAACGTGTTAATGTAGTATTTCATTCTGCAGCCACTTTAGATTTTGAGGCAGATTTAAAATCCACTGTCAATATTAATCTTCTTGGAACTCGACGTGTTGTACAATTTTGTCAAGAAATACGAAATCTCAAGGTGTTTAAATATTCATTAGCAATATCTTTTTTCTATATGTTATTATTATTTAATTTATAAATTACAAATGCTTACTTAAATAATATAATTGTTTTAGGCTCTAGTTCATGTTTCTAGTGCTTATGTAAATGCAATTCTTAATGAAGCTCACGAGAAACTTTATCCAGCTCCAATGAATGTAAAAGATCTTTTAAAAAAAGTTAAAGAATTAAGCGATAAAGAATTGATTGAAGCTACTCCAAATATTATAAAAAGTCATCCAAATCCATATACTTTCACTAAAAGTTTAGCTGAGCATGAAGTTGCAAATTCAAATTTACCTGCAGTGATTGTTAGACCATCAATGAGTAATTATAAATAATTAATACATATTTGGTATATTATTATATTTATAATAATAAATTATTGCATTTTTAATAATGTGTCTCACATGAAAATATTCCAAATTCAAACATTTTTTTAATATAAGCTATTTAGGGGCACATTTTATTTTATATATATTTTTTCATCATGCATTACCTCAATTTTTAGTTGTAGGATCTTGGAGAGAGCCAGTTCCTGGTTGGACTATATCTAAAAATGGTCCTCAAGGATTTTTAATGGGAGCTAGCAAGGGAGTAGTTCGTCGTTTGCCAGTAGCAACAGATTTAATATACGATTACATTCCAGTTGATATTGTTGTTAATGGACTCTTAGTATCTGCATACTCCATTGAACGAGATAGGTGAGCCACAATATTATTAGATCAATAATATTAGTATCTTGACCTCAAGGGGATGCTGCACCTTCATTTAATATACACATTTATTAACATTTTCTGATTTTTCAAATTTATCTTTCAACTCAAAAATTGTTCTAATGTATGAGTTAAAGCACATTCTATCATATGCAATAATTGCATGTGTTATAAAATTTAGAAAAAATAAAAATTTTAAATTTATATAAAGATCCAACACAGAAATTTGTAGTATGCATGGACTCTCCTTAAAGTCTAAAGAGAATGTCAACTATAATGTTGTACATAAATCATGAGTTTACTAATGCTTCACATTTTTTTATTATAGACCAAAAACTGTTAAGGTGTATCATTTGACATCCAGTACCTGTACACCTTTTAAATGGTCCTGTGTTACAGACAAGATCAATCGTTATTTGCAGACTTATCCATCAGCTAGTGCAGTATGGTATCCTCATTTAAAATTACTACCATCATTATTTTGGTTCAGAATATCTGCATTTTTTGTACACATGATACCAGCATACATTTTAGATACAGTTACACGAATTGCAGGTGGCAGACCTATGTAAGATTTAATTTTAAAACAATTACTAAAATATAATATCATAATTCATGTATAATAAAAATAATATTTAATTGTTTTATAGTTTGGTGCGATTACATTCCAATGTTAATAAATCTTTAGGTCGTTTAGAAAAATTTATTTTCTCAGAGTGGAGGTTCCACAGTGTCAAAACTTTGGAACTGAATGACTCACTTTCTGATGTAGATAAAGAAACATTTACTTTAGACATTAGACCTATAGATTGGGAGAAGTATTTTATTGATTTAACAAAAGGAGTACGAATCTATTTGAATAATGAACCATTGAAAAATATGAATAAAGCTAAGAGGAAAAATAAAATGTAAGATTCATAATATTTTTTATGTATAAACACAATTAATAATTTTAAATATTAGTCTGAGAATTTGTAGAAGTATTTAAAAATGTACCCCAAAAGTGAAGACTGTAGAGTTGTTCAATTATAACTAAACCATTTAAAACTTTACTAATTTACAAGTTTCTATTTAAAAATTGTAATTACTGTTACAGACTGTTGGTTCTTCATTTGGTATTGCAAGCAATGATTCTATCTTTCATTTGGTGGATTGTAAAGTTGTCTTTAGGTATGAGTTGGACACAAACTGGCATGGTAGTTCCAGTGGCTTACTTTCTATTGAGTCTTTTATAAAGAAGAATATATATTGTGTACAAATGTATAAAATTGCTGTATAACATTCTTAAAGAGGACGCCGAACAGTCCTGTTTTACCGACATTGATAAATTAATTTTTTGTAAAAGAAATAAATATAATCGCAAACAAAAATACTTGTCCACACTTACTTTAAAAGAATATTTTTTGAAAGAGAAAACTGAAATATAGAACGACATATTTTTTAAAAATACGGAAATCTCGAGTACGCTCAGTATTTCAAATTTTCTTTTTCAAAAAACATTTTATCGAGACAAAAAAGTATCGTTAGGTTCCTACTATAATAAGTGGGAACAAATCTTGTTTTTTTACGATAATTCCTTATTTCTTACATAAAAAATTAATTTAGCAATGTTGATGTAACAAGATTGTTCAACATCTAAATATGAATATAAAGATTCATTGCATCGTAATGCATAAATCAGTAAAAAAAGTATAATAGAGAACATCTATTATATATAAATTTGTTAACAGTATAATTTTATTAGTAAGTTGTAATATTTCTGTGGTGCCTTCATAACTTAACTTAATTTACCTACATATAGATTAATTAATAAATTAGTATAATACTATACAAATTTTGAGTTTTTAATCTTATAATTAAAATAATAAATTACTATTACATTTAATTTTCAATAAATGCTTTTATTACAAATAATTACTATTGTATCATATTATTATTAATTTATTTAATATTAATAATTACAATATATAATATATTGATTGTAAATAAGGTGGCTAATTTAGCTCTATTTTATTATTAATTTAAAAAGGTATTGTAATCTAAATATTATATTATAGAAGGTATTAATGTAATCAAATGTATTTTATTAACTTGCAATGTAATTTTTAAAACTAATCTTTTTTATTTATTATGTACAAAAAGTTTTATAAACACTAGTTATAATTTAAAATTGATAGGCATATTCTATTCATTATTAGCAGCAGATTCAATTACTGTTTCTGCTTCTTCATGGAGATATGAAGCGTTATTAGAAACATTATATTCTAAATTGTCATTGTTTTGTAAAATTTTTTTTATCCGATCCTCTAAATAAACACACGCTTGTTCAATTTCATAATTTTTGGATACTAGCCCTACCCATTCTGCTTCAAGCGCTCTTAGTTTTTCACCTCCTTGGGTCTGCATTGATTTTCTTTGCCAATTGACTTCTTGTATCAATTTCCTGAGACTCTGAATTTGCTTTTGAGCAGTGGCAACCATTTTGACCAATACTTTTAAATAATTTTTCCAAGCTTGGCAACCATAAGTCATCATAAGCTCTAAATTGCAAATTCTATAAGCAACAAATATGTTTGGCAAAGTAAAGATTATTGATTCATCAGTGATAAAATAAATTGTTATATGAACAAAATTTTGATTGAGATACCTGGTGGCTTGATGTTCCAATTGAGCATAACTATTTTCAACACTATCATTCCAAGCTGAAAGATCATTCATTTTTCCTGGAGGAGGAGGTGGTAATTCGTATCTTTTCATACTCAATACTTCCATAGGAAGACGATTCTGCAATCTTTCAAATTCATGTTTCATGACATCGGTTTCAAAAGCAGTTGAGTTCAAGGATGGTAAATGTTCCAAATAATTTTTAGTTGGCCTGTAACGTCGAGTTTCTTCTTCTACCATACTCAAAGCCTAAAAATTTTATAATTGTTTTTTTAAAATATATAAGTGCTTAGAAAAGATAAGTTAATTGAATAAATACCGCTTCTCTGACTCCCGGCTCATCGTAACCTTGATCAATGTAAGGTAAGGCATCGACTACTATTTCATTAGACATTTCAAAATGATGTAATTAATCTTCGAGGTTTTGTGGTAATTTGGTTGTTATTAAATACTTGTAGGTTATAAAGGTGCAGTAGATACACGTGCATAAACCTTAGTTAAAAGGAAAACGCTATTCTTAATCGTGAGTAAAAAGCATGTAAGTACCTAAACCCAAACAAATTATTAGTAAATTTACAACTTTACAGATACAAGTACCGCGTATTACGTACAGACAAACTACAGACTGTCAGCAGAGATTTTTATACTAATCTCTACTGTCAGAGTGTCAGACTACAAGAATAAGGAAAAAGAAATCGTCCACTGCGGCCTGCGGGCTTGCGCTTGCGCCCTGCGGTGCGGCTGCTACAGGCGACGTGCGCGCGTGCGCAGTCAACACTCAACAGTGCGCTGATACGATATACAATAGTTTTATCGTGAGTTTACCGTCTAAGAATCAGAATCGCAAGACAAGACGACAATCATAAATCCATTTCGGTCATTCTCGTGTAGTCGTGTCGTCGTGTCGTCGTGTCGTGTGTCACTAAAAAAACATAAGACAAAAAACCAATAATCTGCAATTTGAATTTTGAATCGGTTTATGTAGCGTTAGCGTATCAGCACTCAGCAGAATGTGATAAATGTATACAGTTCCAAAAGTTTTAGATAGTTTTAAATAAATTGACATGATTGATAGTAATATACAGAGATTGATAGCACATGGAAACGATTCTTTTATTTTGCAATGCATTAAAATTAAACCGTAAACGCTACGGTGACTATTGTGTTGACTACTTATTAACTATTATATTATGATTTATGACTACTCAGTTTGTTGTTTGAGTTAGATAAGACAATTCGGCAGCACGTCCGTGCGCGGGTTACTCGACGAACAGTTTCGGGAACGACTAAATATTTATTCTAAATGACTTAAAAATTATAAGATATATAAAAGTATTAAAAATAGGTAGTACGCGAGTTGCGACTACGCGGCGTGCCGTGTGCGTGTCGCGTACGTTACGTACGTGTTGACTATATATATATATATATGTGTGTGTGTGTGCTGTGCTGTGCCTGTGTCTATATACAGACAGTGTACACACTCCAAGTTTTAGGTTATGCTCAACGCTAACTACGCGCGACTAACTGACTGACTATTTCAGCTCCTGCGAGTCTCGATATCCTCCATCGAGTATTCTTTTTTCCGCGGCTCATAAGTAAGTACTCACTGATTTCTTTAAGAGCACTTTACTGTGGTGATTATAATCTTTCGCACGATCTAAATTGATTCTTCCATTTTCGTGCAAGCTCTGTAAAACTTACATTTTTTTTCTATTTTTAATTCACTATTTTTATTTACCTGATTATTTCCTTAGTGAATAATTTTCTTCACAGTTTTTCTTCTTGAAACATTAACCGAGCGAAAAATGGCGAGCGACAGGGAAGCAACGAAACCCGCTGCTGAGGACGGAAAGTCGACCGAAGAGATATATGCAGGATTTCAATTATTGAGGAACGAACAACGTATGATGGCTAGTAAATTATCTGAAATGGAAGCAGAACTGAATGAGCACAAGTATATCACTTTCTCTCATATCTTCTTTGTAACATTTTAATCTTTTTGCTTTTAATTAAATTAATTCTATTGAAGGTAACATACAGAATTAATTGTAATTATCCATCTATTTATGTTTAAAATTGTTTAGTAGTTAATTGTTCATTCATTGTTTTAGAATTGTTATTGATACACTGAAGACCGTCGATCCTAAACAAAAGTGTTACAGAATGATAGGTGGAATTTTATGTGAACGTACTGTTGAAGATGTTATGCCAAATTTAGTTGTAAACAAAGAACAGGTATGATTTCTTTTATTTTATCTGAGCAACACTGGTTATAGTTAGTTTCTCTTATTTATTTATTCTATTTTCATTAAACAAAAGAGTTTAACAAATATTCTTACTAGTTTATTCAAGCATTTCAATACACTAGTACATAATTACTTAATTAATGTAAAATTTTGTTATTCAAAATACATTTTTTGTTTGTAGTTGACCAATGTAATTGAAAAATTGAATGAACAACTAACAACAAAGGGAACAGAAATAAATGAATATAAAAAAAAACACAGTATTCATTTCAAAGGTGAAGATGACATACAAAAGCATGAAGATTCTAAAGAAGCAAAAAGAAATGCGGTTGTTATTAATCCAATATAATTATTTTAAACAACACAATTGCTGTCATTATTTTTAAATTCATTAAAAGATTGCATTTAATACAATTTTTGTTTTAGTTGTATTTATACAATCCAATGATATTTTTTATAATGAAAATGAAATATTGCTATATCAATAAATTAAAAGAAAATTGTTGATGTAAAACTTAAATAATATGTATTTATTTGCATTCTTTCTAGAATTCCTACTAGTATTATAAATATAACATTAATTTAATTTATTTTCTCTTAAAAACAACATCTCAATGTAATGTAATATTTAAAGCATTTTAATAATTGAAAAAAACTTTAAGCAATATTCCTAAATTTTTCCACATTTTCAAATTAATAATTGTAAATTTTTGGATACCGTTAGTGCCCAGTTTTTTATTTAGAATTAATTTTGTTTTATTAAAATTTCGAATTGTTTAAAACTTTTATTGTAATTGTCAAATTTATTAGAACGTTTCGCATGAGGTTCACGAATTGGCATACATAATGCGAAAATTACTGTAGTTTCGAAATATCGATAAAAATTTAATGTTTTAAGCAAGTTAATTCAAGAAGATCCCGAAGTCAAATTACAAAGATGTATCTTTAAAATATTGAATATTGTAGTTACCTATCGCGTGAAACAAGCACTAAATAATTAGATAATTTATCTTTCTACAAAGTTTCGAATATATTTTAACAGGACCTTTAAAAATGTTTTCATTGAAAATATGTATTACATTCTGTGCAAGTTTTTTTTAACTATATTTTATTTATTGGTTTGAGTTCTTTATTTGAGTTTATCATATCATAATACAGTAAGATTAATATGAAATGATTTTGCTCGGTCGGTAACCCATATTTATGCCACCCCGTAAAAAAATATTCATAAAGTTTCTAGTTGATAAGTATTTGAATAACGATATCAATTTATTTAGTTTACTTGAAGTTTTTGTGTTAGTTTTAAATAACTTGTGTAATAAATATTTATTGTCATATATATTTGGAACATAATTGTTATTTAAATGATATGCCCATAAATACTCATAGTTTAGTTATATTTACTTTAAATTAATATCAAATGAAGTAAATGTAAAGAAATGAGGGCAAACCCCACAATTAACTATAAAATTTTCATTTTTATTATTTAAAATATAATATATCTATATCCCTAGTGAAAAATAAAATAAAAGATAAGAAAATGTAAAAAGCAGTGTGACTGTGACTATTTTTTATATTATTCAAATATTACCGTTATATTAATTTTATTGTTAGTTTTCCCAGACTTTATTAATTCGTAATAGAGATAATAGAAAACAAGAAAAGATAAGTAGAAATAATCGAACATAATAGCTGCAGGTAATTAAACGTAAAATAATGTAGCGGTATATTTTTTTATATTTTTCATTACATTTTGGTACGTTTTCTTATAATTTTGTTTTAAAACATAAGTTTTTGTATATTTTGAATATTGTAAAAAAGTAAAAAGAAGTAATAAAATTTAAATAAGTGTCAAAACGTTGGGAAAGATAGAAAAAAGTAAAAAGAAGTAATAAAATTTAAATAAATGTCAAAACGTTGGGAAAGATAGAGAAACGTAAAAAGTGTAGAGAAATAGATTAGATCTTTATGATATTTAGTCTTATTACTATTTCTAGATAGTTTTTTCTTACTTTTTTATAATTTTCACTCGGGATATAAACGATATTTTGATTAAGCTATATTTACTTTTGTTAATTATTATTTGGTTGAGGAATATAGGAAGTCAGAAATTCAAAATATTTTTATAAGGCAGTTGTTTTTTACTTGACTGACCCTTACTTCATTCTGTATCACTTCATTTTCGTTCTATTATTTTAGCCTAAAATTGTATAAGTATATACCTATATTGTAATGAATATGCGTATATATTTATAATGTAATATTACTGGAGATTACTGAGAACCTGCACTCTTTAAATGCGAATACCTTTTACCCATTTGTGTTTTGTTAGATAATTGTCTATTGTATATAACTATCTACATCTATATATATATATATATATATATATATTTTAAAGGAGACAAAATAAAGGGTGTAAGATATATAGTCATAGGTGTAAGGTAGTATGACAAGTAGGTAAATTAATACAACAAATTAACAATTATTTTACTTATAAACAATATTCTTATTTATTTATCACACACCAATATACAAAAATGAACCGTATTAATATCAGAATATAATATACTACTAACTTGAAATATATTCAATAAACATAGTATCCGAGTATCTTACAAGATTAGAATGATGTCTCGAACAACAAAGAAAATTGTCTACAACATTCTTAAGAGTTGGCACAAAAATTCTGGTAGAAAAAGTAGTAAGCTTTCCTACGCTGGCTTTAGCGAGATTATAAATAGGTGCGACTTTATTTCTCTTCGACTTATAGTTTTGTCAACTTACGCACCGGGATAGACACGCTGGGGGAGGGAGGGAGAGAGAGGGAGAGGGAGAGAGAGAGAGAGAGAGAGAGAGAGAGAGAGAGAGAGAGAGAGCTTAAGTCGCTAACAAATGTCTACTACACGTACGTAGTCTGTGACGAGTGAAAATAATTGGACAAAGAGTTTTTGCTGGCTCGAGGACGATCGATCGTACTACATCGACTCACTAGTTCGATCACCTCTCGTGAAATAAATCCACGTTACGGAGTTAACCGTTTCTAATATTGCAGCTCCACTCGGTTATGACGGCTTTGTGTTTCATCGCGTTGGCCGTTCTGACCGTCTGACGTTTCGCCGACTAGCTTTTTCTTTCACTTGCGAGTGGTCTTCTCCTTTTTGTACTTTTCGATCGAGCGTTTTCATTCGAACGTGGAGCTATTCGGATGCACAAGCACCTATCGTTACCTAAACATCGCTGTATAGCTTATCCATCATTTGTTTGTCGAGATAGTCGAGACCGCATTTGCAAAAGACATTTTGAAGGGCGAATCGCAAAGCGCGCCTTCAAACTTTACATTGGTTTGTTCGATATACATATATTACTTACGTCGCTGCACGGACGAATGAGAACGGTCGTTTGTTCAGCAGCTAATTATTCCCAAAATCGATAACGAAATAATGTACGAATAACGTCCTTGTCCTTCCATCGATACACGTATCGTCTGATTATTTAAATTATTGACAATATCTAAATGTACCATATACGCTACAATTTATGAATTTTAACCCTCGAGCAATTAACAAGTTTTAACGAAAGCACACAAATGATTAACGGTTTTTAGCGACTTGAGTCCCAGTGAAACTTTTTCACGATCCCCGATAAAATAATAAATAATAACCAACAAATTTCCAAGGCAGGGCAGTGCGAACAAAAGGGCGAATGAATCATGCTCGCGCAAAGAGATATCGAAGTATATGTCTCGAATTTTAATCCAACTTTTTTTTAAAAACTCCACAAGTATAAGTACATCGTCTCTTTGTCTTCACGACGATAATAATACTTAAATTAATAATAATATCAGTAATGATAATAATGATAGTAATGTTACTTATATATGTATATACATACACATACATACACATACATACACGTACATACATATATATATATATATATATATATATATATATATATACATACATACATACATACACATATACATGTGTGCGCGTGTACGTGTACATGCATTTACGCGTACGTACGTACGTACACGTACACACGCGCGCGCGCGCGCACACACACACACACACACGCAGACACGCACACACTTGCAAACATACACGAAATACGCTAAGTACGCAATTGTCCGTAAATCTTATATCGAGTCTTATTTTAAATTGTATATGATTATATCACAAGAAAGATTGAAATGCTCTGTTTTGTACAGGTTGTCCCACTCATTGCTGTATTCTGTTCCGTATTCCCTCTCGGAGCATCAGATGCTCTCGAGTTTACAATCGAATTTAATACTTGTGTTCGTTTACTCATGAATTTACGCAGGGATTCCCTTGGAAATTGTAGTACAGCTTAATTTATCTTGCTCGTCGATTAGAATTCTAGAAATAGTTAATTTCTTTTACTAGTTTACAAAGTTAGATACGTGATCGTGTGTGTGACACTCCGAATAATGTACTGGACACGAATCTCGATGGAGGAAACATCGTCTCAACTCCTCGGCGTTATATCCGTACGCAGACTCGTCACGTCGCATTGTTACCTTACCTACTGGAAGTATATATATGTACAAATGAATATTTTATATACGTATACGCATCACGCATCACGCATCACGCATCACGCATCAGGATGTAGTGTTTATCTAATTAGATGATCCCTCCGTGGTCGGACTCGGTAGCCGCTTCACTTCGAAACTCGAGCGTTACGTTCGGTTTAAATAAGCATTCGCCGCAGGTATATCAGCTCGTTCAAATTCGTCGAGACGCGACTAGCGAGAAAATAGCCGTTGCTGAATTTCGCGATTAAACAAAATATAAACACAGTATACAAATGCATTCGGGACTTGTGAGCCTTGTACATACCACATTGTTCGCTCGTACGTTCGGTATTATTGGCACATCACGTTATAATGGCAAGATTTTTCTATTTTTTTTTCGCATTGGCACGATCAATGAAAGATCCCCGGTGTCTCTTGTACCTTTATTCATTTAGTTATTCGTTCGTTCGTTCGTTCGTTCGTTCGTTCGTTCGTTCGTTCGTTCGTTCGCTCGTTCGCTTAGACATTTTACACGCTCACGAAGAATATGTAACATTTTTGTTGTTGGAAAGAAAACGCGTATATGTATACGCAGTTACCGAAAGAAGAGTTACCAGAAAGATTGTCATTTAAGTATTTGCTTGTTTATCGAATACACACGTGTACGCGTAATGTGCAATATTTTAAATGATAAATTCAGTCGTTTACGAATTAAAAAAAATGAATTGGTAGTTGACTTAATGTTTCTTGTTCGTATTAACTAGAGACAAGTTTTTCTTAGTTAAAATCCTTTTGTTTTATAAATTGTATATAATATATATGTCCCCGTTAGGTTAAGAGCACGGTAACTCTTCTTTACGTTACTCTCGAATTATTTAGTTAGTATAACTAACTATGACACGCGCTCGTACACGCAAACACAACATTTTCTGATTCCAACCAAGAATCCGTTTGCCTTTATGTAGTACAAGAGGAACCTGATGTATGCGAGTCCGAAAGGTATTTGGATTGCATCGAACAAGAGGATTCTGCAAGCTCACCGCTGTACATACCAATATAGGAATACAGGTGTGTTACAAGAAATGCCTCTCTAGCGCGTGGCACCACCGTTCGGACGGGTTCCAAGTGCATAGACGCGACCCCATTCTCGAGATCGCGATCAAGATTCAAAACTGCATCGCGGCGGGTGATGTAATATATATATATATATATATATATATATATATATAAATGCGTGTGTGCGTGCGTGGCGTGTGTACACGGGTGCGCACACACGCGCACATACATTTGAGTATAATTGTGTTCTACGCGCGTATACAAGTGTATATGCGGTTGACGCGCGAATCCACAAGTTTCCACGTCTCAGTTGTAGGGCCATGAGTGCCTGATCGACGTTACGACGTTCGATGTAGGCGGATCCTCCGGACGTCACTTTTTCATGTCGTTCATCATGTTACCGTCCTTGTTTTTAACGTCGAGAGAGGACTGCTGACTGCTGGTCACCCCGCTTCCGTTCCCCGGGTACATCTTCTCCAGATGATTCAGTGACTCACTTAGGAACTTCTGCAACGGTTTAAAATTCTACTATAACTACTGCAACGCATCGATTGCTTTTCCTGAGCAAATTTCAATCAATCAACGTATATCAAAACTACATAATCGCCGGATGGGCATAAGGTGGCATGTTCCACCCTTCTGATGATTGAGTTTTACTTATATTTATAACTATGATAAACTAGGTGGAAACTATAATGAAGTATGTATAGAGATTGACGAACCTGTATTGCTGTTAGGGCAGCGACTATGGCAGGACTACCAAATCCGTGGGATATCAGAGAAAAGTGAGTGAGATGTCTCTGTATGCTCGGATCTAAAATGTGCTGAGGTCGGGTATTGCACAAGGGTGACCTGTCCTGATTCAAAAGGTCCATTAACTCTTTGGTGATCTGCCTAAAGAAATAGACGAAAATTAACCAAATCTTCTTTCAATCTAAATGTGCATTATGTATTGTGTATTTATATGTATTTATATGTGTTTATATAAAGGCCAAATTACTTAGTAGCGTGTAGTAGTTCCTTTCTCCTGTACGAGTCCTGAGGCTCGCAATGCTGCCGGCTCAAGTATTCGGCAACCTGCTTTGCTGGAAATTCCGTTTCGCAGACGTATCCGAAATCTCTCGCGAGGTGAATTGCTTCTCCTGAAATTATGAAATTAATATTATACCATAATTCTTTTACCAATTTAACTAATACATTTTAATTAAAAGTGCGTAAAATATGTAGCTAATATTTGGAGACTAACAAGATGAGCCCAATCGGACTTGACTGTTTAGTGCCACAAAAAATGATACCATGATGTTTCGCAGAAACTACGGTAGCGATCAAATTCTTTTGAAACAAAGGAGACTGTTGCATAATCGTGTTAAACTCGATTGAAAAGTGGACTAATAGTTTAAAGTAGGCAATTCGTACAACATTTTTACCCAGATTTAGATCGAATTGGCCCACTTTATGATATAATTTATACAAACATATTCATGCTTCGAAATACATAATTTTTTTGCAACGAAACCTCAACAAACGTTGTCGAAAGTCAATATATTTTACTTTACTAATAAAAAATTCCACGAGATGTTTCTAAAAATTCAATTGGATATATATATATATATATATATATATATTGTGTGCGTGTGTGTCTGTGTGTGTGTGTGTGTGTGTGTGTGCGCGCGCGCGCGTGTTCTCAATATACCCTAAAAATAAAAAGCAAAGGAATCTCGAATGTGATCTTGAGTTAAACGTTGTTAAAGTTCTTCGTCGAGGCCTCACTACCTACGTAAAGATTTTAAGCAGGTGATTCGCTGTTTTCTCTTGGACGCGCGTGCGAGATAAGTGGTTCATCACGACTTACGAATTTGGGACTCGTGACGCGTAATCTTCTTTCGCTTTTTCATTCGTCTTCTACATCTATCTTAAGACCTTTTATTTTCTGTTCTAAGCTACGCACACGCTCACTGGTTGTCTTTATTCATCGGCAAGTGCGAATCAATCTCCTATCGAACGGTTTGCGCTACTCGATTAGGTTCAGCTCGTATAACGTAAATTGTGAAAGTCATTTGACGTCACAGCCGCGAACTCTATTGTACAATACGTCACTGCACGGTTTCAGATGATGTTAAACGATAATTAACGCAATCATGCGATTGAATAAAAAATACAATTCGAAAATATAAAAGGTCGAACGATCATTCTTGCTTTTCTGTTTTCCGGTCTTCGTGGTACGTACGTTGAAAATTCGGCCAATAATTAATTTAATTGTCACGAGGAGATCAACAGCGAGAAAAACTTTCACTTGGTTTTTATTTACTTTTCAATCTATTTCATCGTTTTTATCTCGTTCGGTGCATCGCTCTTTTTTCATCCCGGATTGTGTTATCGCACGCCAAATAAACTTGATACGTAAGTGCTAGGTAGAGACTGGAGACTGGAATCTGTAGATTCGCTGCTCGCTTAATTACAGGGATGATTTACCGTGAGAAAGTTCAACAACGAAAAGTCTCTCTTCCATCTAACCGAACGATGAATTTGAATCGCTACGCGCGTTTACCACCACGTTTTTAAGCCTCTTTTGGTATACGTGTCTTCATTTGTGTTTTCTCTCGAAGTTATACACATCTGCAAAGAGTATAGAATTCGTATACGGGAACCAACTAACTGATATACGCACAGCAATATTTTGAATAAAAATTCTTATATTATCGAACTTATGACAGAAATAGACTTACAGACTCGTGGCAATAACTATAATTTTAGTAACGTAAGTATCAAATGTTAATAACAATATACATATATATTCTAGAAAATATAAGTTTTATAGAAATTTCGATGAAAATTGTTTTAAACATATGTTACATTATTTTCATTAAATTTATTAATTAATTTTACTCTTATTCGATTTTTTAAAGTTTCATTTACGTAACAATAAAAATAAGTAATTCTATTTATTATATGATTCAATGCAAACTGATGTATTTCGAACCAAATTTCAATATGTTAATTAATTGGATATTCAACATGAATCATCGTACAGTAAAAGTATTGAGGAGATGTCGATGTCGGAGCTATTACCTCCGTCGCTAGTCGCTTAATCTCAGTGGCGCTGCGGTTAGGTGGTAAATTCGACGATGAACTTTCCTCCCTAGCTATTACTAAAATTAAGGTAATTAAAATATATCTCTCGGCAGTAAAGGTGTATTCTTTAAACATTTAAATTTAAACATTTGCTACCAAGTGTAATATAGCATAGTTATCTCAATTTTCGTTATAGCTAACGTATTGTAACACATCAAGTTCGCTAAATACGTTATGCAAACTAATTGAAAAGTGCGGGATGATACAAGAGAAAATTATATTGGATAAATAACCGAGTGATTAAAAAAAGGAATAGAATGACGTCAAGTTTGCACAATATCTACGGTCTGGTATACACGTATTGTTCTATTGAGCATTCGGGTTACGTTTGTATCATGTATAGCGGCTCCCGGACGTCTGCCACGATGAAAGAGGACCTTGCGCTACTCTCTCTCTCTCTCTCTCTCTCTCTCTCTCTCTCTCTCTCTCTCTCTCTCTCTCTCTCTCTCTCTCTCTGAGCGACGATGGCGAGTCGCGCCGCGAAAGTGTGGGAACCGACTTGAGCGCGCGCGGGGATGGAAGCGACTAAAAGAACATGTGAAAAGTACTGGCCGACAAAGAGCTAGTGGAAATCGAAATTATCCTTTACGTGGAAAAAATACTTCGATAATAGTAATAGGAGCGATTTATCACATCTACCAACAAATTCTACTGTTTCTGCTTTGCGTTTCATTTTAAGATGAAACCGTACAATTAGACACGTAATGCATATTCATACACATCGGCAATGATAGATTGCGCGACTCTCCTTCTGTGGTTTATTTTTTTTCGCAGCACAACAATATACAAAATTTTGCGCACAACTCTTTTAAAGAGAAAGCCTCGAAAGAAACATTCGCGAGTACAATTATTATTATATTGCTCAGAATATAAAGAATCGGTGAATTTATTAAACCCAATAGATGGAGACTTACACGTGTAGCCTGACCAATTTATAGTTTTATTAATGAATTTTGTTCCAGCAAACGCAGGAGAAAAGTGTTAACAGCAACATGTGAAACGAAAGAGGAGAAAAAGCGATATCTTCTTTTTTTCTTATACCGGTTCGATATGGAGTGCTGTATACGCGATTATAGATTCAACCAAGTACATAATTAATTGCAAATTTGTTAATTTATGTGGCTTTGGTACAAGCAATAATGAACGATAAAAAAAATAATTCTTTCTCGAGACCCACAAGGCACGGTGAAGTTATAAAATATTAAAGATAATATTAAAGATAAATAACAAATATTTGTAGTCATATATATGAGTACATTTATGAAAATCCTAATTTTTTAATAAACCCATATTATATATTGTAAAGTTGAAATGATACGTATACAGGTCAACGCATTGAAGGATCGACGCATTACAGATTGATTCGAAAATAAAAAGGCAGACAGACAGACAGACAGACAGACAGACAGACAGATAGATAGATAAAAAATATTTATTGTCCAAGGACTCAAGGTCCTAATTGGCCAAAGCCATACAGGATAAAATACATTACAAAGAAAGATATGCGTAATAAATTAACCCATTACAAACCGGACAGAAGTCCGGTGAGTCACGCAGTTAAAACTAGTCTAACCCTTAAATAATAAATAACACATAAAAAGAACAAAAAATAAATAAAATAAAAATAAAAATAAAATAAAAAAAAAGAGAGACTAAGACCCTAAACTACTTATAATAACTAATTGTCTCGCTAAGAAAAAACTTACGCAACTTAAATTTAAAGCATGAACAGTCATATAGCTCACGCAGGTCCACCGGTAGTTTATTCCATAAACGGGTAGCATAGATCGCGAAAGCAGCCTGACCAGTCGAGATTTTACAAAAGTTAGTTACTAAGTTTAAAGGGGAAACGATGATATATTTAGTGGGACATAGTTGAGGTTTTTGAAGATTAGGTGATTGATTGATTTTTGAGATAAAAAGTGTGAATAATTCCTGAAGGTTAACCCTCTTCATGCAGAATTTCTTAATCCCATCCAGCTTATTAAAGATATGTATTGACTTTCTAATAATTATAAACCGATGGAAGGTCACGAATCAATAAAAGGTTAAGCCAAGTATGTGAGGTGTGAGAGGCAGTGAATGAATGATGAGTTGGTTCCGTCATTCCGTGGATACTATAGTGAGACTATAAGTACTTGAAAGTTAGCTCTCATCATGACAGCCGCACCATCGAGAGAATTCATGTCAATATTAAAATTGCCAGTGATAACAACTAACTAACAATAAGTAAACTGCTGTTGAACATCTAAAACGATATCTAATAGTAAAGAAAAGGATTTCTTTGTCACTTGTAGTAACATAAATTATGGCTTATTCGCAAGAATTGGATCTGATTAAGCCAAAATTTTAAGAACTTAAATATTTTTAACAGCAACGGCCCCGTCCTCTTTGCCAACACGATCCAGTCTGCACAGAGTATTGCCTGGTAGCAGAACAAAATCCTATGAATCCAGGTCGGTGAGGAAGGTTTCAGTCAACGGAATGACATCAACCGATTGAGGATAAATGAAACATTCAATGGATGGATGATCTAGTAGTCCGACCGACTGAACTTCATGTAGACATGATTAGAGAAAAAGAGGAGACAGAGATCAAAGTTCATTTTTGGAGTTAATTTTAACAAGTTAATTTTGACATACTACTAGACCAGGTTTTTCGATAAGCTTGGAGTATAACCTTGCTGTTGTAGATCATAGACGGAAGACCAGAGGACTTTTAATAACCGTTAACAAACGCTTAATGATATCTGTTTTAAAGAGAATAGTATTAGTTAATAGACCCAAGATAAGGATCTTGCATGCACAGAAAGAGAGAGAGAGAGAGAGAGAGAGATTAATTGATTGAAATAATTTATTTAATAGTATACATACAATAACTGAATAAATTAATTAATTTAGTTATATTACAGTCGACATAAGTAATCTATCTATATTATTAAAAAAATTTCATCGCCGCCGCCGCCACCGCCGCCGCCGCCGCTGTTTCAGAAATTTCTGAAGAATTTCTGGTATAATAACAAGGTACGTCCCTGTGGCCTCACGTACATATAACATGACGTGTAATCACGTGTTTATTACGGGTGGTCGCGAAATAGAGAGTATGTTTCATTAGACTCTACAACTATCTATATTATTAAAATCTATATAAGACTTATTAAAAAAAATTTATTCTATCTATATTTTTCAAATAGCTGCGGTGGTGGCCGCTGGACGTAAAATTGGAATGTACAGGGGGGTCTTTTTCAATCGTATATTTTACAGTTTGTAGGCGTAATGGGAGTTAAGTATCAGTGTACGTTGGACTCGAATTGCAGGCTATTAAACATTTGAATTCTAAATTTTAACTCGAGTGCGGGTATCTATGGGTTGATGTGTCTATAATACATGATACATGAGTGTGTGAGATACTGAGTGATTCAAAAGTGCCCCCTATTGACAAAATTTTAATAAACAGGGTGATCTTTTACCATGGATGTATACTTTCTAGGATTTATATATACAGCGGATGACTGACCCGAATTGCAGGCAAATACAGATTTAAAATCTAAATTTTGAAACGTGCGTGGGTGGATGTGAATGTGAAACGTGAAACTTGAGTGCATGAGGATGGATAGGTATATGTATGTGGATTTGGAAGTGGATGCAGGTATGTGAGGGTGGGTGCAGGTAGGTGTAAGTGTGTGTATGGGTTGATGTGGATGTGCGAGGGTAGACGTGGATGGTTGGATGTGGGCGTGTGTGGGTGGATGTTAGTGTAGGTGGGTAGATGGGGACGAATATAGGTAGATGTTGGGGTGTGAGAGTTGGTGTGGGCGAGTGAATGTGGGTATGTCAGCATATGTGTGATTATACAGAGTGATTCAAAACTACCATCCAGTTTGCATATATTTTACATCACATATAAACAGAATTACTATTACATATAAACAGAAGTTATATAATTTATTTACTATACAGTGTATGATATCGAATAATATCGTTCGACACACTTGTGAGAGAATATTTTCTATTTTCACACTTGTACCGAAAACTACAATTTTCAACCTTTTGAAGCAAGTTTATTTTTAAAATAAAATTTATAATACTATAAATTATAACAAATGCACAATTTTCAAGCCGCAATCGGGGGTTGACGACGAAGCGAGTAGGGGGTACTCCCCTAGTATTTTATTAATTAAATAAATAAATCAATAAGAGAGTCGTGAGTCATCGAAATCGTGTATTAGATACAAACCAGAGCATTTGAACATTAGATAATGTCCCGAGGCGATATGCCCACTGTCATTCCCCTGGTAGGAATCGTATCCATTTTCTTAGTAGTAACAAGCTTGTTTCGAAAAAAATGGGCTTAAAATGTGAACATTTTTATTCCAGCGATGAAACGCTTTTTACAACATTATTTTATCAAGATCAGTCTATTTCCTAGCGAGACAGATAGGTTCCTCGGCATTTTGATCTGAAATAAGTTGCCTGGCTCGTTCTAGCCCAAGAAAAGGCTTGTAAGATAGATTCGGTTCGATTTTAAGAAAAATTCGGGAATCTCGGTATATATTTTGAACGGTGATTCGTAGAAAGTAAACAATTGCCTAATCATATCTGCAATTAAAAAACCGATCGAATTTGACCAATCACAACTTAAATAGATAGATAGACCACCGATAGGTTTGCTTAAAATATTTGAAGGTTACGGGCACTTCATTAAATGGACGATAATGCGAAAAAAAGCGTTTCACCTCCTACTAGAAACTAGCCATTTTACATACCGAGTGAATGGCTTACAACCTATTTTTCTTAGATACAATTCTTACCAGGGTCGACAGATAAGCCGATTCTTGCACGTTTGCTTGTTTATCCGGGTTAACAAAACATTTCTTTATTAAAATAATCGGTAGAGTTAAGCTTTTAAAAAACGGGTTAAAGTTAAGGATCGAATGTCAAGATGAAATGCCTATCGTGTACCGTTTACAATGCTTTTTCGGTTGTAAACTGTGATGAACACTATTATTGTCACTGACCCTCTAACAAATGGGACGTTGCAACTCCATCGAACACTTCGGTCGACGACTTCGAGCTCTGGAACATGGGAGAGGTCTTAAGAACGCAGCCGCGAGACCAAGGGAAACCCTCTCCTTATCTTATAATTTCGAGATACTGGATATTTTCTTGTTAATTTTTGTATAAGACATTTTGGGTTTGAAAACTATATAGGTGTTATCATACAGGTGTTAATACAAAATTGTCTTTTTTAGGATAAAAATCAATAACGATTAATCACTATATCGATAATTTTATTAATTTTTAAGTCGAAAAAGTAAACTAAATTGGAAGGATATTATTTATTGTATATGCTTTTAATTAATGATATGAATTGAGTGCGATATACCTTCGACTAAAGATGTCAAGAGGGTAACGTTTGCAGCCTTCCTCCTTCCGGCGGGAAGATTCAATCCGATCTTCTCGAGTTTCTCCCTGAGAAGTCGTCCGCCATTTTTGGATTTTGCTCTGAAATAATTTATGTTTTAGTAATTTTACAATTAGTTTTAATTTCCATGAATGTAAGTGTGCAAATGAATATCAGGATGGTGTAAAAGAGAGAGAGAGAGAGAGAGAGAGAGAGAGAGAGAGAGAGAGAGAGAGATTGATTGATTGATTGATAAAATTTATTTGGCCTTGGGGTTGAGACCCCGTAGGCACTAAAAATAAAATACAGTCTGATTTGTTTTATCCATATATACAATGTAAATAATATGAAAAATATGAAAAGTATAAAAAATGTAAAAAATATAATAATACAAAATATAAAAAAATATAAAAAATATAAAAAACAACAATAAAACGTATAAAGAAGAGAGAGAGAGAGAGAGAGAGAGAGAGAGAGAGGGAGGGAGGGAGGGTTGGTGTAGATTAAAGTTTATAAATGTGCTTGTGGAGATCAATTTTTCTTTTTATGCAGTCAATTTTTGTTTAATTGCAATTTTACAAACTTATCTACAATCCATTCTAGTAAAAATCGTATTATATTAAATAGGTAATAAACAGATTTTTTTTTTGATTTTTTAAGCGATCTTGTAGGGCAATTCACAGGATGTTGAATAAATTTAACACCTTTTTTTTTTATTAAAAATTGCGACGTTTCGTCTGATTATATTTTCAGACCTCTTCTGGCACTAATTTACTAACAAAGACACAAATATTAACAATTTTTCAAAATTGAACATGAACAACAAAAGAAATAATTTTTTTAAATAGACATATAGAGTATCTAAGACTCTTACATATACTCTATACTCTATAGAGATACTCTATATGTCTATTTTTCTTGTTATCTCATTATAATTAACGGTTAGTCCGATTTGACATGGCTCGATGTTGAGCTTAACTTAATTTCAATATTGGTAATTATTGCGTTTTTGTGTATTTATATAAAAAAAAATTATTTCTTGTTATTCTTGTTCAATTTTGAAAAATTGTTAATATTTGTGTCTTTGTAAATAAATTAGTGCCAGAAGAGGTCTGAAAATATAATCAGACGAAACGTCGCAATTTTTAATAAAAAAAAAGGTGTTAAATTTATTCAACATCCTGTGAATTGCCCTACAAGATCGCTTAAAAAACCAAAAGAAAATAATGGAGGGTAACTATATCCACAAGGTAATAAATAGATATTATACTCGAAAAATGGGTGAAAAATAGGCGAAAAATATGTTTATTTTTATCCTCTCGGTGAATAATAGACTAAAATATAAATTTTCTTCTGTTTTGAGTTAATTTTTAGCTTATAAACATAGATCAGTTTTGAATATAGTTATGTACTATTAAATGTCTATTAAAAATAGACAAATGAAAAATATAATAAAATCGCATTTATCTTCGTAAATACTGAAAATATAACAGAAATTAGTTGTAAATCAGACGAGAACGTTAAAAATCCATCCGAAACTATAGGAATTTAGAAGTTTACTGTTACCGGAAAGTTGGAAACATTATTCGAATGTTTTGAGGTTATGGTCATTCTATTAAGTGTTGAAAAATGGGTGAAAAAGCGTTTCATCACAAGGTATTTAACACTAATGTTTAATTCCTAATTCTTAGCTTCAAATTTTTAGTAATAGGGCAAAATATTTAACAATTTCTCTGCTGTTTAATATTTTGAAAGGATATCGTCCTGGTTACTCGAGTCAACTTTTGGGCAAATAAATATCATTGGCTCTAATTGTGTTTCAATATATGACTTACAAGGAGAGAACATAATCTTGGGATACGCATTTATTGAAAATTTTGGAATATGAATTTTGGCCCAAGTAAGAAGACCCGTGTCTTAGAGTTTTATCACATGGGCCCTAGAGATAAAGATATTCGATATTTTTCAAAATCCAAAAAAAAATAATAATTAAAAAGAAAATAATTAAAAAATTTAATACGACGTCACTTACGAAAATGCATTTAGTATTTTTGCAGCTTTAAATTTACGCAATTTAACCACATGTTTTACAATTGTCTTTTGTCTTTAGAAGTTGTTAGCTCTACGATTTAAGTTTCGTTATTATACAGGGTGGGTACGTATCAAGGTGCGCGGTAGCGCAACCAACGCAAGTATAATGCGCGCTAGCACCAATTAGACATTTAACTGAACCTGTTTTATATACATTTATATTTATCTGTTTTTGAACTAAGTTTATTTAAATTTCTGTATTTAAATGTTATATCCTGAATTATTTCAATTTGTATATAATACTCTAATTTTTGACTGCGCGTAAAATGTACTATACTGTGCTGCTAACTACGAACATTGTTATATATATACACGGAGAAAAGAAGTTGAAGTAAAAATTGCAATGTTGTCTAGTAATGCGGAGACAGACTGACGCAATCCAAAAATTTACTATAGTGTATAATAAAATTTACTAGAAAATTATTAATTTTTACTACAATTTTAAAAATTTACAAATGTTTAAAAATTATTGACATAATATATAATTATTTATATTGTTTAAAAAAGTGTTTATTACATTACTTTTAAATGTATAATAAATTACTTTGTGAGCAACGAAAGAGTCGTATGTACGAATTATAAGGCTGAAAAATTGTTTACGTACCATGGCTCACCCAAGGTACATAAATAACTAATTCGTTCTTTATTATTTTAACGTCGCTCTTCTTATACTCCCAAATCAGTGCTAATCGGCGACGGAGGTCATACGATGTCTTTGTGAAGAAAGCACTTGTTGAAAATACATTCGCCAGTAGTGCTTCAACCTGGGACCTCCAGATTACGAGCCCGACGCCCTACCGACCGAGCCATCGCATCGCATAAACATTATGTATTTATGATAAAACAATGTAAACCTCGCCAATTAACAAATAAATTCAGTTCAATTTAAGTATTTCTTGTCTACTGTGTAGAGTATACAAAGATGTCGATTGACTCGTGAAGACTGAGTCAAAGTCCAAGTCTGGTTTAGTAAATCCGAATTTCTTAGAGTGGGTGGGCAGAAGCGGTTTACGTATATTTATATATATATACATATATATGAGTGCGAGCATTCCATTCGAGTCATTATCCTTTTGAGTCGGTAATTCGATGCCGGAATAAGTGACACTTTAAAGAATGCGTAAGCCGTTTCTTATGGTTTTTCAATTAACAAGTAAATAAATAACAATTGATTATATGCATACCGTGGAAAAAGCACGTCCAACAAAATCTGGTCGTTATCGAGCGATCTTCGTGTTAATCAAGTCGTTGACGAGAAAGATGTAAAGAGGTTTGATATTGGATGGACACGCTCGCAAGTTCATCTGCACCAGAAATGCAGAGACGTGACGATTCCAGAATAGTGCTTTTCTCGTTACGTGCGTCTCGTGCTTCGTTTCTGTGTGCGTGTTGTGTGTGTGCATGTGAGAGAGAGAGAGAGAGAGAGAGAGAGAGAGACAGAGAGACAGAGAGACAGAGAGAGACGGAAAGAGAAAGACTGAGGGAGAGAGAGAGAGAGAGAGAGAGAGAGAGAGACAGAGAGACAGAGAGACAGAGAGACAGAGAGAGACGGAAAGAGAAAGACTGAGGGAGAGAGAGAGAGAGAGAGAGGGAGAGAGAGAGAGAGAGAGAGAGAGAGACAGATTTGATTTGACTTCTTTATTGGGTAATAGGCGTAAAACCCCGTATACACATAATGATATAATATCGGCGCATAAAAAAAATAAGTAAATAAACAAAATATATACAAAAATAATTAATAAAATATAAAAATAAAAATAAAATAACAATGAAGTAACAATATATAAAATCGCAGCGCAAGAATTTTGTTATATAGCTATAAATAAATAACAAAAATAAAAATACTAAAACTAAATAACAAATAAAGCGAAAATAAAAATAGAAATAATCGAAAATAAAATACAAAAAGGTTAAAATGCTTATAGATAAATTAAAAATCGGTGAAATACAAATAAAAATAAAAATATGGCGATACAATGAATAAAATTAATGGAAGCTAAATTAAAATTAAATTTAAAACAGAGATCGATTTGGGTCTGAGATCAGGCAAGGGAGGGCAGACAATTCCTTCGTTCCTAACCCTCACTTCCCAAGCCTGTCGATCGAGCTCAAAGAGATAGGATGATAGGGCTGATTTAAAGGAACCAAAAAGGAGAGGGTCAAAGTTGGTAAAAGGGAGGCTTTATTTCTAGGAGGAAGATAAAAAAGAGACAAGGATGGGTGGCGTGAGGAAGAACGGGATGAAAATGAAGCATCGCGTAGAATGAAATGACGGGCAATGTAGGAAGGGGATTTATGCGAAATGATATTATAGGCACTAGTACCGATGAAAAGGGATCTCCTGAGCTCGACCGGCAGCCATCCTAGCTTAAGACGGTATGGAGTCACATGTTGGCGCCAAGGAATATTTCCCCACACATAACGAACGCATGCATTTATTAAACACTGGAGTTTTAAATTTCTGGAGGCCTCCAAGTCGTGAAAAACCGCGCATGCATAGTCAAAGTGTGGGAAAACCAATGCCTCGACTAGACTCTTTCTGTTCTGACGCGAGAGCGCTCCTTTAAAAAATCTTAAGGAGTGAAAATCTCCATGAACTCGTTGCGCCACTGACGCGACCTGACGAGACCAGTCCAGGGTAGGTGTAATCCAGAGGCCCAATGATTTGACTTCAGACTCATTGTCAAGGAAATTATTTCCTATTGTAACCTTCGGGGCAGTATCCAAATCAATGCGCGAAATATAGACCTGACTGCCCAAGATCATCACCTTCGTTTTTTTTACGTTCAAATTCAATTCGTTCGCATTTGCATCTTCCGAAATTTTCTGGACGCCCTGAACGAGAAGATCATCCGCAAAGATCATGAGATTGAAATGTCTTAAAACACGCGATAGGTCATTAATAAAGATATAAAACAACAGTGGGCCCAGGACACTGTCCTGTGGAACCCCCCTAGACGCGCCGAGCCAGGCCGGGCCTGCCCCCAGTTCATCCACCACCGCCTGAGTGCGGCCTACTAGGTAATGGTAGAACCAGGTGATAACCCTATCGGAACATCCCAAAGAGCGCAGTTTAAGAAGTAATAAATCGTGTGCTATCGAATAGAACGCTTTTGAGAAATCGAACAAGATGAGGATGGTGATCATGCGTTTGTCTACGGCTCTCCTAATATCATCTAAGACACCTATTAGACAGAGAGAGAAAGATTGAGGGAGACAGAGAGAGACAGAGAGAGACAGAGAGAGAAAGACTGATTGATTGATTGATTGATCTTTATTATTTGGCCTTTGTGGGGTAGACACCCCGTAGGCACTATTTACAAAAAATTAAAAGACATTCAGTTCTTAAAATTTTAAAAAATAATAATAAAATTGTGAATGTAATAAAATACAATAGTAGCGGTAAGCTGAAGTGAAAAATTATATATACAAATAAATAAATAAATACTTAAAACTAGATAACAATAATTAAATGCTCACAAAATATAAAACTCAAATAAAATATACAATAATAGAATACATTAAAAGAAAAACTGAACATACAATGTTAAAACAAGAACAAGAAAGCATGCCAAATACATAAATTACGCGTCTATACCGCTTCATTGAGAGAGAGAGAGAGACAAAGAGAGAAAGACTGAGAGAGAGACAGAGAGAGAGAGAGAGACAGAGAGAGAGAGAGACAGAGAGAGAATGACTGAGAGAGAGAGAGACAGAGAAAGAGAGAGACAGAGAGATAGAAAGACTGAGAGAGAGAGAGACAGAGAGAGAGATAGAAAGACTGAGAGAGAGAGACAGAGAGAGAGAAAGACTGAGAGAGAGAGACAGAGAGAGAGATAGAAAGACTGAGAGAGAGAGAGACAGAGAGAGAGAAAGACTGAGAGAGAGAGACAGAGAGACAGAGAGAGAAAGACTGAGAGAGAGACAGAGAGAGAGAGAGAGAGAGAGAGAGAGAGAAAGACTGAGAGAGAGAGAAAGAGAGGCAGAGAGATTTGATTTGATTTGTTTTATTAATTGTTGGGCTACGGGGGTAAACCCCCAAGGTAGCACATAGTACAAAATTAGTAACAGATATAATTAATAAAACTACGCAATAACAATAATGATAACAACTATATAACTCTACAAATAGAAATAATGGATAAAGTGACGTCATTGCGCTATACATATAAAAGTGAAATATATCTATAGGGCGCGACAGATTATCACAGTTTCTCATTTCTCGTTAACCAAATTATTTTAAATTCCAAAAATAACGCAAATAATATATACAAACACAGGCTAGCTTTAATATAATACATTCAACAATCGAGAATTCAATGCCCATCACACAACGTTCAACACTCAAGTCGCGGTCTACAACAACGGGACCACTGGCACAACAAAGCCCTCCTCAACCACGCGCCTCGACCAGGCCTGTCGATCGAGCTCAGTAAGATATTCGCGAAGATGCTTATGAAAAGTTTGTGCGTTGTTCATATTAAAATCAAGGTAATGAAAATTATTGAGGATTTTAGAGGCAGTAATAAGAAATGACGTGTTCAGGGCTTCAGTGCGAGGCGGGCGATAAGTGACCGGTCGAAATTAGATTCGAGATGAATGGCGAATATCTGGGCGGGAGTCGGATCGAATAAAATGATGATGGAGATGTGAGGGCGTCGATGTAGAAATGATTTTGTAAGCCATTGACCCAATGAGATAGGCTCTTCTGAGACCGATCGACAGCCAACCCAAACCTAAGCAAAAAGGTATAAAATGTGCCCTCCTAGGGATATTACCCCATACGAAGCGCACACATACATTTAAAAGTCGCTGTAATTTTAAATCACGTACCCGGTCAACGTCGTTGTAGACCGCGCACGCATAATCTAAGTGGGGCCATACCAGAGTCTCGACCAGCACTTTACGTGTATCTCGCGAAAGAGCCTGCTTATAAAATCGCAAGATATGGAGAACGCCGTGGACTCTTTGGCAGATCTGTGAAACGTGCTTCGACCAGTCGAGCGCCAGCATGATCCACACATCCAACGCACAGTCTTTCCGCACAGTCCGCAACCGCCGCAGCATCGCGCGAAACGCTCCCCACCGCTCGCTCAAACTCAGTTGGCAGAAACGTGTAATATATCTGCGTAGCATCCGCGAAGATCATGTGATTTGAGTACCTCAGGACCGCTGGCAGGTCATTTATAAAAATTGAAAATAAAAGAGGACCCAAAACACTACCTTGAGGAACGACCGCCCGGACAGTAGTCCATCCAGAGCGTTTGCCCCCGTCACCCTCGACAGTCTGCATGGAGCCCTGTAAGTATGAGCAGAACCACTCCACCACCATGTCCTCGCAACCGGTTGCTCGAGGCTTTCGGAGGAGAGCGTCATAGGGCACCATATCGAAAGCCTTCATATCGCAGCAAGAAATACTGATAGATAGATAGATAGAGAGAGAGAGAGAGAGAGAGAGAGAGAGACAGAAAGAGAGAGAGAGAGAGAGAGAGAGAGAGAGACAGAAAGAGAGAGAGATAGAGAGATAGAGAGAGAGAGAGACAGATTTAGATTTAGATTTAGATAGTTTATTATGCAGCATTGGGGTATAACCCTATCTGGCTGAGTACAGTTACAAAGTAGTTTGGTAATATAAAAACAAGAATACATAAGAAGTACATGAGCAGTAGCATAAAAATTATCGCAGTAACAATAAAATTGCCAGACTAAAGAAGAATTTATTTTCCTAAACTAAACTAAGGCAACATGTTCAAAGCACGATGCTCTCTCTCACCACACGGTTTTCCCAATCTTCTTTATCACGTTCAGACAGTACACTGCGCAAGTAGTTTTTGAAGCTAATGGTAGAAGATGGATCGAAATTTACGTCATCAAGAGAGTTAATAATTTTGGAAGTTTGCAGTAAATTGAATTTATCGTTCGTAAATATGTATATGTATATAATATATAATATCGGTCTCACTCGAACTAAATGCTTTAAATTAAAATAAAGCGGGCCTATCGTACTCTTTGTCTACTATGGTTGGTGGAATTTCCCAGAGCACAGCCTTCTAAATTAATTAAAGTCGTTTCGTCCTCGATCTTTATTGCAAATAACTTGCGACTCGGTCTAAGACGTCGCAAACTGGTTGGTGGTTTTTCCCACCACCAGCTGGAGACTACTATCTCTCTACACTCGTTGGAGAGATCGTCGTCTCTTTTCTATATATATAGCCGCAGAACATCTTGCTGGCGTCGCGGTTCATCTTGCGACAGGCGTCTAAGGTAAGATCTCCAGTTCCTTACTGAGGAGTCCAAGCTGGAAATCGAGGACGAAACGCCTTTAATTAATTTAAAAGGCTGTGCTCTGGGAAATTTCACCAACCATAGTGGACAAAGAGTACGATAGGCCCGCTTTATTTTAATTTAAAGCATTTAGTTCGAGTGAGACCGATATTATATATTATATAAATTTTGGAAGTTGTTATGAGAAACGAGCAATTCCAGGCTTCCGTACGTGGGAAAGTATAAAGAAGGAATTGAGGCTTGAGTCGTGCAGATCGACGCAAGACTAAGTTGTCAACTGTGGTAAAACGTTCTATAAGATATTGAGGGTTTTGATGACAAATACTATTAAAGGCTAGACAACCTATCGTGAGTTCCCTCAATCTCCTAGGTGAAAGCCAACCCACCTCAATTCGATGAGGTATAACATGACCCCTGAATGGAGTATTTCCAATGACAAATCGGACACAAGCATTTATTAAACGGAGAATTTTGAGTTCACGCGTAGCATCAAGGTCATGGTGCACAGCACAGGCATAACGAAAGTGAGGAAAAATTAGGCTTTCAACCAACAACTTTCTCATATCAAGTATTAAACGATTTTTGTTAAATTTAAGAGATCTGAGGATGTTATCGATTTTCAAAGATAGTTGACGTACCTGCTTGTCCCAATCAAGATTACTCGAAATCCATAAACCTAAATTTGGCACCTTAACAGAGTACTGAAAAAGAGTTCCCTGAATTATGACTTTTTGAAGGTCACAATCATTTAAGCTTCGAGATTACCCAAAAGGATCACCTTCGATTTACCGGCATTCAAATTAAGACCATTTTCAACAGCCCACTGCTTAACTGCATCAATGTCTCTCTGGAGTAACTGGACACCCTGGGCAATATTTGCTGGAGAGATATGGGAGTAAAGGAGGATCCCAACGATACATATGATTTTGCCCCCCAGGGAAGACGTAAAAGACTTACACTACTGTAAAGTAGACAGAAAAATGAAGAGATTAAAAAAAAATCAATGGTCTACCCTCGCGGAACATATATAAAAGTTACATCAAAGTTTTCAACTCCTAAGTTGAAAAAAAGTTGTAAATAAGACAAAAACAAATAGTTTGCAGTACTTTTCGACAAAATGTCGCACAGCTACGAAAAGGGCAACGAGTTTACGATATTTTTTTATTATTTCCAAATCGGTGCCATTCGTTTGTTCGGCTGTGGGAATGTTTATGTGTTAGGGGTAGTTTGCCATTTTTACAAAAAAAAATATAAAAACATACTTTAGCAGTACTTTTTACTAAAAAACTTTACGAGAAAAGAAACAGTATGTTTCATACTTTATTTACGTATGATTTTTACACCAGTGCCATTGACTTTAATTGATCAGAAATGACTCTTATGACAGAAATGAGAATACACTAACATATTGACTAACGATTTTAGTAAAAAAATTATGTTGGCAGTAGTTTTTACTAAAAAATTCAATTGCAGGGATTAGATAGAAGAAAAACTTTCACTTTAAGCCATATCCACATCAGTGCCATTGGATTTTAAAGCTATACTTAAAAAAATTTAGCTTAGATAGATAGCTAAAGTTAGATAGATAGCTAAAGAACCATTCAATAGCTTTATCAGAGAAGTTAATTTTCCTAAGTTTTAAAAGAAGCCAATCATGCGAGAGAGTGAGAGACAGAGAGACAGAGAGAGAAAGACTGAGAGAGAGAGAGAGAGAGAGAGTTATTCAGAACTTTAAGATAACTTCCGAAATTGGGAAAGCACACTGCACGTTTAAGGAATATCGATAAAGTTCACTTATTAAAATGCTTTGAATAAACGGACAAATGAAACATGATTTTCGGAACGTTTTGCAAGATGATCAAAGAGTAAAATTGGAATGTGAATGTCGTGGATTCGACGAACGACAAACAACGAGTCTCAAGCTGCAGTGATTGGTTAACGTCGAGTAATGTAATTCGCGCAAGTCTTTCGCGGCAAGGCAAGTCGTGGGCCAAATGTAGGGTAAAACAAAAGCAATCCGTTACCTTCGTAAAACGCCACCAAGCAAACTCGCGTTCAAGCATTCCGGGGGCGACAGTCGTCTCTGGACTTCCGCTACTGTGACTTTGTACTTGCTGGTGCTGCTTAATAGCGATAGCCTACCCGGTACTGAGCAGAACACGTCCGAAGGCTGCGCGTTCCCCGTCAGCATCGCTTTTTCTCCTCGATCCGAAGGCTTCATATCTGTTGAAATAAAATATACCATTTTATATTTAACATTATTCAATATACTACAAACTACAACAATAATTATTTTTTATAATTTATATATTTATCTGACACAATTGCAATTATTATATTATTATGCTTATTTTCTATCGTTCTTTCCCGCTCATTGTTTATTTTTCAATCGAAATGATTTATAAAAATTGACATTTTTAATCAAACTAATTGTTTAGTTAGCTTAATCTATTAGATATGTCAAGGTGTATATATTATGTACACGCAATTATCCGGTAAGTGACGTAAGCAACTACAGATGTTTGATAATAACTATAACTTTAAAGGATCATAATATTTGTAAGTAAATCAGCACGATTTTGACCGCGCTGTTGCGGTAATTTTTGTTACAAAAATCTCCCTGTGTATTCGCTATTTAGTTTCTAAATCACGTATCAAAATTACGGAGCGACATACGTAAATATTAAATATTTCCATCTTTTTCCTTTATTCATTAAACACAGAAAAAAGTAAAAAATACCTGTTTTCGTTGGAAAGATCTTGGTCTCTTACCGATTTAACATTTTAATCGTGTAATATTTTACTTTTATGGAAGATAAATGTGTGGCTCCGAATTTCAAGATGAAAGAAGAAAGGTTACAAAAAAATAAAAATTCCGCATGAAAGAAACCTTATCTTTTGATTGTTATGAGTGAGCGTGCAAAGGCAGCAACAAACTGCACAAGTATTTATACGATAATGACTTGGTGTGACATGTTTATTTATAAACTTATTGTTCACGTAGTTTCGCGTTACACTGGTACACCTGTGTCGATATCGAGAGAGGCATTGTTGGAGTGGGAGAAAGCTTATAGTATATCCAGGGTATACGCTCCAACGTAAACGAGCAGCACCTGTCTAATTGTGCGTGCTATTCGCATAATTTTAGTCTCTCGATCGTGCGATGATTCAGCGAACGGTAAACCACATGATTCACCAGCTAAGTAATAAATATTTAAATAAACGTGTGATTCAATTTAGATATACGACTAACCTAAATATAGGTCGATCAATCAGTGAAGAAAGAGAGCAACCCTCTTACTTGAGGCCTCTCCACGCACGTTCTTTATACTTTTCTCATCTAGATACTTTGCACCATACATTTATTTTTATGCTTGTTGCGCACTGGTCGCGCAATTTCCTCAAATAATAATTATTGAGTTGATCACTCACAAGGAGGGGTTCCACCTTCCGGGAAACAGATTTTGTTGCAACTTTGAGAGCTGTTTTCTGGTACCCAAATATGAAAGAATTCATATGAAATTCAATCTCATAGGCTGTTTGACGAAAGTTATACGCAGTTAACGAAAAATTGTAAAAAAAATATGTTTAAACTTAATCGCCAATAACTCGGAAAGAAATATACGCAGATACTCAAACTTAAATCCATTAAATAGTTGAGATCAAGTAGATATAGTTTAAAAAAAAAGAAGCTCAAATATCTTAATTTGGACAAAAGTTATGGAAAAAATAAGAATTAGACGAAATATTTGCTTAAAAAGTCTATCAAATTTTAATACTAAATTTTCGTTAAAATTTTATCTAATTCTTATTTTTTCCATAACTTTTGTCCAAATTAAGATATTTGAGCTTCTTTTTTTTTAAACTATATCTACTTGATCTCAGCTATTTAATGGATTTAAGTTTGAATATCTGCGTATATTTCTTTCCGAGTTATTGGCGATTAAGTTTAAACATATTTTTTTCACAATTTTTCGTTAACCGCGTATAACTTTTGTCAAACAGCCTATGAGATTGAATTTCATATGAATTCTTTCATATTTGGGTACCAGAAAACAGCTCTCAAAGTTGCAACAGAATCTGTTTCCCGGAAGGTGGAACCCCTCCTTGTCAGTTGAGTTGCAATTAACAAAGTGTCTAGCGCCACAACCTTTCGGTAATTTACGAAAAAAATTTCTGGAGGAATATCACACAAACGAGGATATCTCTGTCGAGTTGGGAATTAGAAGAACGATCGTTATGCACCGGTCTTCGACTTATGATGAGTGTACGTCGTTCTGTCATAGATTCTAGATATATACATATAACTACAAAAAATAATAATTTAAAAACTACTTTTGAAAGTAAGACCAACGCATAACTCTTCGAATTCTCCGCGCGAGAGAGTCGGTGAGGTCGGTAATTACATCGGAGATCGGGGATCGGGGATCCACTTACGCCCAATTCGTTGAAACCTGCCGAGATCATCGTAATTACACCAGTGCGTCGAGAGAATAAAGAAATGAGTCGGAACGATGTAGAAGGGGGATTGGAGGTACAACGATGCTACAAAGCGTTACGCAGAGACGTGCACACACCTCCGGATCGTATCATTAACGGTGAAAGTGTGCGGCCGAACCTTTCTTCCTTTCTTTCCTTTTTTTCCTTTTCTCCTCCTTGTTATCAATGGCAAGGAAGCTGGATCTCGTCTCTTGCCTCTTCTCGAGTGCGCGTTAGACCGATTATTTATACTCTTCGTTAATGCATGGACTTTAAAAATCGGTACTTTCCATCGTTAGACTTATTCGAACGAACGGGTTTCATGCGTGTGTTTCTCCAAGGAGTACTACGTACTCTACGTATACGGCTACTGATTTTTCGAAAATTCTCACGGATGATCAGACACCGAGAGCCAAGAACCGAAAACGAAGAACTAAAGATGAAACACCGGATACCTAGCCCAACTAACTGAATAATTGAGCATTGAAGTTATAGTAGTTTCGATTATCCAACTATATTCGGTACAGCGACCAATTTCACTATTTAACAATTTTCCAAAGTATCTTGTCTGTTATAGCGCAAAGGAATTGATAAGCGAATATTACAATAATACAGCGAATTGTTCCAAGTTTTAAATTTAATACCAAGAGAATATAAAAAGAAATAATAAAACGTACGGTACCGTACTGACCAAGTAAAGGAAGAATAATGGAAGAATAAAGCAATCTACGCATAATATCGAGTGGAAGATATTGCAGTAAAGAATATCGTGTTTAGCTGTTGGGTGTGCGAGTATACGAGATTTTCCAGTTAGTGACTCCGAAAACTCGAGCGTTCGATCGGCTATAGGTTAGCGAACGAGCGCGTACAACTACGCATGAAATGTAACAATCTGACGTTTATTCTGCGCATAAAATTTCCGGTCGAAATTTTCATTCCTCTGATGCATCCATACAATTCGACACGGCTCGCGTTATTGCATCCTCGGAATGCTTAATATCGGGGAAAAGGGCGAGCCACCCGGTATCTCATCTGACCGGCCGAAATCTGGGAAGGGGAATACCTAGCTGGAAATCCACATCTCGTTTGATAAAGTAACCAAGAATTATTATTAGCCCAAGATGGAAATCCAGAGCAATTTTAAAAGGATCCTCGGATTCTTGGATGCCCGGCCAAACTTTCTGGAGTAACTTGCTAGGTGTTTTCCTTCGCTTTCCCTGAGCTCTCCCACTCACTCACACACACGCACGAATTCGCTAATACCACGCCACGGTACAGAATAACTTGACTGAGAAAGAGAGATTCAGTGATATATATATATATGTATATATACATATATATACTATACGAATACTATATATATTCTGTTGCCTCTATATACATTCAATCTCTCCGATATTCCGTTTATCCTGATCTATTAAATAACCGAGTTAATTATAAATGTACCAACTACACAACATCTCTAAATATTATAACAGTTTTTTAATACGAAACAATAAACTATTTAAAAAATCACGATAAATAATAATGTTACGTATCGTTTATTCATTTACCGCTTAATGCTGATAAAATTTTACTTCTTTAACTGCTTTCCAAATTAGTTTATAAATAATTGCATACAGACACTTTTATTGTCGGTAAAATATAATTGTACAGACTGATATGAAAATTGATTTATAATTCAATCAAATTACAACTTTCTAAAGTCAACTTGTTTCCCCTTTCACCTATACACAAGGCTTGTTTAATGCGTGTCTGTTAATGTACATACCAACACCAGCACACACACACACACACACACACACACACACACACACACATTAATACTTTTTTTCTTGTTTTCATATATTAATATATAAACGTTCAAGTAATCATTTTTATAAAAATATTCATCAAGATTTCACTTTTATTGTACATTACGTATATTTTATAACGAATACATACTTATCATACTTCTTCATCATTAACAATTGAATTATTTACGTGCGTGTGCCAATTAATAAATTTTGATAATACTATACGTAGATTATAAATGTCTATTTAATTATACTTGAATGTAATACATAATAAATAAATGAATAATATGTAAATAAATAAATAAATAGAGAAATAGATAAATAAATAGATAAATAAATAAGTAAATAAGTAAATCTGTAGTTAAACGCAAATTTCGAAATAGATCGAGCATGATACATCTCAAAAGTTTCCAGCGTTTGATATTTGTTGACACATATTTTGTTGACCAGTAGCTCTCAGAACTGCCCACATCCTGCCCAGTTTGTCTGTGTTTTCTATTATATCAGTTTAGTCAACGTAATCGGTACACTGCTGACCAACATTTGAACTATTTATCGATGCAAATAAATGGGATACTTTTAAACAAAATCATCGTTTCTGCATTTTTAATTCTCAACTTCTCTTTGATTCTCTGCGCGTATTCGAAAAAATATTGAAAAGAGTTCTGATCCAATAGAAATGCAAAGTTGAGCAAATTTCGAATAAACGAATGTTTAGAGGTAGCCGCAAATTCAATAGAACTGCGTAATATCATGTACCACGAGGTGCGTATGCTCCAGTCTCTCGTCGTAACCTTCCCGCCTTGAATTGATGTACAAGTTATATATGAATACTCTGAAAAAAGTTGTGATCTTGTTACAAATGGAGGATGTGCGAGTTGCGAGGCGTAAATGATGCAGAAGCCCTTCTATTTCAGCAGTTACCCGAGAAATAATTCGTCACGAACGCGGGCCCCGGTCTCTAAGTCACGATCCACCGATAATCGTTCGAGCGCGTACTTGGCGCCTCGCACATTACATACAAGACGCAGTGCTCGAACGAAGGTCTAATAGTACTCGATTTCGTCAACTATATGGTAAAAAAAGTGATTCGTTCAATTGTTCGCATATAGCACATATAGCATTATTATATTTAGACGATGTTGAGATGTTTCAACGAATCTCATTTTTTCCGCCCGGGCTACAAAAGAAAGAAAATCTTCGACAATCTTTGCTCGAGCAAGTAGTGAAAAAATGATAGATAAATAAATACGCCGAGTAGAATAACGAATAAAGATTAAATTATTGAGACTGTTTGTAAAACCAATTGTGAAATCTTGAAGGTGATAGCCATCTCGTGAACGATTAAAATGTTCACCAGGGCTGGCAAACTCTCGGCAAACTAAAGTACGCGTGTACACGTGGGAATGTGGGATCGAGAAGAGATATTGAGTCGTTCATCAAGGAAATCATAAAACATATGCGTATCGTTTTCTTTCCTTGCATCACGATTGTACGTTTAGATCTTGAAATCCCAAGAGCGCAACTCCAACAAGACAGATTTTTTTGGTAGGTTTTCTATACTACCGAGCACGTAGTTGTCAAACAGAGTTGAAATAGAATAAACCCGAGCTTACGAAGGTATGCGCGTGCTTCGGCCACGGGTGACTATAGCTATTACGCTTAATCTTCACTTGTTCGCCACGGAGATTTCCAAATGGTAATCGTCACCTCGATCCTTCCGAGCGTTTATTACCTCATTTCCATTCGTATCAAAACTCTACAAGGTCTTGTCATGTCGGGCCCTTATTACGTATTCTTTTTTGTATATCTTATATAGTTTACACTTTATTTTACGTGTACGCTTCTTACTGCTCATATTTCCCGTCAGTGATTCAAGAGTAAACCTCTTTGTTTATAGACTACCCATTGTCAGATCAATTGTTTTACGCTTTTTAATATTACAACCGTAAAAAAGAATTTCATGGTCTCTCGCTTAAATTGAGTTATTTTATGGTTATTTTCTATTGCGTTGAAGGAGCATGCTCGTAAAAGGCATTGCAACTATATCTTATATGCATGCACAGTAATAATTATACTTTCATACTTAATTGTACGTTTTTCCCTCACGTCATTTCCCCGCATTTCGCTTTTTTAAAATGAAATGTGAATATTAAATCTTAAGAATCAGTCAAAATTTTTCTTAAACTTATATGGAACATATTGCCAGGTTTATAACCTCAATCTAAATAGTTATTGTTTGTTTATTTGTTTAATAAATCTACTTTATACGTAAAAAAAAGATTTTTGCTTCCTCATAAAGGAAGCTTTTGTATTAGTAAAATTTTTCGACTTACTAAAAATATGTTATAAGTATGTTTTAACATCCAGGAGTCGAAATCAATTGTTTTTAGAAAATGTCTGCATGATAATATCGCTCAGCTTACGTGTGTAGTTTGCTTTTTATTTTTCGAATTCCGGAAAGGACTTTGGATATTAATCCCCTAAATAGTTTTTGTTTTAAAAACAATTTTCTATTTTTGAAAAATTAATATTTCAAAAATTTTGACAATATTATTAATTTTTTTTAATTGGACCAAATGTTTTTAAATTAATATTGAATTTTGTTGGTCTTGCTGAGCTAACGTCTAACGACTCTAAAGTCAAGTAAAGGTCAAGACCAACAAAATTCAATATTAATTTAAAAACTTTTGCCTGGGCGAGAAAAAATTATATTTTTAATGGACCAAATGTACTTTATAGAAAATAAAAAATCTATCTACTAGATTTTGGATTGATAAATTATCTTTATTAGTTTTTTGTTATTTAAAACATGATTTTTTTTAATTATTTTATATTTTGAAAAAATGAGCTGAAAAAATTTATGATGAAAAAACCTTCTAAGCTCATAAACTGTAAAAATTACAAGTAATTATACTGATCACCCGTGAAAAAATGATTGCATGTGTCACACATATAAAAAACATGTACACTACATGTATTCAGATACATGTAGACCACGTGTATCATATGACCAATCTCTACAAGTCGTTTATGTGTAGATATTGGAAATATTTAGTGTATCTGAGTAGTTTATAGAATGCACTCCATAAATATCTCAGGTACACTAAATATTTACAATATCTACATGGAAGCTACACATAGGCGACATGTACATGATGTAGAAATCTTCATAAGATACATGTAGGCTACGTGTACCTGAATACATGTAGTGCACATGTTTATTACATGTGTGAAACATGAAATCATTTTTTTACGTGAATTGCCCCTACTTAAAAAATTCGCTCCTTCTCTCTCTCTCTCTCTCTCTCTCTCTCTCTCTCGCTCTCTCTCTCTCTCTCTCTCTCTCTCTCTCTCTCGCTTTCATTGTCTCTCTTTCCCTCTTCCGTTATCTATCTCTTTTTTTTAGAATAGTCTGATTGCGGGTATCTGGAAATAAAAATGCAACAGAAGGTATCGAAATATTTTATTTTATTAAGCATTATATATTTATGTACAAAATGTTTGATTGCTCGTATCTTTGAATACAATTCATCAAATATGTTGAAAAAAAAATCGTGAAAATAAAACATAATAATACCATTATGCTGTAAAAATTCCAGAATATTTCATAGATTAGATTTTGAGAAAAAAAATTATAATCTAAAATGTAATTTTTATTAAAATTTTGTTTACTTTTAATCACCTCCTTTTAAAGTATTTTAATGTGGAGCTAACCATATTTTTGGAAGAGAAAGTTTTTTGAAAATTGAAAAAAAAGAAAAAAAAAATAATTTTTTATATTTTTATTTGATACTATCAAAAGTTTTTCATGTTTGTTGCGATAAATTCAATCTAATTAAATCTAATTTTCTTATTATGAACAAAAACCGCTATCAATTCATGGATAATAATGTGTTTAATATAATAACTTTATAGTATTTTAGAAAGAAAATGTTACTAAACAAAATTAAAAAAAAGTATAAAAGAAAATTTTTTATATTTTTTATTGATGACATCTAAAATGTTCTATGCTAGTTGATGAAAAATTCAATTTGATTGTATACAATTTTCTTATAATGAAGAAAAATTCTTGAAAGATTTAAATCAGAAGATTATGAATAATATTAATTGATAATTGACGAAATAACCTTTATTTTTCTATTTTTATTATTTATTAATTACATTTTTCATATAGATGTGTACTTTTTTATTACACAAATATTTTGTTTTAAATAATTAAATAATACTATATGTAAGTAATATATTACATATATTTATATTTATTGAGAAAATAAGTTGGACGTGTTGAAAATTTTAATAATCTCAGTGAAATGTCAACATGCATCGGGATACTACAGTTATAATAAAAACCTGAAAAAAAAATCACAGATACTGTTTAAAACAAATAGAATACCGTGATAGAGAGATATTTACAAAATAATTAATTATAAATTAATTATATGTAAATAACAAACAATGATTCGCAACTGTCCAAAAATCTCGCTTACTATTATCAATACAAAAATTAAAAAAAAACACAGAATATCTTTAAAGGAAACACAACATCGTTACAGAACGTTTTTTTCGATAAATTGAATTTCTCGTTATTATTAAAAAAATAAATAATTTTTTTAATATTCGGGATTTACATTCCGTTAAGAGTGACAAATATGGTTGTTAGACAACGATGCGCAAAAAAGGAGAATAATAAATTACTTATAGAACAGTTTCTAAATTAAAAATAGTAATCGCGTGCTTTGAAACGATCATAGTTACACATACAAATTTTTAGCAATCGACAATTTTTTTGGAAACAATCAATCAAACTATAAGTAAAATGGTAAAACTCAAAGAGAGAAGAAGCAAAGGTAGGCTCTGTGAATTAAACCAAGGGCCAAAAAGAGAATAGGGCGGTGCGTATGGTGCGTTACACACCTGCAGTCCATGTTTTTCCGTGAACTCTCGCAAAACCTGTTGTCTTTCATCACTCGACAATTACGACTTAACTTTTTCTTTTCCTTTCTCTCATCATTTTTCCTGCATTCAGGGGATACTCGGTTCTTCCGCGGGATATAAATTCGATCATCGGCATATTTGACAACAACAACTCTCGTATAAACGTAGACAATATATACATATACGCACCAAAATACGTTAGAGACAAAAATTTTTGAATAGAGACAGGTTAATTGAGATTAGGTTATGCGGATGTTTGTACATGTAGTTTCGACGCGAAGCAATTAACCCACGCACGAAACGAAACGAAACGAAACGAAACGGAACGGAACGAAACGAAACGAAACGAAACGAAACGAAACGAAACGAAAGGCAACAAATAAATCTCGTATGCACGAGTAAATATACGAACGTCGCATTCGATCAGATGAAGATCGAGCGATGGGAGTCATAAATTCAAGAGACAAAAGATGCATGTATAATGCATGCTCGCAGTCCTTTGGTCTGTTTAGACGATGCAATGCCTCTGTTTCTAAAACGGGAATTTCGAAACGTTAAACATAAGTGTAGATTGCTCGACATGTACTTTATATACCTACTTAGCATCAATAGTGCGCATCTAACATTTATTTCCAAAGCAACTGGAAAACCTTTTCTCACGCACTCTTTGGTAAAAATCGTGTATAACAATCGTAAATCATGTCTTATGCGCATTGGGTACGCATGCAACCACGAAGACGAGCCCAACGAAATCTCTACTCACACGAAAGTTCGGTCATGGAAAATTTGCAGAGTGAGTCTGACAATGAGGTACCCCCCGGAACTACTATGTAATAAACACGCGATTCTGACATGTCTAATAAACTAATGGGCAATAGTTATTGCGATGAGATAGCAATACAATGCCAATACTGCGCAAACCTCATCCGCCCGAATGTTCCCCATATATTGGAAATAGTTATATTATCTAACCATTCGTAAACTATTCCCAATATATGTTATGGCTATGATAGCTCATAAATTATTAATTTGTTATTATATAGCAAAAAATTGAACGCTGCTAATTAAAATTAACACGTAGCTACCTCGAAAAGTACTTCTTTCCGATTTTGTACAAGACTACTTCATCCTACTAGTATATAAAATCCGTTAATTTTTACATATTGCATGTCTCACAAGGGGAGTACTTAACCTCCGGGAAACGGATCTTATCCTAACTTTGGTATGTCTTTTATAATATAAAAATATGAAGAAAGCCAAGTTATTTCTTGCCAGTGGCCACTTTCACGAAAGTTATTCGACATCTAATAGTAATAGTAGTAAAAATTACTTTCAATTTGATCGCTTATAACTCAAAAATAAATAAAGATAGGCACTCAAACCAAAAACAAGAAGAAAGTTGAGTTCAACTAGATATGATTTCAAAAAAAGAAGCGTAAATTGCTTAATTTGTAGTAAAGTTATGAAGAAAATAAGAAATTGGAGGAATTTTAACCAAAATTTAATATGAACAATTTATTGTTTTTTTCGTGCTTCTTTTTTTTAAACCATATCTACTTGAACTACTTTTTTATTAATCAAATTCTACCCGTTCAAAGATACTATTTTTAAACTTATCTAAGAGATTATTTCAAGTTTATCTAAACTTTATACAAATGTCTAATTAATATTTTTTCAATTTTGGGATTGTCTCATTGCCCATGTTGATATAAGTTTTACATTTTTACGCGGGTTATAAGCAAATAACGAAAAATTCAAAACCTTTGTTTTTGGTTGCTTATATATAACACAAATACAAAAAAACTCAAATGGATTGGATTTAAAAGAAGAACCGCAAATATCTTAATTTGGTCAAAATTAAAGTATGAAAGAAATAAGAATTTAATGATATTTTGGCCTAAAAATTTTAATACTAAATTTTTGTTGAAATTCCATCTAATTCTTATTTCTTTTATAACCTTCTACCAAATTAAGATATTTTATTATTTCCCTTGCCAATCTCATTAATATTACTTATTTGTGGATCTTATTCCAATATTATTATATATTAAAAGCAATACCATTTTGAAAATAATAGGCAACTCCACCACCTTGCACGTAATTTCTCGCTTACCAGTGACTGAACCCGAAGCTCGATCACTGCGAACTCGCACATAATTTTCAATATTATAAATTGAATTCCAACTGTCAAAGAGAGAGCGAGAGAGGGGGGGGGGGTATACACAGTAGACGAGACGTGGCCAATATGCCAAATCATTGACAAGTCAAAATAATACATAAACGGATGAACGGTTCAGAAAACTCGTAGTGGCCTCGACCACAATTATGATTTGCACGCGCTAGCCACTATATGGGTACACGTTATAGGAATAACATTTAATTGAACACATCGTAAAAATTAATCGAATACATAATTAATCGACGGTCGATAAAGAGGTTTACGTAAGCATTATATTATAATGTTCGCAGCTTCGTTTTTTACAGGTACACTCGAGTTTAGACGTATGTGCGAATGAGAGAGAGAGAGAAAGAGAGAGAGAGAGAGAGAGAGAGAGAGAGAGAGAGAGAGAGAGAGAGAGAACGACTTGTAGAAAAGAATCGTTACGCTTTGCCCTGTAATTACTTTCGAGGTTAAAATTGTTTCGCACATCGTATGTTCACCTCGTCTCTTAATAACTAGAATGTATGGTGTCTGTTAATTTTGTAGCGATGTAAAACGTGCGTACGGCTTGACTCATGTAAATTTTAATTGTTTTTCAAGCTACGGACACGAGTGTTGCGATACCTAGTATTGGCGATTCGTCAGTTCAACCGGGTTCCAAGGGACAGGATTGCTCAACTGACTTATATTTAAATAAATGATCGGTCTACGCCAAGTTACGTTGACAGTTGGTATACGCGATTAAATGAATTAGTACAGCTAATTTGTCAGGCGACAACAACAAACAACATAAACATTTCTCGAAAAGGAAGAGAGAAAAAAGAGATCGAATTTGTAACTCAATTCAACGTTATCCGGTCTTCTCGCGTAGTCTAGTCGTAACTCGTACGCGATACGGTGGTTCGATAATGGAGTCGTTGAAACCGTTGCGATTCGTGCATTATTTTTCCCCCTTTCGCTCTCGACTCTGTTCCTACAAATCCGTACGTGTCTCTTCCTTTTCCAATCTTGCGTTTGGTTTATAAGTAACGTCTGCATCGCAAAACTATGTTCCGTCAACGTTTAATCGTTAAATTTACAGTTCGCCTTTGCATCCAAGTCAAAGGTTTGGAACAAAACACTACGTTTTGTCCGGGTCCGCGCGTGGTCGAGGGTGTCCGTCAAGAGATCCGCTGCGATGCGTGCGTGGCTCGTAAAAAACGAGGAAAAAATAGAAAAATAATAAAAGAAAGGAAAAAATGTTTGATGGTACGCGCCTATAATAACGATAATCGTTAGGTTTGCTCGGGCTCCGGCAATTAGAAGTGTGTCCTCGATGAGCTCGTGAGAACCCTGAATTCGATATTGGAGTCTGTCCGCGAACGAAAGTTGGGTATGCTCTGGGACGATTAACGGGATCGCGGGATCGGGCTATCGAACTCTTGCTCGGACACGCTGAGGAAAGGAGAGGCTTACTCTTAGATCGATATCTTTTTTACCAGACAGATCAATTTACTTAAATATCACAAAATTTGACTGTAGACTCTTCTGAAAACAAATTGTAACGATTGACGACGAATGCTCGTGCCGTGAGTGCACAATGAAACATTTAATAAAATAACTTTAACGAAGGAGAAGAAGAAGAAGAAAGGTGAACTCTGCAAAAGTGTGAAACTCTGAAAAATGAGGAACGGTTTGCAGCGATAGACGGGTACTGTGCGAGTATAGACCAACTCAGTCGAAGTGTATAACCATAAGTACCGTCTCTCGGAGTAACATCAGGTATATCAAACAAGGAATCGAATGATATTAGTTTTAAAGATGTATGAGTGCGTGTGCGTATAGAAATATAGTTGAGCGGAGAATCGAGGTCACAGTGCGAGTTTGGAGTGTATCGAATTAACGTCGAAGCCCGTCTACGGTTTCCGGGAGAGTAGGTACATATGCTCCCGGCCTCGTTCCTACCGAGAAATATCTAATTCGTGAGTCGAACACGCGCGGTTACACTTTTTAATTTCCCGGTGACGCGTGTCGTAAACTCGGACATGTTCACTGCGGCTAAGTTATTACCGATGGGACCCGATAAGAATCCTCGCCTTGCAAACAGTTTCGGGCCCTTCCGCCTCTCGTTTATGTCCCCCTGTGCGTCCACGGGATACTCCTCCTCTCCTATCCCCCCCCTTCTCTCTCTCTCACTCTCTCTCTCTCTCTCTCTCTCTCTCTCTCTCTCTCTCTCTCTCTCTCTCACCTCCTCTTTTCCTCTCTCTGTCGCCAGACATTCGCCGACCGCTTTTTGCGCCTAGACTTTTATGCCTGACTTTACAAAACATATACATTAGTGCGCGTTTACGAGCCGATCTACGTGTGTGTGTGTGTGTGTGTGTGTGTGTGTGTGTGTGTGTGTGTACGTATATACTCTTCCTTTTATCTTGATGAAACGTTTTTATCCGCTATACTTTTCGGGATTTACTAATCTCTAGTCGAAGGTGTGTACGTGCTTGGATGAGAAAATAATGTAAATCTTCGAGATCTACTTTTTGTGACAGTTTCCCTCTCTCTTACCCTACCCCTATTTCACTCTTTCCTTTTCCTCTTGCGGATATACATATACGTAAGAATGGGCTTGGTAGTTTTATCAATGGTCGAATCTACATCATACAATTATTTTATGATTAACTTGCTTCTTTTCTTTTCCTTTAACGTTTCTTTTTTCTTTTAAATTTATTAGCGAGATGCGAGGTTGTAATATCGCAGCGATTAGGTCAAAAATTCATTACGATTTCACTCGGGAAATCGCAGCGTCTCCATCGATCTCCTCTTTTTGAGAAACTCGTACTAGATTACTCGTTTCGTTAACCGATCAATAAGTAGGTACTTGTATCAACAGAGAATTCGTCGGATTCGTCAAATACATCGGTGCAAATCCGACGAAATTCCTGTAAAAGGAAAGCCTTTGCTGTTGTAGATTATACATTCGTACGGGTACTTGTGACCGTGGGTCTATATAAACTCAAAATCGTTTGATGACAGCAAAATAACAAAGTTTTGGAACCGAAGCAAATGGCAACCGCGATTCGGCAAAGATGAATAAAGCGCGTGAACGTATAGACAAACGGGTTCGACTTTACTTTCTTCTTCATTAACTCTTTTTCGGCTTCATCGGGATCCATTAATAATCAAGGTTTCCGAGCCTGAGCCCAAGCGCGCGTGAATGAACGGCAGCTGCAGACGATACGATCATGAAGCAAAAGTCTCAAGTCTCTCTCTCTCTATCTCTCTCTCTATATATATATATATATATATGGGGTATTCCACGTGAAGTGGTTCGATCAAAATTTTAAAATGCACCAAATTTTGAGTACACATTGCAAATGTTTTTCAGAATACAGAAAAAAATTTTTAGGTACTGAAATTTATTAGCTCAAAAGTTATTCTAACCTCAAAAAGTGAACTTTTTCCAGTTTTTTTCAACACCAGCTGGGTTCATCGCTATTTAACTCAAAATCTATCAACTTTTACTATACAACATTATATGTAACATTCGTTGCTAATTATGTGTAGAATTTATCCTTCTGGGTTAGAATTTCTAATCTCAAGGTCAATGTTACATAAACTACATGTCAATATTCAACTTAAAAAATGTGTAAGTTCGCCACAATTGATTTTTTTATCCAAAAAACTAAAAGAAAGCTTGGAGCAATACCTTTCAAATGGTCTGTAGCATTTTTATGGCCTTCAATTCTGTAAAAAGTTATGATAATTTAAAGAAACACCAAATTTTTTTAAAAATTTAAATGGGAAATACCATGTTAATTTTTGTGAATTTTTTGTCTTTCTTTAAATTATCATAACTTTTTACAGAATTGAAGGCCATAAAAATGCTGCAGACCATTTGAAAGGTATTGCTCCAAGCTTTCTTTTAGTTTTTTGGATAAAAAAATCAATTGTGGCAAACTTACACTTTTTTTAAGTTGAATATTGACATGTAGTTTATGTAACATTGACCTTGAAATTAGAAATTCTAACCCAGAAGGATAAATTCTACACATAATTAGCAACGAATGTTACATATAATGTTGTATAGTAAAAGTTGATAGATTTTGAGTTAAATAGCGATGAACCCAGCTGGTGTTGAAAAAAACTGGAAAAAGTTCACTTTTTGAGGTTAGAATAACTTTTGAGCTAATAAATTTCAGTACCTAAAAATTTTTTTCTGTATTCTGAAAAACATTTGCAATGTGTACTCAAAATTTGGTGCATTTTAAAATTTTGATCGGACCACTTCACGTGGAATACCCCATATATATATCAAAGGGTTCATGGAGTTTTGTGTTCACTGCGTTTTCACAAGAGAGCTTTCTCTCAGAATACCAGAAGATACCTGGTGGAAGTTCTGATAATGCCTAATTTTGATTACGCAAGTGCTGTTTATAACGACTTGGATCAGACAAGAAATTTGAAGCTCCAACGTCTACTTATACCTATATAGGCTGAAATTACGATGGCTGTCGGTCGAATCAAGACGTTTGTTTTTCATTGGCACTTTGGCATTTACTGTCTTGGCTCGATATTCGCCTCATTACCTCTCTGATCACTTCATTAGAGTATTAATTCAGAGAATCATCATCGTCATTCATCTCGCCTTCCTCCTAAATAATTGATCTATTTACCACCTCAAACAGAATCACTTCATAGATAATTTGTTATCATTGCCTCTAAACTATAAAATTCACTCCCTATCATCCCATTTGAATTATCTTATCTGGATCATTTTAAATCATTCGAAATCAATGTCTGCATACTCGCGTACGTAGTGTAAAAATATAAATTATCACGATCATAATTCAATACGGGACAAAACAATATATTGCCATCGCAGCGCCAAACTTCATCCGCCCGAATGTTCGCCATATATTCGCAACAGGTTACTATCTAACCATTCGAAAAGTATTGCCAATATGTTATGAATACAGCTCATAAACTATTAGATTGTTACTACAGTATAGTAAGTGAATTCAGAGATTGACGTGCTCAGAGAGAATGAATGAATGAATGTTCTTTATTGAGCGGCAAAGGACTCAAGGTCCCACATAGCCGCAACATAAAATTACATGAAAATACATACATTTGGGATCGTCACCTTAATTTACAAGAAATATAACAAAAGTTTAGCGTTAAAATAATAAAATTCTAAATTTATAAAGTTAATAGATAAATATGTAGTTAAACAGTAAGTATTTGTACAATAAATAAATATCACAGTTCGCTTAAAATAATATAACAAACTACAACTACATATATAAATAAAATATAAGTAAAATATAAGTAAAACATAGTATAATATAATGTAAAATAATAATTATTGCACCATTCATGTCGATAAGTGAATACTTAGACATTTTATTTTACGCAGTAACAAAGTTTTTAAATAAAGCAACCTTAAAAGATGGTTTATCAAAAAGTCGCCATAGCTCTTTCAGCAGTAAGTTCCACATATTAGATGAGGCAACTAAAAAAGAGTTAGCAAAACAGTCGGTGCTGGAGCGTTCAATATTCAAGTCGAATTCGGAGCCTCTTTTAGAGCCATATCTATCGATCGAGAGATAGAGAGAGAATAGCAGAGCAGAGCAGAGCAGAGCAGAGCAGAATAGAATAGAATATAGTTTATTATTGGCGACAAAGGACTCGTGGTCCTACATGGCTGCAGCCAATCGGTATACAATTTATATTACGTAGCTAAACATTATCAGATACATAGTTTAGAACAAAATATAAAGATATACTGCAGGTGTAAATATAATAATAATGATATACGTATTTATAGTTATAAAAATAAAATAATATTACAAATACTATGATAAATAAATAAATACTTTATACATAATGAATAATAAAAAGTGTCTCGAATTTAAAAAGTAGTGACGCAGATTTTATTTAAACATTAAAGATTTATAGTTGGGACGTACGTCATCCGGCAACAAATTCCATAATCTATTTGATGCGATAGTAAAAGAATACTTAATAGTCTGTAGAGACATATCCTGTATTTAAATTATATACAAAACTGCGCTTAATGCCATATCTGTTAGCAGGTCGAAATTGAAACATTTTACTGAGGTAAGAGGGTTGATCTGAGCTAATTATTTTTGCAAACTAACTAAGGCACAAATAATTTCTTCTATCAGCAAATGTAAGAATCTGCAAATCTCTGTAAACTGCAGTGATATGGTCTGATTTTTTTAGGCCAGATACAAATCGCAGCGTTACATTTTATTCTTGAGAGAGAGAGAGAGAGAGAGAGAGAGAGAGAGAGAGAGAGAGAAAGAGGAGAGCAAATTACGACATCAAAACAAAACAGTCATTACACTTCTACAACACAGATGCGGCGCGCGCGCTCTCGTTCGTTCTTTGTTGTTTACTCACGCATCATTCTTCTGAAAAGTCGTACGAATCGTATCGCTATTAGTATAATAAAGTTTAGAATTTTTTAATTTTTAATAAACAAGTATTAAAAATGATTTAAAAAATTTTTTATTAAGAAATGATTTTTTTGTTTTTTACGTTTATTTTTTCAAATTATCAGTAACTTTGATACCGGCGGGGGGCGGAGTCCCCCCCCCCCCTCCCCTTTTCCACCCTTCTTACCAACCCCCTATCCTGTGCGATTAGCTCCTTCGTACACATTAACTTTCTGCATTGTAATCCGACATCATACTGTACTAAGTCGAAAATTTTAATAAAAAAAATCTAACTTACATTTTAATGGCCTTTGAACAAAAAATAGTATATATGGTATCGCGGACGCGAATGTATCATTCTCCCTCGTGCGATTTTGGTGGTCTCAGAAAAAATGTACTATTTTTTCTGTAACATTGAGAATACCTTCTCCTACATGTTTTGGATCATGGTCTAAATTTTAAGAGGCTAAAACTTAATAGTTTCAGAAATATTCAAGATCAAAAACGATAATTTTGACATATTTCTGATTTTTTTTAACTTTAACCTATTATATCTCAAAATTGGCTAAATCAAAGTAAAAATCACAAAGGATTTTTTTTCTGACAATTGTATAAAGTTCAAGAAAAAAAATTGTCCAAAATCATTGGGCATACCTAAGATATTCAGCATTATATAGAAATAATAAAAATTGAAAAAAAATGGTTTCGCTCCATGTTACCACGTCAGGAAAAATCATGTATCTTGCTTAAAATATACCTTTTTAACCTTGTAAATTATAGAGTGAACGAACACTTAGGAGAGCTGCAGAAAAAAACTAAAGTGATTCTCTGCTGCAAATGTGAAGTTAAAAACTAGGAATTAAAAGTAGTCAGTTAATAGGTTAAATGAAACGCTTTTTCCCACTGCGTTCGTCCATTTAATAGATTGCCGTAACCTCCAAATATTTTCACTTCACCTTCTGGCCATACATTTACTTAAAACTCCAAATTTTTAATCAAATTGGATCGTTTACTCGAATACTAATACTAATTTACTCTTAATTCTGCATTAAAACCAGTCATTTTAAAGTATCATTCAGATTTACAATATTTCCAATTTATTTTCCAAATCTATTTAAAGTGTCATTTAAATAGCTAGGAAATACGTATTGTTTCGGTGTCCATTTTATCAAATAATCCGATCTTTTATGGGTTGAAACAAGGACTTAACCCTTAGCTGGACTCATGGGGTCACAGTGACCCCAGCATTTTTCAATCAGTTTTTCTATAGCTCCAAAATTTAAAAATTAAACTTATAGCTCCATCTGTCGTAAGGGGGGGTGTATTACTTTGCATTAGAGCCGAGAAGGTTACATAATAAGTAATAACCAAACCAAATTTCAAGTCAAAATATTCAGTAGTTTAGTTACAGTAGAAGATTTTGTGTTGGGGTCACGGTGACCCCAAAGGCCAGCTATGTATCACAGGGCATGTGTCCAGCTAAGGGTTAAATGAACATATCGTAATCATTAGCTGTTTTGAATCTAAGAAATGGGCGAATTAAAGAGGAAAAAGCGTTTCATTTAACAGTGGTAACAAGCTAGCAGAAGTAGCTATAAAATACGTTTATTTAGTTAATAACCTATTATTTGCCGATTTTTAATTTTCTGATTTCTAGCAAGGGCGTTTATCTTCGTAAATACTGGAAGTACAACATAAATTAGTTGTAAATCAAACGAAAACGTTAAAAACCCATCTGAAACTATAGGAATTTTGAAGTTTACTCTTTCCGGAAAGCTGGAATCATTATTCGAATGTTTTGAGGTTGTGGTCATTCTATTAAGTGTTAATAAAATGGGAGAAAAAGCGTTTCATCACAAGGTACTTCCCGCGTAAAAAAATTAAAGTTCATATGAACTTTATATAAACTTTAGGTTTGGCTAAACTTGGGGTTGTCCAACGAGACTGAGCCGAACTTGTGCAATTGACTGTTCAAGTTTGGCGAAAGTATATCAAATGTTCATCTGAAATTCATATAAAGTTTTTATAAAGTTTTTTTACAATTAATGACAAATAAAATATAGTTTATACCAAGTTTAGCTGAACTCAATATCAACGTGATAGCAAGTTCAGGTTTATAAAGTCATATAATGTTGATATCAACATACCCAAAGAAAAATTTTAAAAATCTGCTTTAACTGACATCAGTAAGAATACATCGGTTAAAAAAATTGAGATATATTCCAAAAAATTCGAATCCGTCACTGAAAAGTGTTGTCCATTTCCTTAGTTTTGATGACGTAACCTGAAAGAAGAAATTTAAAAAACCACAAAGTATCTATTTTTACATATTAATATATTAATTAAAACATAATTAAAAACATAAAATTTTTAATTTAAATAGAGAAAACTTATCTGATCCCAAATGAGTCTTCTTGTGTCGTATTTTTCATGCTAACATCATCGTCCAGATTAGGCCTTACGTACACCGATCGCGCAACGTTGCTCTTTTAACACGTTTACACACTAAACAGCGACTCACGATGATTACAATTGCACAAATAATACAATTTATCAAACTTTCAAATTTGCAAAAAACAGCCTGGTCCGCTAATCCTTTTCGCGCTGCTCTCACGAGTGAACTGACGCTAGGGTTAGCTGCCAACACAACATTGTTTTGTTTTTTTTTGTTGGCTAATTTATCGATATCTAACCAATACGTCAGTACCCTTGCGAATGCGGCGCGAGAAGGACCAGCAGACCAGGTTATTTTGTGCAAATCTGACAGTTTGATAAGTGCAATTGTAATCATCGTGAGTCGCCGTTTAGTGTGTAAACGTGTTAAAAGAGCATCGTTGCGCGATCGGTGTACGTAAGGCGTAAAACAGACAACGATGTCAGCATGAAAAATACGACACAAGAAGGCTCATTTGGGATCGCTGGATCAGATAAGTTTTCTCTATTTAAATTAAAAATTTTATGTTTTTAATTATGTTTTAATTAATATATTAATATGTAAAAATAGATACTTTGTGGTTTTTTAAATTTCTTCTTTCAGGTTACGTCATCAAAACTAAGGAAATGGACAACACTTTTCAGTGACGGATTCGAATTTTTTGGAATATATCTCAATTTTTTTAACCGATGTATTCTTACTGATGTCAGTTAAAGCAGATTTTTAAAATTTTTCTTTGGGTATGTTGATATCAACATTATATGACTTTATAAACCTGAACTTGCTATCACGTTGATATTGAGTTCAGCTAAACTTGGTATAAACTATATTTTATTTGTCATTAATTGTAAAAAAACTTTATAAAAACTTTATATGAATTTCAGATGAACATTTGATATACTTTCGCCAAACTTGAACAGTCAATTGCACAAGTTCGGCTCAGTCTCGTTGGACAACCCCAAGTTTAGCCAAACCTAAAGTTTATATAAAGTTCATATAACCTTTAATTTTTTTACGCGGGTTACTACCAATTTTTAATTCCTAATTCTTAGTTTTAAATTTCTGTATACTAAGGCAGAAAAAAGATTTATTTAATTTAAAGAAATTTATCTGAGTAAATCGTCGCTTCCAAATAAAAGGGTCGTATCTCAGTGGCCGGTTCGAAAAGGACTGAATCTCAGCGTCCGGTTGGAAAAGGTCTTATCTCAGCGGCCGTTTAGAAAAGGTCGTACCTCAGCGGCCGGTTAGAAAAGGTCGTATCTCAGTGGCCGGTTGGAGAAGGTCGTATCTCAGCGGCCGGTTAAAGAAGGTCGTATTTCGCGGGCTAAATTTTTTTTCTTAAATTTAAGTTGGCAACATTGACAAAAATCTTACTATAAAATACGTTTTAGAGATATTCAGTAGTTCTCTTGAATTTCTAGTTTTTTCGGGGCAATTATTTTAAATTACAGAGAGTCAAAATTGACATGTTAGCACTTTTTGCATTCTATGCCCATTTTCATGTATTTGTAGCTCCCAGGGGATGCATTTTTCACTAAAAACATAAGTATGACATTTTTTGTAAAATTTTCTGAATTTTTCATAAAAAATACTTTAAAAATCATAAATGTATGCTGTCACACTCTTGTAAGCCGTTTAAACCTTAAATAGTGAAAAATCAGCAATTCTGCTCCGGACTCTGGAAACCTAATACTGTCTAAAAGATGTCTTTTTATAGTCAGAAACTGCCTATAAATTTTCAGAGTGTGCCTAAATCATTAACATCACTTATGGTCAAAATATCTAGGAAAAGTGCCCAAAATATTAATAGAAATGTATATTTGTTGTCTTATAACATAAATGTATAAATGTTGCCTTAGCATACTTTGGAGTGGCAGAAAAGTATCTCCACTTGTTTGAGTATCCATATAATTCCCTGTAAGCTGCTAAAAATATCAATATTATTATACAATTATAAAAAATTAATTTTGTAACATTTATAATGCTAAGGCAACATTACGCTGAGGTACGACCTATTATAACCAGCCGCTGAGATACGACCTTTTCTAACCGGACGCTGAGATACGTCCTTTTCGAACCGGCCGGTGAGATACGACCCTTTTATTCGGAAGCGACGAAATGAGATTTAATAAATATTTATTTAAATATATTTTATTCAAATAACAAATGACGCATCATTAAATCTACAAAATATTTATTCACTTCAAATAAGTCAAAGCAAGTAATAATTTCTTGAAATATATAGTCAAAGTAATATTTGTTTGAATATAACATTTTTTCTGTGTATTCTAGCAAATACTATTTCCTTAAAAAAACAAATAATTTTTTATTTGACATTGATTCGATACTATTAGCATAGAAAAGGAAGCAATAACCGTGTGCTTATGAGGGATAAAGCCAACTGCAAATGCTATGTCAGCCATTTTCCAAAACCAGTGCTTCTCTTTCTCTCTCTGTCGAGCATCTCTTGCAAATGACTCTCAAATGTCGCACCCCTTGAAAAAGGCAACTTAACTCGTCGAAGAGTCTCTTTCTTTCTTGTCGTGTATAGGGTAGCAAGAGGGACGGCGGGAGGGATCGGCATGGGATCGGCGTGGGGTGGGGCAGGGGAGAAGAGAGCCGAAAATTGTCTAACGAACCGAGCAAGCTGAGAAGTGCTGCGAGCCAATCGGTGAGTCGAGTGAAACGTAGCGCTTGATTGGTCCGTTTCCGGAGAGGTTGATCGCGCAAATCTTTCTCACTGGATAAACGGTACGCGCACGCCGGGTCGCAGGTCGCAGGGTCCTCGAGGATATTGGAAATTAACAGCGGGAGTAGCAGGACGAACCGAGGAGGACTGTTCTTTCGAACGAGCTGTTTGTGCGCTCTCTGCGAGGGTTGGAACATGGAACCTGCGTGCTCTTTCGAGCTTGAAATTTCCCCGTCGGGTTATTAATTCTCTCGATGGAGCAATCGCGCACGCATTCAAAACTTCAATTTTACATTCCTAATCCAATCAATACTTCGATCTACCGCTTAACTTAACTATACGATTCGTGTATACCTATACACGCGCACGATCATTTTAAAATTTCAACATTACGCGACCGACCTGTCCGAAGAAACCGCGCTCGTTCGTGTGATGAAAACATTTGGGCAAACTGTAAATGTGTAAAGTATAAAGGCTAGCGCCTCGTAAAATTCGACCGTTCAACTGCTGAAAATGTAGAGTGTACGTGCAATACTTAAACACGCGAATAAATCGGAAGCGTCCACTGGCAAACTATTCGCTCTCGTTTTTCTCTCGACTCTGAGCGCCGTATAGATAAAACTCGTGCTAAAACACCGACTTCTCTCCGAACATATATATACTCTCTTTTCTTTCGATATGGGATTAATTACCTTTAATTCCAATGCGAGTCTACAAGAACCTGGTAATTTTCCACCTTGCGCATGCACCTCGCCTGCCGATTCAAAGATGCCTTTGAATCTCTACACGCATCTCGTCCATCTTCGTAGTAAATTTATTATAGCCACAATTATTGGCTGCGCCATTTACTTATTTTTAGCTTTATCGGTCGCTTCTTTTTCTTCGTCTTGCGTGAACACTCGCAGTCCGCCGATCTACGCGATAATACGACCAACACCCAGACTACTTATGAAGGAAAAAGGAATAGTTTTTATTTCAATAACCTGCGAAATTTTCATCTCGGATTAAGGTAAAAGTACCAGTGCCGGAACGGTTTTTGAATAGGTATATGAATTTTACTTATTTTTGAGCAAAATAAAGAGCTATACCATTAATTTTTGTTCGCTTATGATAAATTAATATTTTTTCTTATTGATTCTATTTTTTATGCTTAATTTTGACTCTCATTATTAAATATGAGATAAAAAACTGATAATGTGAATTTGTTTGTAATTTGGAACATTTAAAATAATTTTGTAGGTTAGAAACTTGTTTTTTAAATAATTTATTTTCAACGTACAGTTGACTCTTCAAAGATGATGTAAAATATTAAAATAGCTAGTAGTTAATAAAAACTATCAAAAAGACATATAAAAAGTGTAAATAAATATAAAATATCGAAATGTTAAAAGTGTTTCACGAAAAGAAAAAAATATAGAATTATGAAACATTTCTTCTTGTTGTTCCAATACTTATGGACATGAAAAAATGATGTACACATTTTGGAACAGTATAATTTATGAATCAATTAGATAGAAATTTGAATTTTAGTGTACATCATATAAAAGCATATCTTATATACGTAATATATGTTTATAAAGTAGAATGATGTATGTCTAAATAGCTTAAAACAAGGCTTCGGAAATCAGCACTACCTGTCACCATAACCTTTCAAATTAATTAACTTTTGACCCTTTTATAATTTTTTTTACTCAATTAAATATTTTTTACGTACTTAAATTTATATATCTACATTTCTTAATAACTTATTTAAAATTTGATTTATTTTTTCACTTATAAAAGACTGAAAATTTTGTCAAAATATAATAATTTAACTCTATGTTCCACAATACGGCACGTTCCGCAATAGGTACTTTTACATTAAAATGTTTTGAATTTTGATAGAAAATTTATTCACTTATGTGATCGTAACGAGTATCTGCTGTAAATTTGCAACGCAGCCAATAATACACGTTTTTAATATTAAACTGAGATAATATATGTATACAAATATAGATATTCAATAGTTGATTCGATGAACTAACGGCAAGTAACGGTCGTTCTAATTGTCTATCCCATCTCAATTGATAAATCCGTAGCTCGTTCCGATGGTGACAGTTTTTTCTGATAAAATTCTTCTCAAAAAATGTAAACATACGGATGCGTATTTATATAGGTGTAGCATTTATACACGAGAAAGGTCAAACGATTTTTATTTTTAAAGACATTGCACACACACGTGAACGTCGTATAAAATAGAATATCGTTTAGAAGAAAAGCTCTTAATGAGTACTGAGACGAGTGTTTGTTGAAGGACCATCTGCTTACGTTAAAATTTAACAATTATAAAATCGTTTACATTTCGGGAGGGCTGGGCGAATCGGACATACCGAATACATTGAACATCCAGAGTCGAAAGCGATAATAGGAGTGTTACTATACGAACGAAGAATTAATTAATAAATAGATTATGTTTAATGACTTTATTTTTGATATGTAGCTAATAACAATAACTATTAGAATAGTACAAATTAGTATATACGACTGGATCGTTCGCTTTCTAAAAAATGTCTTCCCCAAAAGGAAGTAATATTTTCGTCTCATAGCAATTTGCGTGTTTTTTTTCTTATAATATCTAGCTTGCCACGTGCGGTCTTAAAGCCGCCGTGACTCGCCGCTTCGAAGCTCTAGATGGAACGCGTCGCGAAGCAAAGCGTTCGATTTTGGGCTCCTCCGCGCCTTGCATCACGTAGCGATACAAGGCATGCAAAACGCATGGCTTTTTGCATATAAGACACGAACGTATAAAGCTCGCGCTTCGCGCTCGCATCCTTTGTGAGTAGGGGAGACCGGGGCTAAAATTAACAGGGGTAAATATTAACATTGAATTCTTAGTGATGCGAAGAGTTCTATACACTTCATAGATGACTCTAGACTTAAAGTTTATTGCCCTTTAACATGTAAACACCTTCAGTAGATCGCAGGACGTCGAGCCGATAAGATATAGGAGACAGCGATATTTTGATCAGGTAATGGAAAAATTTTTCACTCAAAAATGTTTATTCTCAATTACATATCATATAATTAACAAAATTAAAATTACCATACCCCATTCTACTTGAAATAAGCTATTTAATCGCACATTTTTTTTTATTTTTGTTTATTTCTTTTTATTTTTTTTAACGATTTAAAAAAAAAAATTTGTCGGGGTAAATATTAACAAATTTTCGGGGCAAGTATTAACACTGTTAATACTAATTAATTTATATTTAATTTTATTAATTTGAACTTTGCTATAATTTTTGTGTTTATACATGTATTATTTAATAGTGCAAATGTTTATTAGCTTTAATTAATTTGTACGACGAAGACCTGCGTTATTTTTGTGTTAAAGAAATAATTTGTTAACAATTTTTTTATTTGTATATCACTTGTTATTCGTATATTCAGTAAAAAATATATTTTTTTGTTTACATTTGTTAAATGTGTACATTTATTATGAAACTAAGTCTTTACAATAAAAAAATGAGATGTTAATATTTACCCCGCATGCAGGTCAAAAATTAACAGACAACGATTTTTAGTAAATCCTCTCGTAAAAAAAAGATATTTATAATTTCCAAAAAATTCCTGTGACATGACTTCGCTGAATAGGCAAAGAAAAAGTAACAATACTTAGTATAGCAAACTAATTCTTTAATTAATTAGGAGAACGATTTTTTCAAAAAATGTTAATGTTAGCCCCGGTCTCCCCTATTGGGTACAATACATGAGACAACAATTCAACTTTTATTAACTTTCATAAAGCTTGGGATTTTTGGCCTAATACAAAATATAATATGCATCATAAGAGATAAAAACATGACTTTAAATTATGTGCTTATCATCGCCTTCGGATCATGTCACAATTCACACGCACTGCGATATATTTAATTTTATTGTGATAAAACGTGATTTTTTGTACTATTTTCGTTATTTTGACCGTATTTTTTATCTTTGAAAATATTGTTCTAGGCGTAAAGTGTAAAATAGAAAAAAGTTTTGTTATTTTAAGATGAATATTTCATTCCTTTAAAGTTTTTGTGTACGAATAATACATTTTGATTTAGTACAATAAAACGTGAATTTTAGTACTTTTTTCATGGTTTTAACCGTTTTTCTATGTTTAACTTCAAAAATATTGTTCTAAACGTAAAGTGTACAATAGCAACAATTTTTGTTATTTTGAGAGGAACATTTCATCCCTATAAAGTTTTTATGTAGAATTAATACATTTCAAGATATTGCTACATAACCGTTTCTAAGTAATTAAAAATAATGCCATAACTTAAAGTGTTTCAGTGCTACATATCTGAAAATAGGACCATTATCTAATTACATTATGATGAAGTTACCCTGTAAATCTCAGGTAAATCGGTCAAAAATTGACTGAGTTATATTAGATACATGATTACATACATACATACATCCATGCATACATTTTAGGGAGGGCCTCAAATCAGTTCTAAAACGGATACATTTCTCTTATAACCCATTATCTAGTATGTTTTAATGCATCACACATTTTCCGATGATGAAAATATAAAGCTCTCCCGTGTAGCGGTCGGGCCTAAAAAAGCATCGCTAGATATAGTGATTTCTTCTTTTACCAATCGTGGATCGTAAAGAAATAATATATATATATATATATATATATATATATATATATATATATATATACATATATATATATATAGATAGAGAGAGAGAGAGAGAGAGAGAGAGAGAGAGAGAGAGAGAGAATCATGAATGAAGGAAAGATACAAAGACGCGTTTGACGCGTTTAGCGGGGATATGTAGTGTGCGCATTCTGTGATCGTTATCTCTTGGATTGGCAATTTGCTTATCTTGGTGTAGGTATAGACGCCCAATGCCGTAAACCATCTTTAAAAGGTTTTCGCGACAAGTTCACGTACACGTACGAAACCGATATCTGAAGATGAAGTTGTGTATACTCGCAACGAAGCAAGTACAGTACACGGAGAGAAATAATTTGTAAATATTACAAAGCAGTTTGGTAAAAATTCCTAAACTCTCAAGTAATGTGGTAACAAACTGCGAATCTCGTAATTTTTACCAAACTAAATTGTAATTTTAATTTTTTTTTTAACATCAGAAAAAAAATTTTATTCCTCCCATATTATTTATTTTTGAGTTTATGTATATTATTCGAGTGTTATGGAAATTTTAAATATTTAAATGAAATTTAATTAGTGAAAAAAATTCTGGATGTCATCGGGATCGAACCTGCGAAGTTTGGGTTGAGAATCCAAGTCCTTACCATTGCGCCACCGCGTCACTTGCATGTGTTTCATCGAATCGTCCTTTTAAAGTAAACAAACGAACGACGCGATTCCAATAAAAATTTTATTTATCGCTTCTTTTCGGTATCTCGTGCTGTACTGTTGTTTATAGAATTTCGTAAACAGTATAGGAAAAAATCAGAGTTAATAAAATTTACAAGCTTAATTGTAAAATTTAGTACGCTAACTCCACAAATTTTACTACATTTAGAGTAAATTTTACTACATTTACTGTAAATTTTACTTAGCAGTTTGGTAATTTTTTCGGTTTTTTCGGTCTGTTACCACATTACTTGGGAGTTTGGGAATTTTTACCAAACTCCTTTGTAATATTTTCTAAATATTTCTCTCCGTGTATATGCGCTTATTTACTTTGACAGGTGAAAGCCCACACTGGGAAATGAATTCCTTGCTCGCAAGAAAAGAGATTCGATAAAGGTTCGAGTACTTGATTGTCGCTTACTAAGAGTTCTCTTCTACCGGGCGGACTTTACCTCATTTTATTTTTCATTCATTTAAATGAAGAAGCGGAACATTCCCTCTAACTGAATAATCGTTCCACCCCGTTCAATACTACTTCTCAGGGTCTTCTCAACTCGGGGAGAGTGCACCAGTCCGACCATGGACTACCGAATTTGACACTGCTCCGATCTTTATCTGCGGCAAGAATATATATATATATATATATATGGGTGGTTCTCTGTGAAATCGAAGATGAAAAAAATGAATATTGCTATAACTGTCGAAATATGTTTTAGAGGTATCCAGAAGTTCTCCTGAATTTATTCAGATTTTTTGGGCCATTATTAAATGTACAGAGAATCAAATTTGACATTTTAGCACGTTTTTGCATATTATATGCCCATTTTCATGAATTTGTAGCTCCCAGGGGATGCATTTTTCGCTAAAAACATAAATATGACTTTTTTTGTAAAATTTTCTAAATTTTTCATTATAAATACTTTTAAAGACATAAATGTATGCTGTGACACTCTTGTAAGTCATTTAAACCTTAAATAGTGAAAAATCAGCAATTCTGCTCCGGACTCTGGAAACCTCATACTGTCTAAAACATGTCTTTTTATTGTCATAACCTGCCTATAAATTTCCAGAGTGGGTCTAAATCATTAAGATCACTTATGGTTAAAATATCTGGGAAAAGTGCCCGAAATATTAATAGAAATGTATATTTGTTGCCTTATAAGGGTGAATATATTAGTATGATTATTGCAAAAAAATTTATGTTATTACCTTGAAGTGGTAGAAAAGCATCTCCCCTTTTTCAGTATTAATCTAATCTCCTGTAAGCTGCTAAAAATACAAATATTATTATACAATTATCAAAAATTAATTATTACTCATTTCTAATCCTTACAAGAATTATGATACTAATCTGAAGGTTTACTATAAAACTATCAACATTATTATTATTATTCAGTAATACATTGTTGAATTTCACAAACTTGTCACTGTCAATTAATCATATTAATCATTATAATCTCACATCTTATTTGTTGATATATTTTTTATATTAAATACGTATATTCAGTTATTATAATAATAATGTTGATATATTTATAGTAATCCTTCAGAGTAGTATCATAATTCTTAAAGTGATTGTAAAATTGAAAATCCAGCATTATAAATGTTTAAAAATTAATTTTTATAATTGTATAATAATATTTGTATTTTTAGCAGCTTATAAGAGATTAGATCAATACTGAAAAAAGGGGAGATGCGTTTCTACCACTCCAAGGTAATAACATAAATTTTTTTGCAATGATCGTGCTAACACATTCGTGGTTATAAGGCAACAAATATACATTTTTATTAATATTTCCGGCATTTTTCCCAGATATTTTGACCATAAGTGATCTTAATGATTTAGACCCTCTCTGGAAATTTATAAGCAGTTTCTGACTGTAAAAAGACATGTATTAGACAGTATGAGGTTTCCAGAGTCCGGAGCAGAATTGCTGATTTTTCACTATTTAAGGTTTAAATGGCTTACAAGAGTGTCACAGCATACCTTTATGTCTTTAAAAGTATTTTTAATGAAACATTTAGAAAATTTTACAAAAAACAGTCATACTTATGTTTTTAGCGAAAAATGCATCCCCTGGGAGCTACAAATTCATGAAAATGGGCATATAATGTATAAAAGTACTAAAATGTCAACTTTGACTCTCTGTAACTTAAAATAATGGTCCCGAAAAAATCTGAAAAAATTTAGGGGAACTACTGGACACCTCTAAAACATATTTCCACAGTTATAGCAATATTCATTTTTTTCATCTTCGATTTCACAGAGAACCATCCATATAGATATTCGAGAAAAGAGCTCGGTTAATTCAGTGCATGCAGGTTGTCTAATGACAGTTTACGTATACTGGTGTAATATTGTTTTATCAAATTAAAAGTGTAAATGTTAACAAGATTGCCGACGTTGATGCTTTCATGTTCGAAAATGATTTGTACGATAGGTTCCTCGAATCGTGTTCCGAATAACTTACGTAGTATACGAGATTATTAAATTAAACTTTCGAATGAAATAACTCGGGAATATTTAACGGAGATTTAATTCGGATTTAGATAAGCGACCGCGAGGACGAGTCAGTGATTCGGTGCACATCCCGTAACAATTAACCTTGGAGATGCAATCGTTTAAAGTTTACAGTCGAGTAGAGCTACGTTAGTCTGATTATACGTTGCGAAATCTTGGGGAGGAAGGAAAAGACACAAAACAGAAAGTAGTAAGCAGATGACAGTAGGATAGGTGTATATAGGTGACGCCGATGTGCTCACATAATGCCGATTATACACGATTATATACGTACACATTATAAGTGTAATTAAAAATACGAGCCAACTCATCGGTGCCCCAAAATCTCTAGAAGAAACTAATTTTAAAACGAAAACGTTTCTTCGTTCTGTGTGTTTTATCTCGAGCGTCTAATAAATTCATCTCTTGGTTTGCGGGTAAATTACTCGTGAATGCTCGAGTCAGATCCAATCGTACGTGAATAAATACGAAGGGGTATATATATGTCTACGTATGTATACGAGGAGCCGCGGCAAAAGTTTAAAAGACAAAAGTACGTCTTTATTGCTGTGTACAAAAGCGTGTCCTTGAATAATAACCGCGTCGTCATCGTTAACGAAAGACAAAGTATACGTTGGGATGAGAAATAATGTTATTCGATCTACCTTATTGCTCGTAACTCTACTTTCGACTATCGCTCACTAACGCACACTTATTTAAAATGTTGATTGTCGTGACCCGCACGTGACGTAATGCCAAACTTTCTCTTGAAACAGCTAAGAAATAATAAAATTAACAAAGATCACGATAAAAAAGTATAGTGAAATAAAGTTTAAATGTAGAAATGTCCCAGAGTGAAAATGCAGTCGTCGGAAATGTAAGGAAAAGGCGAAATATCTCAAACCACTCATCTCCTTTCTCTTTCTTTAGGAATGGCATAAGCGCCTTCCCTGTCTCTGTCCCTCCAGCTCTCACCCTACCCACCTTTACCCTCTCACTATTTCGTACGTCTGCGTCGTCAAAGTAAGTACACGTAAGCTCCAGATGATAACGCAGAGTTTTCTTTCGAAAGTGAACTCTCTTGATGAATTTCAAGCCAAGTGATCGAAGGGAAAGGTGGATTTTGCGTACGTGTAAATTTTACAATTGAAGCGTTCTTAGAGTTTTCGGAAACACCTTTGCAAATACAAAATATTATTCAACAGTTTTAAAGTACAAATTGTATCATAATTAAAACTATAATAAAACTGGGTGTAGCGAAACAAATCGAATCGATCGAGATTCGTATAAACATTCGAGTAAAAGTACAGTTGTCAAATGTTGTTTCAAATTGATTTTGTCTTTTGGATTCATCAGGTTTAATTGGAAAGCAAATATATGACGCGTAAAGGGGACGTCGTGCACCATGGTTCTTGAATCGGATGGGATGAATCCAAAAAGCAAGTCTCATCTCGAGTCTCATTCTCTTGACCAAGTGCATCGAATGAGATGTGACGTAGATGTAGAGTGACATAGACCAAGACACGGATTTCCGAAAAAGATTCTTTAACTTCTCAGCGAAGTACAGCCACAGAAAAAAGAGCCGCGGTCGCGGCTAATGGTTGTCGACTGATTTATTGGCCGGGATGTACGGGTCTGACTCGCGCACTCCTCCTCCTCACCGGTGATTTTTCGTCCAATTTTTCGTGCGGCTTGACCCCGACCAACCGTGATGAGAATTTCATCAGTGTATACATAATGCGCAACAAAAGAGAGACTCGAATTCCCGGAATTTGTCAGCATTGGTGAATTGCTCCTTCTCGTTCGCTTTATTTTTATGAGTTTCCGGAATTTCCTCGTTAATTGCCCCGAGTTTACCGTTACAAGTTAACAAAATACCAGCCGCGATCGTTTTATGATATTATGATACTTATGACGATATCTCGCGGTAGTTGAAGTGCTCCTGGGAATGTTACACCAGATTGATGGATTTGGCGTATGCACAGTTTCGGACTCGCTTCGTTGTACTTTCATTTTATATCATCGTGTATGCTGTGCACTCATTGGTTTAAAATCCGTCGCGTCTCACCCAAATTTAATATGCATATGCGCGTAGTCGTCGATCAAAGTTTGTCCTGTAAAATTTTGACTCAATTGGATCGGATCGATTCGATTGACCACACGGCCATATAACCCAATATACCCGAGACGACTATCCGACGTAGCTCATTAAAATCATTGGGAAATCAAGCCTAATGATCGATTGCACCTAGGTATAACTGTACAGCTACGGATTTTCATCGATGGTGTCCTAGGTTTGTTTTATCGACTTAGTTGGCTAACGTTAACTACGCTACGATTAATAAATGACGACTATAAAATTTCTATATACTGTATGCTTATTATTCTCGAGTGTACGACTTATAAACGCTAGTTAACGTTTAAGTTAGTCTTGGTTGTCTTCGGGTTGGCTCGTAAAATCCTTAGGCGCAGGTATATATTGCTTATATAATTATTCTCGGGAGTTTGCGGTGAACAACAGGAAAAAAAACTTGACTGTAATTACTTCATTAGCCTGTGCAATGTTATTCATTTTTTCATTCGGTTTTTTTATACTACTCCCTAGTTCCGGCGTGCGCTGTCATAATTCATTCAGTCTCAGTGCAGGAACATACTACATGAATATTAACGCGATTGAAAGAAAGTATTTCGAGCGAGTTGGTAAGTACTGGATAGACAATTTTATCAAAATTTAATCGATGCAACCATACGTCGAATATAGATTTGATCATTTTCAGGGTGTCTACTAATTATAGAAATCATGGAAATCAGAGAAAAATCATGCACGGAGAGAAATAATTAGTAAATATTACAAAGCAGTTTGGTAAAAATTCCTAGTAATGTGGTAACAAACTGCGAATCTCGTAATTTTTACTAGACTAAATTGTAATTTTAATTTTTTTTTTAACATCAGAAAAAAAATTTTATTCCTCCCATATTATTTATTTTTGAGTTTATGTATATTATTCGAGTGTTATGGATATTTTAAATATTTAAATGAAATTTAATTAGTGAAAAAAATTCGGGATGTCATCGAGATCGAACCTGCGAAGTTTGGGTTGAGAATCCAAGTCCTTACCATTGTGCCACCGCGTCACTTGCATATGTTTCATCGAATCGTCCTTTTAAAGTAAACAAACGAACGACGCGATTCCAATAAAAATTTTAACCTAAAGATCCCAACTTTATCGCTTCTTTTCGGTATCTCGTGCTGTACTGTTGTTTATAGAATTTCGTAAACAGTATAGGGAAAAATCAGAGTTAATAAAATTTACAAGCTTAATTGTAAAATTTAGTACGTTAACTCCACAAATTTTACTACATTTAGAGTAAATTTTACTACATTTACTGTAAATTTTACTTAGCAGTTTGGTAATTTTTTCGGTTTTTTCGGTCTGTGACCACATTACTTGGGAGTTTAGGAATTTTTACCAAACTGCTTTGTAATATTTACTAAATATTTCTCTCCGTGTGGAAATACATTTAATTCTGGAAATCATGGAATAATCATGGAATTTTCTTAATTTTCTGGAAATTTTATAAGCATTCTTAAATAACATTATCATATAAAGATTTATTAATAGTTCAGCGGTAAGACGAAAAAAACAAGAGCGATTGTTTTTCGTAAATTGTGGCTCTTATTATGTTGTGCGATGTATGCTATGCGAAGTGTAACCGAAATTTTCTTAGAATAATAAGTGAATAAAGAGGACCGTCAGCACGTGTTGACGCGTGTCCTACAGCAAAAGCAATTTTTCATCAGTATCGTTCAGAATTGCGTCGAAAAAAGTTGTAAACGCTGCAAATCGTATTTCAATAGATACTTGTATAATTAGTATTCAATTATTAAATTTTAAAGTTACAATCAATAAATAATAGTAAGTATTACTTATTTAAAATTTTATTTAATGTTGATGACATAATAAAACTCATGACGTTATTGCTATAAACTGGAGTATTTTCATTCATTTTTTTGAGAATTAACATACCGAAATTAACAGGAAAATGCTACTATCAAAATCACGCGGAAAAGGAGTACCCCTGGTTGAAGCCAGTGCCAAATGATCGTACTAGTTTTCTGTGCAGTATATAATATATATTGTCTCACTAGTCCTATATCACTGAGTAATATGGGTAAGCATGCGTTTACTAGTCATGAGAAAAGTGCCAAGCATGGAAATGCTAAAAAGATGAAATCTATGACTGCTATAAAGTCAATGTTTATGCCCAAAAATGACGAACCAAATGGTGCTTCGACTAGTGAATCTATAACCATGACTCCACTAACATCGTCTTCTAGTTCAAGGAATTCAAGTGATACTAATTGTAATGTGCCAAATTTAAATAAGCAAGAGGTGCAGAAAAATACACCAGTAGGATTAAAATCTTAATTTAATAGTGATAACGTAACAGAAGCCGAATTTTTGTGGCTTTTACATTGTGTACATCGACATCTTTTACTTCGCGATATTGAGAGTAATGTACTTATAATGTGTAGAATGTTTAATGATAGTGAGTTGGCCAAAAAACTACAATTAAGTAAATCTAAAGCTTTGTACGTAATTGTATATGAAATATATACATATTTTCAACAGCAAATTTTTAATTTAATTAATTTTTATAATCAGTTAGTAGTAGGTTTTGACGAAAGTACGAAAAAAATAAACAAAAAACAGCGAATGGATTATGTATTTAGATTTTGGAATGAAAAATCAAATGAAGTTAATACTCGTTATTTTACTTCATTTTTTTAGGACATGTTATAGTGCAAGTTTCAATGGACGGATCCGCCAATCTCAAATTTCTTCAAGATATTCAAGAGAATATAATTTTTAAAGAATATAATAAAAGCGTGATAGATGTAGGCACGTGTGGCTTACATGTAGTACATAATGTATTTAATTCAAGTCTTAAAGGAGTAAAATGGGAATCAGATGAGTTTCTTAAAGGATTATTTAATTAATTCGAGTATAGCTTTGCACGACGAGAAGATTACGTAAATATTGGAAATTGAAACAGAATTCAAACAATTAGTTTCATTAACAACAGAGAAAGAAAAACTTACATTATTTCAAAGAAAAAATACTAGGTTAGACCATTTTTGGGTTAACTTAATAGAAATGCATGGCTCTGATAAATATTCAAATTTGAGGCCTACGATGGCTCGGTCGGTAGGGCGTCGGGCTCGTAATCTGGAGGTCCCATGTTCGATTCCCGGCCCCGGCCAATTGATGCCAGCACTACTGGGGAATTTATTTTCAATAAGTGCTTTCTTAATAAAGACGTCTTATGACCTCCGTCGCTGATTAGCACCGATTTGAAAGCATAAAAAAAGCGACGTTAAAATAATAAAAAAAAATTAATTGATACGTTTATATTAATATATTCATTGATAGTTTTATTATATAAGAAACATTATATAAAAATATATATTTTTAATAAAATTATTTAAAAACATTTTTTATGTTTTCAACTATAAAAGAGAAATAATAAAAATCAATAACTAGTTGTTAAGAAATATTATTTAAAAAGCAAAACAACTCTAAATTTATGAAAGTTACCTTTTGTGATTATTTTAATTGATTATAGTAGTAACGCAACTGCTTTGTAACTTCTAAATAAATTAAAATATGAATTTTTTAAATACATTGTTTTTAAACTTTTTTTGTTCTTAATTATTCACAAAATGTTGTGAATAAAAACTCTCGAAAATTTTCTTTTCAATTTCTGAAAATCCTGGTAACATCATGGAATTATTTTTTAGTTTGATGGTAGACACCTTGTAATTTTCAAAGTTTGTGGAAAGTTTACATTATTCCCTTTCAGGTGAGTCGTCGATTTTCATCGTCGAACATTCGAAAGAGGAGGAAGGCCGCGACGATGTAGACGCTTCTCGTCTACTTCGCGAAAGATAAATCGAAGAGAGAAAAGTCAACGAATCATCCTGAGCATCACAGGACGTTGTGGCAATTGAGATCGTAGAGGCGCACTCGGGGCGTTCTTAGGGCGCTCTCGGTCGTCTACGTATAACACTTGCTCCGACGATCTAGAATCATACATACCGATCGTCACGTGCGTTCGACCGATCTTGCGTTGTACAAAATTTGTCAATGTCATCCCGGGGTGACGTGCGCCGACGACTCCACGATCTACTCCGCGTATCGTAATCGTTTTCTTTGTACGAGATCGACCTCGAGTATCTCGAAGGAGAAGGGACTTGTGACGTGATACTTAACCCTTTTGACCAGATTGCACAATCCATGCAGCAACACCACTTTTTCTATACACGTGCACCTCACGGATAAAAAAATTCTTTCGAAACAGCAGTAAGCAAGTTGCTAAAATAATTTAGTTAATATATTTGCTAAATTAAATCACAATTTTGTTGTTTTTACGAATTTTTTTCTAATAGCATTATTTTGCAATTGAATTAACAACTTGATAGATGCTAAACAAATTGTGCAAAAAAGGTAACCTACAATTTCTTGGATTAGCAACTTAATTAATTGCTTTGATAAAAATATTTTGCTTAATATACAACCGTAAACTTTCGGATTTAATTCAGTTCGATCTACAATGTTAAATCGCTACCTTAACTCTGCGCCTCATTGTGTGAACATCGTTACTTTTTCTTTTATTTTAAGTTTCTTTTATAAAAGATTCTTTTATTTTAAGCATTGTTTTGTGTTATAATTAAAAATTCGTTTTGGGTAAAACAAGATTTTAGACTAGTGTCAGTATTACGCTCATTTTACTTGAGCCATAAGCTTCACACTAGTTCAAAAATCACGTTTGCATCTAAAAGTATTGTTTCTGAACATACTCTTTCAAAATTTTTATAATCATGATTTTAGAAAAATTTCACTTCTTATTCATTTACAAAAAAATTATAGAAAAATAAATAGTTATCATTTTTTCAAGTACAATCTTTTTATAACCTATCTTTATGCTTGCAGAAAAAAATCATCCGTGCTAACAAAATAATTTGCTTATCGAAGTAATAAGCACATTTAAGCCAATAAAATAAGATGTTAACCTATAGCAATAATAAATTGTAAATATAGTTGATCTTTGAACGTTGTTACAACTGCAATAGAAATTCGCTGTTTCTAAGTTACAACAAAAATCGTTAATGCAACGAGATTTTTTGCTACGCTATCAATATTTTTTTTTCCGTGCTGTATAATGGTTAGGGGATCGATACTCCCTTTTTCCAGATGTGATCCGCGCGAACTGGTATGCAGTATTTTTAAATTGACAATCCCTCGACAACCGTTGTACAACAAATGTGGAATTCATCCATTGTTCTTATCGCGACGCTTGCTGTTTATCCGAATGCGAAAACAACTTTCGTCGGTTAACGTACTCCGGAGCTAAATTCAAGCAATTTCTACGAGCCTTTTGGTCGATGCCTCACAAAAGATACATGGTATAATATGAATATAAGATTCTGCGATAGGACGCACCGCTCATCGCAATAGCAATTACTATATGTGTAAATATATTCTCTTGCACTAAAGGAAGCCCAGCCCGTGCACACACACACACACACACACACACGCACACGCACACACACACACACACCGTCTGGGTGTGTGTGTGTGCGTGTGTGTGGGTAAATATACACCAATGCATGTAGAGATATTCAATGAAAATGCAAATAAAAATTATAGCATTAGCGTGCAAATAACCCAAAATAGGTTCCGAATCCTCGAGCGCGTGTGATGTGACACGACGAGAGCTAATCATACACGTACGCGATGCCGTATCGGATATCCGAGGCGTCCGAGGCTAAACTTCCCAAGTGCGCCCAAAAATTCGCTGGCTACTCGACGGTTCGTCCGTTTTGTTCGGAAAACAGTACATTTTCTCGGTGTGCGAGAGTGAGGGAAAGGGGCGGTGAGTGGAGGGAAGAGAGAAGAGAAGAGGAGAGGAGAGGAAAGGAGAGGAGCAACGAAGCGTATAATAACCACGGGTGACGAGCCGGTGAACAAACAGCCATCTGTGTGGGACTCACTGCCCCTCGCCGCGCGACGCGACTGGCCCGACAAAAAAGGTTGGGGCGTCTCTCGCGCCTCCGAAAATTACAATGACAATGGTGAAATCCGATCCGCCTAAGGGCACATACTCTGCTCTCTATGCGTCTCTATATTATACCGAGGATGTACGCGCTACGCGTTCGTTTCTTCTTTTCTTCCCGCTTCCCTTTCTCGTCGAGTGCGCGCGAACGTTTTGCACCTCCGTTGATCGTAACCCTGTTTGACGCAGTTCTTTCGACTAATTCTTATTTCGAGTGTTTATTACTTGCGGGTACCTCGATCTCACCTTTCACCATTAGTTTCGCGTTAACGTTTTTTTTTCTTTTCCTTCATTCCCGGTAATCGATCGAATCGATCGATGCTTCATCCACGTTCTTTCGACGACTAGTCAATCTCTCAAGTTGTTTGATTGTTTCAGTTTATGCGTATCGCACGTAATGAACCATATATGTCTCATATCCTGGAGAGTGTAACTACCCGTGTAAAAAAAAAAGTATGGGAAACGTCTGGGAAAAGTCTGGCTTATAAAGTCTTGGCAAAGGCTAGCTGGTGAGACTATCCCATACTTTTTGCCAGACTTAATATATTTTAAATCAACCAGACTTTCTCCCGTACATTTTGCCAGACTTTATAATTATTTTGAAAGTCTGGGATAAATAAGTCATACTTTCTCCCACACATTTTACTAGACTTTATAATTATTTTTAAAAGTCTGGGAGAATTCAACCAGACTTTCTCCGGCACATTTTGCCAGACTTTATAATAATTTTTAAAAATCTGGGATAATGCAACCAGACTTTTCCCAGACTTCCCCCTCGTTGAATCTGTGTCGCATTGCATCATTCAAACATAAAATTTATATTATTTCTAATTAATAAAAACAATAAATCCTCGACATGTTTTGAGCTGTCGAACTCTCAAAACCACCAGATACTTATTTATCACATATAAAAAAAGTCTCCAATGTGTTTCGTGTATCTCGCTACAACAAACTGATGAAATGGTTAGGTTACAATTATAAAAACACAATCATCAAATTGAAGTTGGTTTTCATATCGTTTTGTACCCTAACCATTTCATCAGTTTGTTGTCGCGAGATACACGAAACACATTGGTGACTTTTTTTATATGTGATAGATAAGTATCTAGTGGTTTTGAGAGTTCGATAGCTAGACTTTGCCAAGACTTTATAAGCCAGACTTTTCCCAGACGTTCCCATACTTTTTTTTTTGCACGGGTATATACAGTGTAACTATATATACGTGTAGCGTACATCTTTTATTAGCGCACCGGTGAAAATTGCAATAAAGCAATCTCGAACGATCGACGAAAAAGTGTTTGTTGTTATGGTATATAATAAAATAATGTGAAAGGGATTATTGGTCGTATACGATACTATAGTACGTATAATTCGTAGGTAAGCAAGTAGGTTAAAAGTTAAGGTAATAATTGGCCGCGTCATTTGCCGGGGCACGTACAACAGGGACACAATGTTTGGATTGAAGAAAGGCAAAAAGTTAAGGCGAAAAGTGAAGGTTACACACGGTCGATACGCTGAGCGCGAGCTCGAAAAGTACGAAATCACGGGGAGAGAAAGAATACGGGAGGAGGTGCTCGGCGGGAGTCGGAACTCGTCGTTAATATCCCTGGCAAACTCGAAGAGAGCCGCCAATTCTGGGTGCGATTGTGACCCTCGGTCTATTGTCGGTTAATAAGCGGGTAATGTACCCTCCCCCTAACCCCATCCATTTCCAGTATTATTTAGTTTTTTCAAAGATATTATTTCGACGTTAGAGCTAGGGGAGAGCATACAACTAGGTGAGAATTTCATATGGGGCTACTCACTTTTCAGAAGTGGCAGGTCGTTCATGAATCCTCCGTCGTCCACGTTTGTGTTCTGTAACAATACAATTTACAATACAATCTTCGGTGATGGTCTAACTATGTATACGATGTTAACGCTACTATTTCAACGAGCATGCTTGCTCTGATAATTACATGTATATTTATTCATTCACTCGGTCAAATTAACTATTGGAGTTCCAACTCTATTATTTCTACTCCTTTCTTTTGCCTCTCCTTCACATTATTATCACTATCCAACGTACATTACCGGGATTTACTATACATTCGCGATTCGATCGTTTATTCTTTTTATATATTTTTAATTATAACTAACATCAGTACAGCCGAAAAGTTACTATTTTTTACCTTTTTTACAAATAACATCCTACTCTCTTCTTTTTATTCTTTTTTTTTTCTTTCTTTTATTGTTTTTAACCAACTATATATCGACAGAATAATTATATGGTGCATTGTTTTAACTCTGGTTACGAAGACGTCAAAGTTATAGCGATTTTATCGACATATAGGAGTCACCATTTTTACCAATATTGATCACCATTGTTATCAATAACTAAACCAGCTTTCGGGAATTTTGGGATCAGAGCCCCATTCTACACAGTACTGTAAGTAACTTGTATACTTTTCGTGCAAATACATACAACAATACGAGTATTTACGAAGAATAGTGCGAAACTGTAATTTTATGCAACATATATATAACCTGATTATTGTGAATTACAGTTTCGCACTATTCTTACTAAATACTCAATCAATTTGTACGAAAATTATACAAGTTACTTAAATAAGTTCTAGTACTGCATAGAAAGGAGCTCTGGTTCCAAATTTTCCCAAAAGCTGGTTTAGATATTAATAAAAATGAAAACGGCACTATTCAGGCTTATTCAGGTTATGTTGCATAAAAATTACAGTTTCACACTACTTTTCATAAATATTCAATGAATTTGCAACAAAATTGGACAGATTACTTTTTTAGTTAAAGATAAAAATTAAAAACGGTCACTCCTATATATGTCGGTAAAATCGCTAGCTTCGACGTCCTCTTAATTTCGGTCGGCCCGAAAGAGCAATTCACTGAATTCTAAGGGGTAATAGCAACGATCTATTTTACGATTGCCCTCTCACTTTGTTGTCCAACTAATTCGTAATGTTAACAATCATTCTTTTAAATAAAATTTCGCATTCTTCGTAAACGTCGCAGGTACCGCGCTCTCTACATTTTTTCTTTTTTCTCAAATACAACAAGTTGCGAAATAACGTAATTTTAATTTTTAATATTAAAAAAATGTATATCTACAATCGGTGTAACGTACTTTATCGATTGTACGTTACACTTGTTTATTTACTTGTCTATTTCTATAGTGAATTTATACAAATTTGACGCGATATTGTTCGCAATAGAATTAATATACATGTAGAACTATAACCACCACCATAATAACGCATAAATAAAATCGGTTCTATTGACCGACTTAATTCATTCGCTTGGAAGGTTTTCTCACAAATATATTAACCGCGAAATTCACAGTAAAACTAACATAATATGTGGTTATCTATATTGCATTTTACACACGACGCTATAACAAGTTTTACGTGATATGCACTATATGTCTATTTTAATGAGCAACTTGTAACTAATTTAAACGTATCATTATAGCCAATTACAGTAAGCGAAAGTATATATCTGCATAATTCTTGTGAAGAGTTTAGTAAACTTAATAAAACATATAGTAAGCAAAGGATGTGAATTATAATTACTACTCGGCCTAAAATGTACTATTAAATATATAATAAACTGAATTAAAAGAAATCATGTCTTCGCTAATGTGACTAGAATATTTGAAATGTTTTTCATCTTGTAGGAGTTGGGGAAGAGTTTTATCACAAAAATTGTCTACGCTGCGACTTTTGAAATATCATTCACGATGGGAATTGTCATAAAATTCCCTAGAGCTTCCAGTAGGTTCGCGTGCGTATTGTCTAATGCGTTCGATCGTTGCGATTTATACGTACATCGTCGCTCACCTGGGGGTCGTCAACGAGACTCGTGTGCAGCACGAGATCCGTCTGGTCGAGCCCGGGAGGTGGCAGGAGAGCGTCAGGACGCCTTACCGCTCCGTAATCGACGCCCCTTCCGCCGCTACCACCGCCGCTGCCGCCTCCACCGCCGCCTCCGCCGCCTCCGCCGCTGTTCCGGCCCCCGTCATATGGAAACGAAGCGTGCATGTTTGTCTGTAATCATCCAATATCACTTTTTGTTATTCACCGAAAATTCATATATACGCTACGGTTATTTGTTTTAGTACAAACGTATGAAAATTTGTGTGCGATAAAGTTAATTACTATCATTGTATTCATTTACATTTTTTTAAATATAATCATGAAGGTTACAATTTGCATAATACAATTGCATTTATGTTCTCTTTCCCTCTTTCTTCCTATAAAGAAGAGGATCCTCCTCAATGAGATTGCTAACAATCAAACACAGCAAAAACTAGAATAAATGAGGTAAATTTTGCTTAAAATATAATTACAATTAATTATATCGTTTTTCTACTTTAATTAGGACTTTATAATACTAAAATAACTACATATTGACGTACTATTAATTACAAATTACGTAAATGATATATGTCTATAATTTGTTACATCATAAATGAATAAACAAATATATTTGTCGACAAAAATTCAAATGTTGTATTTTATTATTTATATACTTTTACACATACCTATATATATATATATGTGTGTGTGTGTGTGTGTGTGTGTGTGTGTAACACAACTGAAACATCTCTAACTATTGCTAATACATACGCAATAGTTACCGCAGGGAATACTTGGTAACTATTGTAAATACATTGCTAATAATCCGCACTTTATTGTCAATTGCTGCTGCCATGCACTCACAATACCGTCGCTTTGGTGTACAAAGGCGTTTGCTCAAAATTCGTTTGAAGAAGACGTTAACGCAGAATCCGGTTGAAAAAGGCGTTTATTCAGAAGTTAATGTTTTTGCTCGAATTTAATTTGGCAACCCTTTGATACCAAAAAATTTTAATAACTAAACTTATTTACTGTAAGGTACCCAATTGTTGATGATGAACCAATTTCTGATCAGTGTATTATTTGAATAAAATAATAAGATTTACATAAATCTAAACGTTGCTACGCATAATTTGAAGGTTAAACAATCAATAATTGGCTAGTAGACTTAACTTTTAAAATTTACTGATCAGAAATTGGTATACTTTTCGCTTTTTTTTCTTAAATTGTTGCTTACTTTAAAAATAGCTGTTATTTTACTTTTCTGAGATGGCTAAAAGGAAGTTTAATACTTGTACTTTCTGTATCCGTCAAATTATGTACAATTATTAGCTTTTTTAACAAAAAAATTATTCTATAAAATATATATACATATAAATTTGCCTACTACCTGGTGGAAAATTAAAAATATTTTATAGTTGCCAAAGTAGTTTATAGGTATAAAATATAGAAATCATAATATTTTGTAAAAAATGTCAATTAAATACCTATTTTATTGGTATAAAATAATTATACTATATTAAATAGCCAAAAAATAGACACAAAATATGCTGTTAAATTTAGCACTAGTTTTTATATCTATAAAAATGCTATAAAAAATATTTGTAAAAATAACCTAAAATTTAATTTTTAAAGTTCAAAAAATTAAAAATATGTATTGTCAATATACATTTAATGTATAATTATTTACTTAAATAAATTGTTAAAATTTTTTCTTGTATAACAAACACTATTTTTAATAGGTAGAAACTAGGTATAAATAATAGCTTAAAAATAGAACTATTAAATACCTAGAAACTTTCTATATTATTTTTAAATAAATAGTTTGAATTTAAAAATTAGTATTATTTATTTATTTATTTGTAAAAAAATTTATATTATAGAAGAATGCCCTTTTACATATAGTAACAAAATAATATATTATGTTATAGAGTATAAATAAGTATTATAAAAGTATTCATATGCTTTTAAGAAATTATAATAATATAGAAAAAATGAAGAAGATATCTCTTTGGTAGACATCGTAAGATCAAGACCATCACTATTTAAATTAGTTAATTACTGCCTAACATCTTATGTATATAGATCAAAGAATAAATAACAATTATTAAGATATTAATACATGGATGATCTGTATATATAAGTTCCAAACATTTGCGTGTGGATAGAGCGTTTGCGTTTGGTGCGTGCGTTGCGGGGTTCGATTCCCGGTTAGGGCAAAAATTTTTTCAGCGTTTTTATGCGTCAAATATATGTAATTAGTGTAAATATATATATAAACTAAAACAATATAAAAATACATATAAGTTAATTAAAAATAATAATAAGGTTTCGAAAGAGAAATTCTTTTCAAATTTTTTTTGAGTTATGTATATATACATACTTTTTAATTTCTGCATTATTTTTGTATTCTTTAAAAATGCTTTAAGGGGATGTCGGAGCTATAGCCTCCATCAAAAGCCGCTCGATCTCGCGGCTTCGAATGGCGCTGTAGTCAGGTGTCGATTTCTACGATAAACGTACTTAAAACATAAATTACAAATTTTGCAGCTACATAGAGCTGTTGAAAAATACGTTCCCCCCTAGCTATAACTAAAATTAAGGTAATTGTAATATTACTCTTGGCAGCAAATGTTTATTTTTTTAAAGAAATGTGAAATACGTTGCGTGTAGCATTACGGTAGATATAGATTCATTGAATATGAGACGTATTTCACATTTCTTTAAAAAAATAAACATTTGCTGCCAAGAGTAATATTATAATTACCTTTATTTTAGTTATAGCTAGGGGGGAAAGTATCTTTCAACAGCTCTATATAGCTGTAAAATTTATAATTTATGTTTGAAGTACGTTTATCGTAAAAATCGACACCTGACTACAGCGCCATTCGAAGCCGCGAGATCGAGCGGCTTTTGATGGAGGCTATAGCTCCGACATCCCCTTAAATATCCTGATTGCTCAATTTATGAGATAGGTAAATTATTTTATATTAATAAAATATTGTTTCTAACTATAACGTAATAACGTTTAAGTAATTTATAAGCCTGAAAAATATAAGAACAAACTTATAACTATTTTATAGGTAGAAAATGCCGAATCCCAATAGACCATATTTAATGTTATATTTAGGGACCAAAAAACGTTACACATATAGGAATAAAATAGGTATTTTTTATACCTAGAATATTGGTAGTACAGTATAAAAAATTCCTATTTTATCGGTTAAAAATTGTTCGTATTTCCACCATTAATTGATCAACAAATGGGTATGTGACCGGTACTATAATATAAAATTATGAAGAATAAATTATGTTATGTAACTGTAAATGCACACGTAGGATTTACAAATATCAAGTAGCGTAAAACATGAAAAAAATCTGAAAATTAAATCAAAACAACTTTTAAAAATTAAATAATTAAATAAATCGTTAAGCAACTAAATAGTATAATTTTTATGGAATATACGACACGCGGACAGAAGTAAAATATCAAATATCAATCGTTAATAACATATGTCTAGTGATTTTATATAGTATTCAAATTTGTAAGACTTATAAGCTATGTAGTCGAGATTGTTGTAAAAGTATTATTTTTTCAACAGGGTTGCCAACTTAAATGCGAGCAAAAAAATTAACTTCTGAATAAACACCTTTTTCAACCGGATTCTGAGTTCACCGTTTTTCAATCGGATTTTGAGTTAACGCTTTTTCCAATCTGATTCAGCGTTAACGCCTTCTTCAAACTGATTTTGAGTAAACGCCTTTTTACACCAAAGCGACGATACATTTGCAATAACTATTCCTGATTACTTTGTAATGCATTGGCAATGGTAATTATTGTTACGCATGAAACTTAATGTTTTAATATCCGATGCAAGCTAAGACGAATGTAATGTGGATTATTAATTATTTATTAAATTTCACGAATCAAACAATGTAAAAAAATGTAAATGTAAATCAAACAATGTAAATGATATACTAATAGCTCGATCGATCAAAAGCAATTAGTTAAACCTTGTTTCCATCGACTCAGCAGGCTCTGCGTTCCCTAGGATGTAGGATATACGATACAGGATATAATGACATCGCCAAGTGATCGAGTGAAGGTTATATATATGTAAGTACGTACACAGGTATATACATGCACTTTCATCTTCCGAAATTTATGGTCTTCTATATTCACTTTAAATTGAATTTTATGTTTCGATAAAATAATAGATTTTCGTATATAACGTGTGCAGTATATACATTCTACAAGTCAATTCAAGTCAAATGTTGATAAATATATGACAGTTTCAATTGATCGTCCAAAGGCATACAATATTTAACCACTTTTGAGTAATCCAATGTTACCGTAACAATTGCAGCGATAATTATTCGAAACCATGTTATTGCTTCGTATGAGCAAATCTATATAAATTAACTTGGCGAAACGACGCGCTTCGACATATCGTGAATTATGATATAAAAATATAAAAGAAAAAACAAATACATGAACGTTTAGCACGTTACTTTCAAATCTCACGCATTCTCTGCTCAATGTTCGGCAACACTCGATCTCGTCAAGTTCATTAGACATTTTTCCTTTTTATTTCTTATTAGCATCGAGGCTCTCGTGTTTATTACCCTAGTCGCGGTGATAATGGCTCGGCCAGCACTCGTATGTGTGCGCGAGGCTGCGTCAAGACCGTTAGAAGCATCCCAGACGCGGGATGCAGCGGTGCAAACTGTCAACAGTTTGCGCGCGCGTGAGAAAATTTACGCGGATGTACAAGCGAGAAAAAGAGAAATGCTATATATATATATATATATGGGTGGTTCTCTGTGAAATCGAAGATGAAAAAAATGAATATTGCTATAACTGTCGAAATATGTTTTAGAGGTATCCAGAAGTTCTCCTGAATTTATTCAGATTTTTTGGGCCATTATTAAATGTACAGAGAATCAAATTTGACATTTTAGCACGTTTTTGCATATTATATGCCCATTTTCATGAATTTGTAGCTCCCAGGGGATGCATTTTTCGCTAAAAACATAAATATGACTTTTTTTGTAAAATTTTCTAAATTTTTCATTATAAATACTTTTAAAGACATAAATGTATGCTGTGACACTCTTGTAAGTCATTTAAACCTTAAATAGTGAAAAATCAGCAATTCTGCTCCGGACTCTGGAAACCTCATACTGTCTAAAACATGTCTTTTTATAGTCAGAATCTGCCTATAAATTTCCAGAGTGGGTCTAAATCATTAAGATTACTTATGATCAAAATATCTGGGAAAAGTGCCGGAAATATTAATAGAAATGTATATTTGTTGCCTTGTAACGATGAATGTGTTAAAATGATCATTACACATAAATTCATGCACTTACCTTGGAGTGGTAGAAAAGCATCTCCGCTTTTTTCAGTATCAATCTAATCTCTTGCAAGTTGTTAAACATACAAATATTATTATACGGAGTCCGGAGCAGAATTGCTGATTTTCACTATTTAAGGTTTAAATGGCTTACAAGAGTGTGACAGCATACATATAAGTACTTTAAAAGTATTTTTAATGAAAAATTCAGAAAATTTTACAAAAAAGTCATATTTATGTTTATAGTGAAAAATGCATCCCCTGGAAACTACAAATTCATGAAAATGGGCATATAATGCAAAAAAGTGCTAAAATTTCAATTTTGACTCTCTGTAATTTAAAATAATGGCCCCGAAAAAATCTGAAAAAATTCAGGAGAACTACTGGATACCACTAAAACATATTCCTATAGTTATAGCAATATTCATATTTTTCATCTTCGATTTCACAGAGAACCACCCATATATATATATAGAATGTGTGTAATCTATTCCGAAACCGGCATAAATGAGGGACCTTTGGAAGTATAAAAAGATTCGAATATTAATAAGACTCGAATAATTTGAATAATATTGAATGTTTCGAATGTAACGATTTAATGCTTGGCTTTTTGTTAAATTATATAACAAATTTATTTTAATCTTTAATTATTACCCAAAATCCTGATTTTTTGGTAACAATAAAATAAGTGGCTTAGCCAAGTATAAATCTGGTTTATTTTATGCTCAGTAAGATCAATTATCTTATAGTTATCAAAAAATCCACATCCACATTATATTAAAATTTTATACTGTCAAAATGACGATTTAAGTATAAATTATGTTATATTTTTTTAAATTGTTTGTAAAAATTATCCACATTATATTAAAATTTTATACTGTCAAAATGACGATTTAAGTATAAATTATGTTATATTTTTTTAAATTGTTTGTAAAAATTAATTTTTTTTTAATTCAATATGATCGCGGCACCTAAAGGGATAATTAGACATGGTGTTTGACTTTTTTATAGGTATATTTAATTAATTTTTTAATGGTTTTAAAGTTTAAGTCTGAGCGTACGTCCGTACGTCCGTACAGGCAGACTTTTTATTTTTTAACTCTTCTTATATATCTCTCTTGGGTTTTCGAAAAAATTAATTTTATTTAATGAAAGTAATCTCGGAACCACACGGATTAATTAGTAATAGTGTTTAACTTTTTTATAGGTGTTTAATTACTTTTTTAAATGGTATAACCTCGATTATTTAAAACGATTATTTATTTGTTTATCTCGATCAGTTATAACTGAAGATAACATTAAGGACTGGACAGTATCAACAGGAAGGGAATATTTTTTTTTTAATTTCGTAATATGACTTCCAGTAGATGTTGCCCCGATGATCGGGAAGTAACATTAGCGACCTGCACATCATCTACGGGAAGAAAAATTTTTTCTTTGGTTTCGTAATTGGCCTTCCAGTAGATGATGCCCCGTCGACCTGGAGGTAACAGTAGGGACCTGGACGTCTTCTACAGGAAGAAATTTTTGTTTTTGATTTTGTAATAGGTCTTTCAGTAGATATTGCCCCGATGACCCGGAGGTAACTTTAGGGACCTGGACATCTACTACACGAAGAAAATATTTTTTTTTGATTTCGTAATAGGCCTTTCAGTAAATGTTGCCCCGTTAACCTGGAGGTAACATTAGGGACTTGGAAATCATCTCCAGAAAGAAATGATTTTTTTTTAATTTTGTAATGAACCTTCCAAGATATATAGTGTAATTATTATAAATTTATGATAATAAACTAAGTTTTGTTAATAAACTAAGAGATATTAAAAACATTACTAGAATGTAGGATGTAAGTAGTAGATCAATTCCCAGAAATTCAGGAAAATTCAGTTAATTAAGTAGATATTAAATGATATTATCCACATCCACATCCATCCACACCCATCCACATTATATTAAAATTTTATACTGTCTAAATGACGATTTAAGTATAAATTATGTTATATTTTTTTAAATAGTTTATAAAAATTAATTTTTTTTAATTCAATATGATCGCGGCACCCAAAGGAATAATTAGACATAGTGTTTGAAGTTTTTACAGGTATTTAATTAATTTTTTAATGGTTTAAAAGTTGGCAGGGGTCTGTTTCTGCACACAGGAATCAAATACATAATGTTTGTGCACAAAAATACTGCACTTTACTTTTATGCACGGTGCACAAATATTTTACAAAATAATTTAAATTAATAAAAATAATCGTTTATTTTGTGCACATAAAAATTGAGCACATAAATATTGTACACATAAAAATTGTACACATAAATATTTTTTTACTTATTTTGATGTGCATAATATTTACGTGTACAATTTTAATGTGCACAATTTTTATGTGCACAAAATAAACGATTATTTTTATTAATTTAAATTATTTTGTAAAATATTTGTGCACCGTGCATAAAAGTAAAGTGCAGTATTTTTGTGCACAAACATTATGTATTTGATTCCTGTGTGCAGAAACAGACCCCTGCCTATTTTATGTGTGTAGAATAAAACACTTAATTAATACATAGTGCATAATAAATCTGTGCATAATAAATTATAAAATTATTTAAAAAATCATTGTGCAGAAAATAAATTGTACAGTGTATAATATTAATAAATTGAAATAACGTGTAACAAACACTTGTGTACAATCCTTATGTGCATAAACGGAAACGTGTCTAAATTCGCATTTAAAAAATACCAGATTGAATAATAAAATTTGCTGACTTATATAATAAAAATTATTATATTGAATATCAAAAATTACGATATTGGATATTAAAAGATATTATATCTAAATTTTACTATATAATATAACAAAAATTATTATATTGCTGAGATGTCACACATTTCCTATACAATATAGTAATTTTTAATATAGATTATTTTAATATTTATTATAATAATATATATTTTAATTAATCTGAAATTAAGCAAATAGTTAGATAATCAAGAAACGATCGAAACCGTCTCTTTTTTTATTATGGATGCAGATACTTTGTTACTTTTATGATTAATTTATTAACAAAACTAGAGTATGGGACTCCGTACGATAATTTATAATCGTGTTAAATAACAAGTGAATGATAAAGCGCAACGTACAAAAGAATATATTGATGGTGCTAGAGCCACAATTATTTTTGGCACTGCTATCGCGCAATTCTAATAGCTAAATAAACCAAAACTATCTAGGAAGATCGAATAATACAATTTGTTAAGACCATTTCTTCTAGCGCATCCATAATATCATACTGAACAACATGCGTAGATACGCGTACAGACTGCAGGCTTCATTTGTAAGAAAACCACGCGATACGCCTCGGAAAAACTTCGTTTCTTCATTGCGTATTAGATTAAGACGTTGAGCCTGATGGAAAGAGTTAAAGAAACCCATTAGACTGAATTTGAAAAGGTGCATCTTGGATATTGTTCAATCCTAGGTGAGAAAGGAGGTTAACCGGCTCCGGCGGGTTACAGAAAGAAAAATGAAAGAAAAAAAGAAAGTAGAAAGAAGAGAGAAGAGAGAATAAAAGAAATAAAAGAAAGAATGGGGAACGTTAGATTCGTTTCAAGGCCGAATGTAAGTGATGCATGCAGTCAGAATTCAATTGTTAATTGCAAATGCTTTACACGCTTAATAGACAACTATAACTGACAGGTGAAATTAATCTTCTTCGGAGGTGCACACGCCAAAGCTTGAAACTCCAGGACTTTTCGTAACCAAGAGAATGCACCGTGGTCACTTTTTTCTCGATATTTTCTTACCTTTTTCATCGAGAGCTTTTGACGAGCCGTAACAAACAAATGAATAATCAAATAAAGCTAATTTTGCAGCACGGATTTACACAATCTTATGTCAATTAAATAATAAGTTATCTAATTAGTATTTTTGTGCACAAAATGTAGAAGCACCTTTTCTTCAAATTGATCGAGGAATTGGTTTTAATTCAGGTGCCACACTGATCACCATCACAATCATTTTCACTGTGCCCTATTCTCCCCATATATATTAAGGGTAGATTATGGTCGAAAATTTAAAAAAAATCAATTTATTCTTATTTTATAAACAAGTTCTAAATGTTACGTAGCATGCGCGTAAATAATGTTTAATATTATAAAACTTATGTGTCTACCTAATTTCAGCATTAGATAATCTTCAGTTAATGCAATAAGTCATGTATCTTAAACTATAAAACTAAATAATTCAAAAACTATATTTTATACCTTTAAAACATTCTTTGCAGGATAATGTTTATCGTAGGCTCCTGAAATTTTGCACACATCTTGAGGTATGTATGAATTATAAAGTTAGACAGCCGTTTTCGTTTAAAATTAAATGTGACATTATTATTACTATTTTTTTAATGAAAAATCTGACATTTTTTAAGCAATTATTTAAACAAATTAGGTTTATCGAGCCAGAAAGTGCATTTTTCTAAATATACCTTATTCACTGTGTAAAGTTAAAGCTCTTATATGTATAAGTTCGAAACTTTTTCATCCAAGTCCTCCCTGGTGGAATCAACAAAAATTTTGTAGCCATTTACTGAGTAGCGTTCTCATGTCAATCTATAAACTAACTAGGACGCTTGGTCATGTCGTGTACAGGAATGAAACGCTTTTTCGAACCTTTTTTGCCCATTTCATAGTTTTCATTTCAATTTATAAACCTTTTCTGACCATCAAAAATGCTTTTGGAATTTTAAGTAGACTAAGAAAAATTTGCCATTTTAGCTAGGTATAATAGCCATGAACAAGCTCCTAAAAATGATTTGGCTCAATTTGAGAGAAAAATGATAAACGTCGAAATATCTTTAAAAGTACTATTTATATAGCGTAAACAATCGTCTGTATCTATTACAAATAGTAAAACCGATCAAATTTCACAATACGCTTTAAGTTTTCTTTACAGGATTACCCAAAAAGTTGTTTCATATTTGATGAAGGTTATGTCCATCTAAGAAATGGTCAAGAAAGGTGTGAAAAAGCGTTTCATTTTGAGATAGAACCTGACCAGTTTCACTGGCCATTTCTTAACTTCAAGCCCATTTTTCATATTTAAAATTCTACTAGGGGCTTTGATATCTTTTATCCTGCAAGGAGTTTTTTAAATTTGTAACTGTTTTAGGCCTATTTTGTTAAATATTTTAATATTTTACGTAATTTGGGTGTTAGTAATCATCAATAATGAATATTTTTTATAATGATTTGAAGGTTCAAATCCCAGGCAGTTTCGGATTCAGAAAATCGTCATTTTTTCACTTTTTTATAAACAAATGAATTAATGTTTTTAAAAAACCCTGAACGTCAAGGGATATATTTATAATATACCCCAAGTTTTTCAGATTTTCAAATCCAAGGTTATGCCTTTTTTTACTAATAATCACTGACCAACAATAGTTTACTCAATTATTTAAAAAATGATTTTTCTTTTAAAAAATCGAAACGTCCCTAGTAGAAATTTAAAACTAAGAATTAGGAATTAAAAATTGGCAGTAAGTACCATGTGATTTTGAAACGCTTTTTCTCCCATTTTATTAGCATTTAATATGACCACAACCTCAAAACATTCGAATAATGCTTCCAGCTTTCCGGAAAGAGTAAACTTCAAAATTCCTATTGTTTCCCGTGTAAAAAAAAAAGTATGGGAAACGTCTGGGAAAAGTCTGGCTTATAAAGTCTTGGCAAAGTCTAGCTGGTGAGACTATCCCATACTTTTTGCCAGACTTAATATATTTTGTTTTAAAAGTCTGGGATAAATCAACCAGATTTTCTCCCGCACATTTTGCCAGACTTAATAATAATTTTTAAAAGTCTAGGAGAATTCAACCAGACTTTCCCCAGACTTCCCCTCGTCGAATCTTCAACCGATTCAATCTACAACCTCGAACCGTTCAAAAATACTATTTTTAAAATTATCTATAAGAGATTATTTCAAGTTTATCTAAAATTTATACAAATGCCTAATTAATATTTTTCCAATTTTGGAATAGTTTCATTGCGTAAGGTAAAAGTACCAATTACTGGACACCTAAGGATAGACATTATGTTTAATGTATAGTTTGTTGAAAAATATACACAAAATTAAAAACTATTAGTTCTAATAAAAAGTATTTGCTTTATAGCGTGTATTGCATTGCAAACGCACTAATCTTCATGTTTAATTTTCATAATGTAAATGAAAATACAATTGATGACATTGAACCAATATCTGGACTAACAAAACGTGATGGTACCTCTGTCCGAATGCATACGTCCCTATAACTGTACGTAACTTTACCATGCTGTAAATGATAATTTAGAAAGCAACTGCACCATAATAAATAATTAATAAATACGTAAAATCTGTGCAGAGAATATAATTATTTATTAATTAATGTATTAAGTGTTTTACGAAGGAAAGTATATAAAGTAAAGTAAAGGTTAAATAAGAAACTTATATTAAATACGTTTATTACAAAATTTTAACAAATTTAACAATGTATGGATGTTTCTGATTAATATTTACACACTTATATTAATATTAAATGAATAAACTGAAACAGTTATTTTAATATGCAGTATTTAATTATAAAATTTGTAGGTTAACTTTGTCTTATTCTAAATTTACTAATTTTTCTTACGTACAATATATTAAATTAATATGAAAAACAACTAAATACATTATAGTATAAATAAATATAACTGTAAAATAGTTAATACTTACTCAATTCTTTAATGAATGAATAATAATTTAGAACAAAAGTCGAGATCATGAGAAATTATTACACTGGTCAGTTACTAGGACAAACCTCGATAGAGCGTAGCAAATAATATAAACTATATTTTTAATAAAAAAAAGTATAAAGGAGCAAAAATATATTGTTTAATATTGATTATAGTACATTAAAAATTATGTTTATGCATTTTTTAGATGTTATAACTAATAAATATATCCCAACTCGCCTTAAGCGTGCACGCGAATTTCTTAGCAAATCGTTCAGAAAATCCGTTATTTTAGTATTCTGAACATCATTAATCAAATATTGATTTTTTATATAAATTAAAACAAAACCGACATACAACTTTTTTTCGTTTAAGCTAACGAATATTCAAAGTATTTAAATACATTAAATACGTTTATAAGTATGCTCTCATAATTTTGCAAAACGTAATTTTTCATTCGTGTCCAGCATCTGGGACATGTCCAGTTATTGGTACTTCTACCTTATATTGACATCAACTTTTGCGAACATAAACTTTATATCATGTTGATATTAAGTTTTACATTTTTACGCGAGCGAATACAGATTACATGTGTCACTAAAAGTAGAATTATCTTTACTGTTTGAGGTTGATTCTGCTTTTTTTTATCACTGTAAAAAGTATAATTGGAAAACGTATTATAACAAATTATTAGCTACTTAATTGAAAAAGTCATTTAAATTAGGATATAAGTGTAAATATGTAATCCATAAAAGTGTAGAAAAATATAAATAGAGTAGACTAGTAAGCAAAAATAAATTATTTGTAATAAATTGTAATATTAATATCCCTTAGACGAGTAGATTGGTTTTACATTTTTAGCGGGATTGCGCAATCGATTTCGATCGGATCATAAGTTGTTTACGCATCTTGGGTTTGGCGGTAGATCGCGGTAAGTCACAGTCACAGTATTGTCGTTAAGTAGACGCAGTGAAAGAAGGGAAACTATTGATTCATATTTTGTAACATCTGTTAATAATCGACGGTTAAAATAATTAATAACATAACATATTGTTATATCGGTATACTGCGCACGCGCCGGCGTAACAAGATAAATGATAAATAATACGCGAGTTTGAAAGTCGAGCAAGGGGAATTAAAACTAGTCGCAAGTACCAAGATCCAATTAAACGTGTGCGCGTGTGCTAGCGGGTGGAAGTGGAAGTACAAAAAATTATATATCGCCGAGACTAATTAACTCGAGGTCTACGTTAGCATTTTACAAGTGGGTATATACCGGTGGAAGAGGCTCGTCTCCTCAGCACTTGCAGGTACACGTGAACATGCGCGGTATATACCGATAAATAGTGACGCAATCGTGGAAGCCAATGAACGAGTTGTCTAATAAGATGAACGCGAGATCGCCTTTCTCTCGTTAGAGCGCTCGGTGACCGGCGTCCCTCGATAGACAAATTAAAAAGCTACAATTTTACTACAATTTTGTTAAAATTTTGCTACTATTTCGCTACTATTTTGCTACTATTTTGTACCTGCACGAAGACTCGATGGAGATAGCGTCGCGGATTCTTCAAGCTCGGCGTAGGCACATCCAAATGTCCCGCGAATATCCTCCCTGTTGCTTATACTCAAAAAAATAAGTCCTCCGATTACGTAAACCGATCACCATGTTACCGCGGCCCTAGCTCAAGACGGTTAGGCTTAGGACCGATCGACACGGCGATTTCCGGTTATTCGTCCGGTTACTGGTATTCAGGAGTGCGCGGCTATCCAGTTTCGAGACTTGACCACCGCTTTAATCGAGCTCGCATTCTTTTACTTCTTGCCACCGTAAACCTCGGGGGATTGCATCCCGCTCGAAACGAAAGGGTTTTTCTCCGCGACTAGATTCCCGCAACGTCGCTACGTTATTCTGCTGCTTATTGCCACCTGATCGAGTTTCTTCAGTTAATCAAATTATCCGAATTATTTGCGGCTTCTATACCAGGTCACATCTCTTTCTACGTTTAGAAATTGATATTTACTGTCGCATCTACAAATTTTTCTCTCATGCATAGCGTACATTTATTTCGTAACTGAATAAAGTACGGTGCAGTGTTGTATTTCAAAATTGTAAATCGCTACACGATCCCCTCGGAAACGCCACGTATGCTTACAATCATTACATATACTATATAACATATTGGCGAATTTGACAGGCATTCAAATGCTTGAAAATCCAAAAAAAAAAAATTGGCGGCGGCTGCGTGTACCGCAACGTAAAGCGAAAAATCGATTCGGACGTTGGGACGTGTCTCTCCCGTTACACGTGGTTCGTTGGTAGTATATTACACGCTCGTGGGGTACGTATAAACAGGAGGCAGAGAGGAGCAGAAGGGGCACCGACCGAAGAAAGTATTCTAAGAACCGAAGGACTGGATTCGAAGCCTGCGCCCGGAATCTTAATCGCGCGCGAGCAAAAAATGCCTGGTGGTGATTATTCGACCGAGTTCTCGAGTCAGCGCGGCGCTGCCCGCGACAAAAAACCTATCCAAGAGCACACGCGGCTCCAGCCGTTACCGTATATATATATATATATATATATATATATATATATATATATATATATGTATAATCCACCGTGATACTTATATGTCTAATGCGCCCGCGTGCTTTGTCTCCTTTTTTCCATTTGCTTTTCAACAACCGACCTCGCTTTTTCTACACATATGTTTACCCGTCTATCGATTTATTTCTTCGTCATCAATCGACCGAGTATTCCATTATTCCCTAATAGACACATTACACTACCCTGTGCTCCGCGATTCGCCCTGTAGAGAGTAGATTAGCTTAACTTCTAGAAATCTAATTCGTAATTCGTATTCAAGTTATCAGTATTGCTAATCGTAAGAAATATAGAGTAGTATCATTGGTAGAAAAAATATCATCTCATTAAATGTAGAAATTATCACTTTTCCTTTTTTTACACTGGCACCCATAAAACCGTATACACGAGGGAGCGAAACGTCGTTATGGGCGTCACTGCTGTGCCCCATTCCAGGTTCGATCACGTTTATTCGTTGTCCAAGGCGAGTTTCGGTCGATTTGCGAGTCTAGGCCCTGAGAAGCACGGAGAGTGAGAGAGTATAAGGAAGTTAGAACGATCGCAGGAGTACTCGAGCGCCTGATTATCGGTATTGTCGCGTCGCGTCGCGTCTCGAGGACTCTCGTCGCCACTAGCTCCAAATTTCTGGCTCGGCTATGCGGGCGGACATCCGAGACAGTCGAGGTTGCGTCTCCCGACGCCCTGCGATTCCCAACCGCATCCGTACCATCTCCTTCGCTCGATCGATTTTTTCGTACCTTCAACTTTCCTTTAATTTCCTCGCTATTTTAGTAGCGAGCGGTCAATCGCCCACTTTTACGTGGTAACTCCTACAAATGCACGGAGAGAAAAGGTCAATAAAAATTACCCAAATCTTGATGGTAAAATGCTAGTGTACCTGAGCTTATAGCTTGTCTAATTTTTCTCCGCATAATTTTAACAAAAATCGTGAATCAGATTCAAGTTTTGATCATGCTAGTACCCTGCTAGAAAATTAACGATTTTTGTTCGTTAACGTGTTATAATCAAATGGGAGCATTTTTAGTTCGTATCATTATTAAACAATTTTTATTTTAAAATTAGCTTATTATTATATCGAATAAGTCATTCACATTTCTAGTAGGCTACTATAATTTTTATCCAAATAAGTTGAATACATTTTATTAAACATTTCTCACCGTGTCCTATTTTTGCGTTTATTAGAAAATAATACAATAAATTTTTTTATTTTATAAAAATTCTAATTTTTGTTATAAAAAATAATTAGTAGAGTAAATAGAGATAAATGATTATCAATTAGGACAAATGAATATTTCTCAACTATTAATGCACCATGAGTAACTCCCATGAGAGATAATTTTTCTTATACACTCTTAAGTTTTTAGATTTAAATTTTCAATCTAAGCGATTCGATTTTGGATAAATTGTAAAAGATTTAAAATACTAATCTACTAGATTGATTTACAACTTTGTCATGAAAAAAAATTCAACTTAATAGATTAATACGTTTTAATCTAAAAGACTGTAAAAAATTCCAATCCATTAGATTGTATTCAAAATATTGTATATTATCGAATCGGCCAAATAGTGATTACGGCATGCGTTAGATTTAAAATAAAACAAGTATGAGAATAGCTTTGCACAGTAAAATCTTTTTAGCGCAGTTTTTGGATATAAAAATTGCTGGAAATGCAACATTTTAATTTATTATTTAGGTGCAATCTTTATTTTAATACATTTGTGCGAAAATTGTTCTGCTCACGAACGTAAAACAATTTGAGAAAGTCAAAGTTTCCATACATGATATTAAAATAGTAATTTTCGATACATATGCAATAAAAATTATTCAACGACAAGTGCCTTCTAACTCGAAAGAAATTAAGAACGTCGCGAAATCATATCTGTAAAAAGTACAGAACATATTTTTATAATATTTGTGTAAAGAATATGTAAATGTAAAATATAATAAATATACAACCGTTAGTAAATGTATTATTTATTGCATAAAGTATAATTGTAAGCAATAAATGCTATACCATTAAGTATGCGTATAGTCGCATGCACTTCACATAAACGAAATTAAAAAAGTGTCGCGATCTGTAATTCAACACATATAACTGCAACCAACTTAAAGAGAAGTTATGTTTAAAAAGTGGATATGCAATTTATTTTTTTAAAACGAATGGTTCAGTTATTTCAAGTTGAGTTGGTCGATCCAGATAATATTATAAAATCATTTGACATTTTATTTAAAATGCATTACGTATTAAATATAGAGTTTATTAGTCCTAAACTGATAAATTTTTTCGATTTTATATCCAACTGCATATATGAGTTGGGATCACCGAAGCCTTCCTCGGATTTTTTATTGTACCAGGTTACGAAAATTCAATTATAATTATTTAGAGTATTAAAATTAATAAAAACTAAAATTATTATATCTGCGTTTATTTATATTTAAACAACGTCTGTCAAAATTCAATTTTTCGTGTAACTTTTGTATACATTTCGAAGCTTTTTTTGCATTTTCATTAATTATGTACATATATGTGTAATATACCTCACTTATATCTTTTCCTAAAATGGAACAATTATGTATAATATCCCTAGTAGAAATCTAATCATAAATGTAACGTTTTTTAGGCCAAAAAATGGCCAAATGTCATAAAATATCGAACAAATGCCCAAAATTAGAATTTATAATAAATACGAACATGAAATACGCAAACCGAAAACCACAAGAAAGAAATTTTTCGTCAAATCTACTTATTTTTCCTCCAACTTTAACCCAAATCAATATTTTTGAGCGTATTTTTTTAAATTCTAAAGTAAGACATGTTATCAGTTTTCTTGTGCGGCTTTGGGTTTGAATACGTACACCTCTATTTATTTCCGAGTTTTACGCAATCAAAGAGAAAATAATATATTTCAACAGTTGTTTTAATTACTGGCCAATAATTATGATATGGATTTCATTTTTTTGGTCAAACTAGAGTTTGGTTAAGATACACAAAAATCGGACACTCTCCTTGTCAACGCGAATAGTCATGCAAATCTCACGAGTACGGGTTTAAAAGGATGTTTCGTCTACACGATAATCGTTTGACGACATGTGATACAAAAGGTAGTATAACGAGTCAGTGTTACCATTAAAATTAAAAAATGAATTTTGTTTGTACCAGTCTGGTTTGAAGGAGCTACGAGCAAATCAATAACACAATTAGGTAGCAGAATCTAACCGACGTGTATAGTGAGGAGACAGATTTTTCTCTTTTTCGAGGGCGGGAACGCATGCAGTGTTTAGAAACGCATGAGCAAAAATAGACCGTAGGAGCGTCAAGGAATAACTGAAATACACGGGAGGCCCGAGAGAGAGAGAGAGAGAGAGAGAGAGAGAGAGAGAGAGAGAGAGAGGGAGAAAGTAAGCAAGAGAAAAGTAGACGATGCGAGGAAGCACAGAAGCATCATCTTTCCGAAGGATCCTCAGATCGTTATTCTTGGCATGTCCCTTAGCTCCTCAAAGTAAACGTCCCCGGCATCCTAGGATATAGAGCCACCCTCCTTCCTTGTCTTTCGGAATCTCGAAGGTCCGCCCGGAACTTAATAACTAAATTACTGCGTGCACCCAGGAATCCAAACTCCCGGAAGAATGATGTGCCCGCTCGAGCGTAGAAAGGTTCGGGGCGCTTTTTACCCCTTTATCGACTCGTACACGAGTTCGAGTATCTTATTGTAGCTTTATTGCCACTACACCCGGAGCCGTAGTACTCCCCTCTCGATTATTCGAACAGCCGATCATCCTGCGGATCTTCCTGATTCCTCATTTGGTATTTCGAACTATCTTTACATCTTATTATTTGCGGGAGGTTAATATTTTCGTAACCTATAACCTCGAGCTGGTGCTTAAATGTAACAGGTCCTTTATTTGTTGTTTCAAAGATTTAGTCGAATAAAACGTACCGCTTGATTTATCATATATACTATTACAATTTTATACGATCATTCGTTTTTTAATTAAATTTCTTACTTGTGCTATTAATTGGAAAATATACATATGAATGGATTCATTACGCAATAGTAGTATAGCATTAGCAGCTGCAGCAGCAACAGGAGGAGAAGCGTCTTATTTGAAAATTCAAAGTCTCTTTAGAAATGGGTACAGATTTATGTGTGTGTGGGTGCGACCCTTGAGAACTATGCGAAATCGCGGCTAAGATAATAATTTCTCGAGTCCTCATACAATGTGACGATCTCTGCTACGTCTAGTTTGGCACGCCTAAAGTGACACGTACAGGAGTAACCGCAACGATCCGCGTGCCTATGGCAGCTACGGTATATATATATATATAGGTGGTTCTCTGTGAAATCGAAAAAAATAATATTGCTCTATATATATATATATATATATATATATACACTAGGGGGGCTTCGTCCCCCTGCGCGCTTCGCGCGCCAACCCCATATTTGTAATTTCGAAAAAGGTTTTTCGTAATTAATTTATTTAAAATAATATTTTAAATTGTATTATTTTTCACTACCACGGACACCATAGAAACTAAACAGATTCACACAACACCTTGGAGGTACTGTTATAGTGCATTGGGTTTTATACCAAAATTTAGTGTAATGAAATCCGAATAAAAATAATAAAAAAATAGAGACATATTAAATGTTAACTGTAAATTTTAAACTATGAATTCTTATAAAGCTTAAATTTATATTTTAATAATTATAAATGCTTAATGAAAAATTAACTTACCAAAAATAGTAGAGTGCATATACTTACTAAATTGTAGTATTTAGTAACAACTTATTAAAATTTTGGATTATTTTAAACGGATTTAAATAGAACTTCACCTCCTAAAATTAATTTATTTAATGACGAAGGATCATCGCCAAAAGTTCTATGTCATTAATAATTTGTACTTATAGAGTAATAAAACTTTCTTCTTAAGTAAATAAATTTTTGTATTAATTTTAAAGAACTGTTTATAACATTTTAGCGGCATATAACTAAAAACCCGTTTCTTCCATTTTTCCCATAATTCGTAATTTGCACCCTCTTACAAAATTTGCGTTTAAATCCATATTATATCCAATCTATTTTTCCCTTTAATTACAGAGCCCATATATTTATTTTCATTATTATAAACAAATTCATTCCTTAAATAACCTTCTGTTTCTAATAAATACATATTGTTTATTTAAAATATTGTTTTATATAAATATACATTGTCTACTCACTTATATATCCATACAATTTTGAAATTTTAATTTAAAAAATATTTAAATTAAATGCTCCTAAATTAATAATTTTTCAAATGTAATTGGTATTTTATATTGTCACTGTTACAATTTGAATTTTCTTTTTCCATTACTGTTTATAATAGAATTATCTTAAAAATGCAATAATTAATGTATTTAATTTTTAACCCATTGTATATATCATATGAATATTTGGAAAAGTGTATAATGTACTTGATTAATATTTACTTTATCTTCAAAAAATTTTGCATCTGTATTTAAAGCATTACATTGAATTTTAGATCCGTCATTATTATTGAGTAAACATTTAAAAATTTTATGAGTTTTATCAAGAATGAGTAAACCAATACACATTCTTTCAAGTTATATCACAACTTTTTTTTTGCGCACGGAAAAAATACATATATTATCTATTCTTGAAAATCATAATTTTGAAATATAAATATATTACATAAATATTCTGCCGTACGCGCGCGCACACACACACGCACGCACGCACACATATATAAATATCTATATCTATGTATGTACTATGGTCTCTGGAACCATATATATATGCCCATATATGGGGAATGAAAAATTTTTATACACAGCGACATATATTAGAACCCTGAAATCTTAATCGGAATAGATTACACACATTCTATATATATATATGGGTGGTTCTCTGTGAAATCGAAGATGAAAAATATGAATATTGCTATAACTATAGGAATATGTTTTAGTGGTATCCAGTAGTTCTCCTGAATTTTTTCAGATTTTTTCGGGGCCATTATTTTAAATTACAGAGAGTCAAAATTGAAATTTTAGCACTTTTTTGCATTATATGCCCATTTTCATGAATTTGTAGTTTCCAGGGGATGCATTTTTCACTATAAACATAAATATGACTTTTTTGTAAAATTTTCTGAATTTTTCATTAAAAATACTTTTAAAGTACTTATATGTATGCTGTCACACTCTTGTAAGCCATTTAAACCTTAAATAGTGAAAATCAGCAATTCTGCTCCGGACTCCGTATAATAATATTTGTATGTTTAACAACTTGCAAGAGATTAGATTGATACTGAAAAAAGCGGAGATGCTTTTCTACCACTCCAAGGTAAGTGCATGAATTTATGTGTAATGATCATTTTAACACATTCATCGTTACAAGGCAACAAATATACATTTCTATTAATATTTCCGGCACTTTTTCCCAGATATTTTGATCATAAGTGAATCTTAATGATTTAGACCCACTCTGGAAATTTATAAGGCAGATTCTGACTATAAAAAGACATGTATTAGACAGTATGAGGTTTCCAGAGTCCGGAGCAGAATTGCTGATTTTTCACTATTAAGGTTTAAATGGCTTACAAGAGTGTGCACAGCATACATTTATGTACTTTAAAAGTATTTTTAATGAAAAATTCAGAAAATTTTACAATAGTCATATTTATGTTTTTAGTGAAAAATTCATCCCCTGGGAGCTAAAAATTCATGAAAATGGGCATATAATGCAAAAAAGTGCTAAAATTTCAATTTTGACTCTCTGTAACTTAAAATGATGGCCACGAAAAAATCTGAAAAAATTCAGGAGGACTGCTGGATACCTCAAAAACATATTTCCATAGTTATAGCAATATTCATATTTTTCATCTTCGTTTTCACAGAGAACCACCCATATATATACGTACACTTATTATCGTGGTACGCTGCAGTTAAACGACGGTCGCATATGAGTTTCCATTAAAAGAAACTATAAATGGAAAATCTGGTATGTTCACGAATACGTTGGGCTCGAGTAGGCGCGTACGCAATTTGTAAAGGTGTATCGGTAATGTGAATTTGTAAGATTGAACTACGCGCAGACTAAGCAAGGGGAACGCGCTGAGCTCGTACACCGGCCAGGATAGAAAATATGACAGATGTTCCGAATATACGAGTCGATATTTTAAATTAACCTTCAGTGGTGAGAAAAAGAGACTCAAATATGGCATTCCGTCTGAAATTCGACGCGACATTCCATTTCAATGGACGATCCTGCAAATACAGCTCTCTTTTTCACGATTATACAGTTTGTACGCATATATTTATATGTATTCGTTAACACGCGTTATACGCCTATCTTGCGTCAATTATTTTGTTTCATTTTCTTTTCATACCATAAATTTGAACAAATAGAACCATGGAAAGTAGACTACTCGATTAATCATGGCAATATATTTACTTGCAAAGCCTTGGCAAAATGGTGGCTAATAAGGAGAATAATCGACAATTTGGCGAAAGTTTATCCATAAATATTATTTAATTTAATACAATTATGGCGTTTAATTTATTTTAAATTATTCAAAACGTTGGAATTGAGGGGTTTGGATTAAATAAAATACAAGTAGATAACGAGAATTTGGTGGATACTAAATCTCATATCAATGCTTAAAACTAAATCATCGAGATATGATGCATTGCGAGAATACTATAGGCTTAATTGTAGAAAATGGTTAGTTAGAACAATTATTGCATTGATTAAATGTAACCTTTTCTTTCTCGCATTTACCGAGACAAAAATTCAAGCTAGTCGAGTGATTATCATGTACACGATATTTTATTTATATTATTTTAGTTCGATATTCTAACAAAAAATTATCTAAACTTTAATTTATTTATAAATAGCTCAGATGTTAGAGCAAAATACTTTGGAGTAGAACATCGAAGGTTCAAATATCCGAAAAGTTACTTTTATAATAATTAAAAATAAATTAAATGTTATATTTTTGCAACGAAATTTATTTTCTACAATCTTTTTATTACAATTTTAATAATTGTAATAGCTAAAGTTTTGAATAATCGTGGATTCTGCTCATAACCACGGGTTCACCAAGCTTTTGTAAGGTAATATTTTCCAATAATTTTCCCATTTAATGATTTTCTACGATGATTTAAATCTATAAAATGAAAATATTATTTTAAAAGAGGGTGAGAGATCGGGAGAGAGGGAGGGTTGGGGCCGCAATTGAGATCATGCAATGAGAAAATACCTCATTAAATCTAAGCGTCGAATAGATGAGAGTATTAGGGTTTTAGGCACTTCGACAACGTGAGCAACGACGGAGGATCTGAGTGTGTCAAGTTAACGGTATTCAAATGACATAATTCATCGGTGATTCTTCTTCTGCTTCATCTGCTTGATGCACGAAAGCATGAAAAAAGAATACCCATGGAAAGCCGAGTTTGCGCGGTAAATTACCAAATCTTGACATTCGACGATAAAAGCTAAAGAGAAAAGTGAAGGAAACTCATCCATCGATCGAGTACGAGACATGTAGTCGTTTGATCACGTTAATTTATCGGTCCTCAAAACTTGATACTTTGAGGCATCTCTTCGAATATCTTTATCAATCAGTACATTTATAAATGATATTATAAATTATCAGTTCTAGTAACTAGCATCGCGTAAAAATATGAAAGTTTATGCCAAACTTGGCCCAAGTTTATGTTTGTATAAAGTTTGGCGCAACTTGGGCAATGAGACTTTCCCAAACTTGACAACTCACACATTTAAGTGTGGGACAAGTTTGGAAAAGTATGGGATAAACTTACGCCATACATTATACAAAGTTATTATAAATTAAACTTATGTTGAGAGAAATATGGGGAAAGTTGTTGAAAGTGTGGCACAAGTGTAGGTTACATTTACCTACACTTTATAAAATTTCTTTAGACATTTTAATAATTTCAAGTTTCTTGTAAAAAAAAATGAATTAATATTTATTTAATATCACCTTATTTATACCTGAAAAAAATTCATACATATGTTTTGCAAAAAGATCCAACGTCCAAGGTGAATTTCTTCAAGTCGTCGCATCACGACATTCCAAGTCGACGTTGAGGGTTAGACTGACGCATCGACGTTTAGCAAAATTTCTTAGTAACCGATAAACAAGAAGTCATTTGTTCACTGGTGGTCAAGCAAACTTTACAAAAATTCCTTAGCAACCAACAAACAAATGACTTCTTGTTTATCGGTTACTAAGAAATTTTGCTAAACGTCGATGTGTCTGTCAGTCTAACCCTCAACGTCGACTTGGAATGTCGTGATGCGACGACTTGAAGAAATTCACCTTGGACGTTGGATCTTTTTGCAAACATATGTATGAATTTTTTTCAGGTATAAATAAGGTGATATTAAATAAATATTAATTCATTTTTTTTTACAAGAAACTTGAAATTATTAAAATGTCTAAAGAAATTTTATAAAGTGTAGGTAAATGTAACCTACACTTGTGCCACACTTTCAACAACTTTCCCCATATTTCTCTCAACATAAGTTTAATTTATATTAACTTTGTATAATGTATGGCGTAAGTTTATCCCATACTTTTCCAAACTTGTCCTACATTTAAATGTGTGAGTTGTCAAGTTTGGGAAAGTCTCATTGCCCAAGTTGCGCCAAACTTTATACAAACATAAACTCAATGACAAATCGTTACCGTTTACCTCGAGTTACTTACAATACGATCGATGTACTCGACGACTTAAGCATCACATTATCAGTGTAGCCTTATGTTACACTTTTCAACTTTTTGTGCACTCGACTACTATAGAGCATACATGTAAATATATACGTGCACGCACGCACAAGATAGACCAATATTTAATGCAAATAACGCGGTCAATGATTTGACTGCGCGCGCACAACTATGTCGATTATTTTAAGAATGCAAGGGGAAAACGCCGTCAGGCGCACGTATCTATGTGTATAGATGTATTCGGACATAGTTAACCTTTAAAAGGAATTTCCTCATGATTTATTTCAATTAAATCAAGAATTCGCATTTACTTGGATCAAGATTGCAATATCGGTATTCTTTTTATCCTCGGGTTGTGTTCCCTATATACTTTTATCTTTATTCGAAACACTCGCACTTTACTTTTGAGTATTATCAAATAATTGCCTAATTAATTTTATCATCGGGTAACTCTAGACATATGTACTTCTAATCATATCCGACACTAATTTTACACGGATATAGTTATTTTACTTGTGATACAAACCGTTATGGAACAAATACAAGCTTATTGTAGCATTTTTAAAAGACATGGACAAACATAAATGATCGATAGAATGATTTTAACATGATTACTTATACTTCTAATAAAAAATTTTAATGTGCATTTGCATACGAAATTATGTTGATTTGTCGACTCGATGCTGTGAATTTGTTGCATTGTCTATTCGGTTGTTGTAGATAAAGTATAAATACACACACACACACACACACACACACACACACACACACACACACATATATATATATGGGGTATTCCACGTGAAGTGGTCCGATCAAAATTTTAAAATGCACCAAATTTTGAGTACACATTGCAAATGTTTTTCAGAATACAGAAAAAAAATTTTAGGTACTGGAATCTATTTGCTCAAAAGTTATTCTAACCTCAAAAAGTGAATTTTTTCTAGTTTTTTTCAACACCAGCTGGGTTTACCGCTATTTAACTCAAAATCTATCAAATTTTACTAGAAAACATTATATATAACATTCGTTGCTAACTATGTCTAGAACTTATCCTTCTGGGTTAGAATTTCTAATCTCAAGGTTAATGTTACATAAACTACATGTCAATATTCAACTTAAAAATAGTGTAAGTGCGCCACAATTGATTTTTTTATCCAAAAGTCTAAAAAAAGCTTGAAGCAATACCTTTCGAATGGTCTGTAGCATTTTTGGGGCCTTCAATTCTGTAAAAAGTTATGATAATTTAAAGAAACACCAAATTTTTTTAAAAATTTAAATGGAAAATACCATGTTAATTTTTGTGAATTTTATGTCTTTCTTTAAATTATCATAACTTTTTACAGAATGAAGGCGATAAAAATGCTGCAGACCATTTGAAAGGTATTGCTCCAAGCTTTCTTTTAGACTTTTGGATAAAAAAATCAATTGTGGCGAACTTACACTTTTTTAAGTTGAATATTGACATGTAGTTTATGTAACATTGACCTTGAGATTAGAAATTCTAACCCAGAAGGATAAATTCTACACATAATTAGCAACGAATGTTACATATAATGTTGTATAAAATTCACTTTTTGAGGTTAGAATAACTTTTGAGCAAATAGATTCCAGTACCTAAAAATATTTTTCTGTATTCTGAAAAACATTTGCAATGTGTACCCAAAATTTGGTGCCTTTTAAAATTTTGATCGGACCACTTCACGTGGAATACCCCATATATATATCTCGAATCTTAATCCAGAATTAAACTTCAAAGTACATAAGTTTTACCGAACTTGTTGAATATAAAGAAAGAAAACCGCGGTCTAATTTTTTACTTGCTATCTGTACTAATATACTAATTACAAGTGAAGAATTTTTGCTATTTTTCGATTTTTTCGATTAAAATAATTTTAATATTCAATAATAAAATAATTAACTTGCAGTATTTGTAGAGCTTTTAAATTGGTATTAAAATGAAAAAAGCAATCGCGTTCTTAATATTTTATAAAATATATTGTATTTCGCGAACATTGTTAATATAATGTTTATATCAACTGATCCCTATTCGTGACGTTCAATTAGATATATAGATAATTGAAAAGAAATATTCGGTTCTATTACTGTATAGTTAATGCTGTATCAAAGTTCATCAATATTGTTTTAGAGATATAAATATAAATATTGGATAAAAATGTGAAAAGTAAACTTACGACGTGTATAGCATCGGTGTCTCTTCTGAGATCGCCGGTCCTCTGGCCTGCGGTGACCGCTGCACTGAGGTGGTTATAGTGGTGCTGATGTAACGTGTTGAGAGTTTGGGTATAAGGGTCGCCGACGAGGTAATCCAGATGCTGAGGCTGCCCAAGTCCAGGATGCTGAGGACTTGCTGGTGCGTGGTGATGGGAGGGGAAGGGTGGTGGGAAGTACGGAGGTTGAAAGTCCGAGGCGGTGGGTAGCGAGGCCCCTCCGTGATGGGCCATGCCACCCCCATTTCCGTTCCCCCGATGGCCATGGTGATGCGCACCCGAGTACGGTGAGCTGTTGCCACCTCCCAACGACGAGATACCCCCGTGGCCCGTCAGACGGTCCTGAAAACACATTTACGTTCATTTGTTTACTCTTTTTTACTTATCTCGATCACCAGTTACTTTATACTTTACATCTTTTACCTCCAGTTTATACATTCATTCATTTTTCATAATTGCGCGGAATTCAAAATAATTCTTATTCTAGACGATTTTAATTAAATATTTTAGTCAATTAAATTTGATTAAACGTTGCTCACTTGATTAATTATTTTAAAAATATAGTTGGTCGCGCACCTACGTATATCATACGACTCTGATGCGTATTTTAGACTTTTTACCTTGACTTGAGCATGATAGTAGTTATAATTGCAATTAACGACATTCTGCGATTATTATATTGAAAATAACTGCTATCGGTTTAGCGCATTTATCTTTAATCACTTGACAGTCAATAATGTTGCAGCACCTATATATAATATAATTATTTTAAAGTTATTAATTCATCCATGCCCGCAGTTGAAAGGCAATTTTTTGTCGTCCTTTATCTATATAACGATGTATATTACGGGAGTATGCACACGAAACGCTTATTCTTCTCGTCTTGTCTCGTCGTGCGGAAATCGCCTGCTTCGCGTACACTATACGTTACGTATAAAAAATATCGTTGATCGTCAATATTTGTAACTACTCGCACATACTATGTTGGATCTACATGTTAATAAATGCCACATTTTATTTTTTATACTCAAAAGAAAATATATATCCCGCATAAAAATATAAACTATTGCCACTATATTGCAGAGAAATGGGCAATAGTTATTGCAAACATATTGCCAATATGTTGCCGCGACTATTGGCAATATATCGCGAATATATCACCAAAAAGCATCCACCCTAATGTTCACTATATATTGGCAATAGTTACTATCTTACCATTCATAAACTATTATTACAAACACAATATGTTGACCATAGCTCATAAATTAAAAAAAAAATATTAGCCGGACGCGGGTTTTGAACCTTCAATCTTTAGATCGTAACGCTGGCTCTTTACCACTGAGCCATTTTGCTATTTTGTTATTAAGAGTTAATTTCAGGCTATAAAGAACAGTTGAAGATATGGTTAAAAAATTTCTAAGTCCAAATATTATGAATTCAACTGTTCTTTATAACCTGAAATTAACTCTTAATAACCCGAGTAGAAATGATTTCCAGGCAAAAAGTAGGCCCTGTTCAGGTACCTGACGAATATTAAAAGGCCCTGAACAGGTGCCTGTAAAGGACCTTTAAAAAATGTAATGGGGTGGAGATCAGGGCCTGTTTTATGTAATACTATTTTGTGGGTATGTTCAGGTGATATTAAGGCACTGAATTAGTAGTAAAAACTAAATCTGAATGTATTTGTTATTTTACATTTGTTTTTAATTGTTAACCTTTAGAGGACGGGGATTTTCTGGTTCAAAAAAGCTTCTTTTTTCAATAAAATTAATGTCTAAAAACATCGAATCACTTCTAACCTTTACAGGACGGGGATTTGGGTTTACTGTTTTCTCTCACTTTTCTATAGAAATCGAGTTTATGTGTTGTCTTACATCTCAAAACTAACACATGTAAAGGGTCGATCATGGGCATGGCCCGTATAGGTTAATAGGTTAAAAAAACGTTATCTTACATGTGTAACAGCTTTGTAATCTTAAAAACCACAAAATATACTAATATAAAGTTATAAATATAAGGTTAATTAGGCGTGCGTACATGCGTGAGTGTGTGTGTGTGTGTGTGTGTGTGTGTGCGTGTGTGTGCGTATAGGTTTTGTAAATAGAATAAAATGCATTTTAAGACATTAATATTTATTAAACATAAATATTATAGATAATATAATTAAAATATATGGTTTAATATAATTTCCAAATAATTACAACAATCTTAATATAATATAATATTAATAATTTTGCACTTTTTTATACAATACAAAATTAAATCTTTTCACATATTTAAAGCAATATAATACTGCATAAACTTTTATATTATTAAAGTGTTTTTTTAAACTTTCACTATTTATATATTGTATTTTCCTTTTCAGTCGATACCTTCGAACTCTTAGTAAATTAAGCTTCTGAGCATTATCAATTTTTTTATTCATTTTATATTTATAAAAAATTCTTGATAAAATTTTAACCTGAACATTTATATACAATACTATATAATTTGTAGATACTATTACTAACCTCACATTCGAACTAACAAAATTGACTTTTACTATAACCTCACATCCGAACTAACAAAATTAGGCCCTGACTTAAATTCCATTACATTCGTATCCCGGCCCTTAACAGGCGGCCTTTTCAGGCCCTGTTTTCTAATTCAGGCGGCCTGGCTAGCATTTCTACTCGGGTAACAAAATAGCAAAATGGCTCAGTGGTAAGGAGTCAGCTTTCCGATCTAAAAAAATGAAGGTTCAAATCCCGCGGCTGGCTAATATTTTTTTTTATTTTTTTTAAATTTATGAACTATGGCCAACATATTGGTAATAGTTTACAAAAGGTAAGATAGTAGCTATTGCCAATATTTGGCAAATATATGGGCAATTGTACGTTTGGCGATATTTTGGCAATACATTGTCGCCGGCCAATTGTCGCGGCAATACTGCCCATTGTTCTGTAATGTAATGGCAATAGTTTATATTTTTACGCGAAATACTATATAAAAATTATTTGTTTTTTTTTAAATTTTAATATGAATAATATAACTTTAAATACTAATTTTAAATATGAACACACCAAATTCGTATTTGTTTCGGCGGCTAGTTGTCAACGCACTCGAATAATTTTACCATTAATCAATAAACCTGTATAATTATATCAAACTCTAAGGAATGACTTTGTAAAATAAAAAAAAAATAACTCGAGAACTTGAAAATTTAGAGCATTTAACATAAGTTTACAATGTAAATGCACTGATTCCTAGGATCGTAAACATCTTTCACGAGAGAAAGAAAAAAGGATTTCGTCGAACAAATGTATACGAAGATATTTCCATAAATAATGCATTCGAAGGTACGGTTGTATACACGGCGTGCATATTACAAACGTTTATTCGCCGTAGCTAGATTACGAGTTCACGTAAATTTCTAGCCGAACGAACCGAAGATGAAAAGTACCTCCTCATATGCTATTTGGCGTATAAAAAAATGTTCATAATATATACTGCAAATTTTAAGGTAAATTTAAGCAATATGAGCTTCTATATTTGATGAGAAATCCAACATTTGGTAACAAATTTTTCGATAACATGGTGAGCAGAACGAATTAACGAGATCGAACGATATGTCAACCCGAAAAGTATAATTTAATCGATATAAGAGCAGGCAACCAATACGTGAAGAGACCCCGTGTATCAGGTTAATAATTTGCAAGAAAAAGGAAGAAAATTTGCGAGAGAATCGAAGAGCAAGCGAGAGATTAATAAGAAAAAATTTGTACAATATTATTTACTTTAAGTAAATTGAAAAATAAAAATTCTTAATTTTACAAAAATAAGCATAAATATAATGTTTAACTAAGAGAAAGTGGTAGATAAATAGATATAAACTTTTTTGGGTTGATAGGGTAAGTACCCGATAACACTTCATGTATACTAATATACAGTGAGAGGAGAGAGAGAGAGAGAGAGAGAGAGAGAGAGAGAGAGAGAGAGAGAGAGAGAGAGAGAGAGAATTGTACGGAAGACTTGGGAGTAGCAACCTGTCGCAATGCAAATTGTTGACGGACAGAAAATGTAGGTGTGTCGAGTACGCGCGCCTACACACGTACCGAATAAAACGGGCGTTAGAGATACGGTGATGCGATATCGAGCTATCGGTAAATACGGATTTATCGATACTCAATGGAGGTGTTAACCTTCTGATCAAACGTAAACATTTGCGCTTAGTCCTCTGTAATCTTCGATTCGTAGGTAATACGTTACCGCTATTGTCACTTTTCGTTCTTTTTAAGCTTCTAACTTGGTGCTAATCATACATTTTCTTAATTATGCATTATCTTTTTTAAGAAAGCACTTGTTGAAATAAATATCGTGAATCGAACCCTGCGGACTTACTACAGGTACAAGTCCACTACTCTACCAACCGAGCTATCGCAGGCTTTATCTGATTGAATCGAGTCAAAATAATTTTCAGACTAAATTGATTAAATGAAGGCGCAAAATTACGGTTTGTAAAGTTACGTGTATTCTGGCGAAAATACGAATCAAAATATTGACGTAATTCTTATCGACATTGACGATTTACATTTTTCTGGTCGAGCTACAATATCAAAATAACCGACCTATCAGCGTGTGCATAAGATCGATGATTGAAAAAGGTCACTTTTATACCCTGCTCATGAACGGTATATTGGGTTTCGTTAAGTGCACTTTAAGACGATTACACCCGTTATTACTCGGGGAAATAGTAGATACTCCAAAAAAAACTGTGTTACTCGAGCAACCCCTTTTTTCTGAAAGAACTTACTGTAGCGAAGCTCTACTACTATTGGTATACGTAGTAGATTTAGATTCAAAAGAAAAGTAACGTATTTCTTTGAAATTATTCATAATTTGTGAAAAAAAGTATGTTAAAAAAAGTAAATTACGAATAAAAAATATTTTATACGACTATTTATAAGAAAAGGGTTCTATGATTTCGGGTGTCAATGATTTCGACTCGGAGGTTGGACCATATATCTTTGTTAGTACCTCTACAAAAATTGTTAATTTGAGCTGATAATATTAGCTGCTATTTTTTATTAAAAAAATTTACTTAATCTAATTGTTTAATAAATAGTGAAGTTGATGCTAAATGTAAAAATATTGACAAATTGATTTGATAATTTAACTTTGAATTTCATAGTAAAGACAGTGAAAGATATTGCTTTTTCGAGGATAATCCATTTTATGATCACAAGTGTGTAGGAGTTAAATATTATTAATATATTGTGTAAAAATTTGTTTTCTTATTTAATTATATCATTGTTTATAATATTTTACCTTAATATATTATTATAACAATGTTAATAACGTTAAGTTCTAACTGATCAAATGCTGGTCAAGTATATATAATAATATATACAGTTATTTAAAAGAGAAATAGAAAAGTGACCATGTCGCAATAGGACCGAAAATCGTAGTTTCACACACCCATACAGAGATTAGCGATACGGATGTGTGCGCATGTATACATTCCCACAACTCTTTTCTTTTCATCCGCAAGAGCTCGAGGCGCGATATCATCTTTAATATCTTCATGGCGCGCCGGACTTGCATAATCAAAGGGATGCATCCGGTGTGCGCGATTATCCGCGCAAACTGTGCAATTCATGGGCTTCGCATTATTTCCTCCACCTTCCTCCACCTTCCTCCCCCTTCCTCCGCTTCCACTTTTCCGTTCGTTCATCATGCTCTTCCTTCGCGTCTCAATGCAAAAGCCAGGATACGCACTCGCCTCCTATTTTTGATTTTTCAAACATTTACTTTTATTATCTATTTATATATACAGATGCGCGCGGCGCGCTTATACTATAGTGCGACCGTAGACCGTGCGACTATAGAGGATGCTATTATGATATCAATGGATTTCGATAATTAAACCACATTTAAACGATTGTAGTTTATCGATTTGTTGCCAACACAAATTTCATACGGGGAACTGGGGCAATTTTGACCTATTTTTTATTTTTTTTTTTTCTTATCGAATTTTATACTTGCATTTATATAATTTTATACTTGCAGGGACCACGGCAACTTGCAAATATTTGCCTCTAACTGTTAAATCAAATTTTTTTATCTACGAAATTTATTGATAAGACGGTTTATTTTACGGTTGAAAAAAAAGGCATTTTGTTTAAATGCCCCAACCCTGGGGTAATTTTGAACATACCCTGGGGTATTTTTCAACTTATTTGCGATTTATTTTTTTTTCTATGCAAAGATTAATATTTTACAATCTAAACTAACGGAACTTCGAATCCATACTTTCTATCAACTCGTAAAATTTTTTTAGGCACCAAATTACCAATGTAACATTTTACTTTCACGCTGAAACAAAAATTATTTTTGTGAATTATAACTTCTCCGTACTCAAAATTTGTACGTGTATTTTAAATGGGGAAAAAAATTATTAAAGTTTTTCTGCTTTATGATAAATAACTTTGATTTTTAAATACAAAATTTACTACATATTAAGTAAAATACAAGTATTAAAATTACAATAACATTTACATAAAACTTATAAAGCAATTAACATTTTTATGAAAAGTAAATTCATTCAATGATATAATTTAATAATATTGTACTGAGTTTACAAATTTTACTTGATCTTCTTTTAGAGATTTCAATACTAACTGTATTACTTTTTGTTTTTGAAATCACTATTCTCTCCTCTTGAATGTTTTTGTTTAACAATATTGTTTTAATCTTTGTAGGTTTCGTCTCTATTATATTTGACATGTGATGAATATGCTATACAAAGTCACCGTGCACCCATTTAATTAACATGGTTCAAATTTACCCCGGGGTTCGTATTCAATACTACCCAAAATAGAAAAAAATTTAGGTATACAATGCGCAGTAGTAAATTAATAATTTTCAACGTAATTACAATTAAAAGAAAGTTAGTATGAATACTTTTAACATTTGTGATTTGCAGATATATAGAAACTACAGCGCAAGTGTGCATTCAAAAACTAAGAAGTATAAATAAAATAAGATGAGTATTTCATTTTGGCGGGTCTCGAGTAAACGTAAACAATCAATTCGGCATAGCTCGTAGCTATGGTGGATTTGAGATAATAGGTTTTATTTAAAGAAACCGTCCTATTATGGCATAAATATTACACGATATAAAAGAGCTACTTAAAAAATTAAAAAATGCCTCTGTTCAATAATACCCAGTCTCCCCTACACATATATAGTTACCGTCAAACATTAAGTATTGACGATTATGAAATAATATGATTCGAGACAATGAGCCGCATTTGAATTTCTTAACTTGCGTCGATTAACTAATTACATATACATTTCTAAGCACAAGGTTAATTTATTTATTTTTTAACACTTAATGTCGCTCTCTACTTGTGTACGTCTGGGTGTGGAGAAACAAATTTATTGCGGTAGTTATACTTTGCAAGGTAAAATTAATTCTCCATACACCTCGAGAGCACAAAATTTTTTTCGTGATATAAAATCTCTCGAGAGTTTTAGCTAAATTAGTAGAAAACTAGACGTTTCAAATTATTAATAGATATTGTACAATAGTCGTTAATGCAAAAAGGTTTTACCAAATAAATGATATCTCTTTTAAAGCTATTATAACCTGAATTTAACAGATCGAGTACATTAACATACATATAATTTTCTTTTATTATTCCAAATTGTACAAAGTCAGAATGAGTGTTTGTTGAACTTGAGCGTGACGCTTATTTTACTTTACATAATAGAGAGATACTCAAGTCCGGCTCACTTTCGTTCAGAAACTACACGTAAGGTTCAGCCTAACTTAAACTTTATATCATATTAAAATTTAGTTGGATTTTTTACCTACCTACCCACATAGCTTTCATGATACAAATCGTCTTCCAATCAATAAGTATTAATAGATTGTTTGAATAGAATAGACAACAAATATGGGAAAAATGTGATAAAAATTCTAATTTTCAACCATTTTTGAGCTTGTAAATATGTGTTAAAGTTGAATCTAGTTACGTGCTATTAAACGTGTAATAACAATTAACAAGTAAAAATCTAATACCATCGCGTTTATCTTCGTAAATACTGAAAATATAACAGAAATTCGTTGTAAATTAGACAAAAACGTTAAAAACCCATGCGAAACTAGGAGTTTTGAAAACTACTGCTCGCGTAAAAATTGTAAAGATTTTTCGAATATTTTGAGGTTGTGGTAAAAAAAAAACGTTTGATCACAAGATACTTACTAGCTATTTTTAATTTCTAGTTACTGAAATTAAAATTTCTACTATAATTAAAGAAATTTAGTTTGCACGTCAAACAATTTTCTCCGTATTCTGTATGTAAACATTTTTTATACACTTATGCTGATTAATATTAGTTTAAAAAGCTTTAAAGATTTAAAAACGTACAAAATGTTAAAATTCTATGTAAAGCTATATAAATAACTTGTACTTTTAACAACTGTTACGCAGAGCAAAGAGTTTTCAGGTGATTGAGGTTATACATATATACATATATGTATGTATTCTGTACGTAATTGGTTGTGACAAAATTATTTAATTATTCGATTGACCGGAAAGAGAAATCTCGTGAAATTATTATAAATATAACGATGTTTAAACTATTTGATCGATGGCTCGTAATTAGCTCGTACGGTTAATAACCCAAAATAGAGGAATTTGTACGGGTAATGACATCGTTTATGTACAATCAAGTGTCGTAGAGATAAGGATCAGCATTTACTGCGATTGCCTTCTCAAACTTCAAAAACGTTTTCAGAGGTACACAATTATCACTATTTCATTAATATAAGTATCTAATACGTTGTTGTTTATTGCATTAAATTAACTGCTGCGTACGCGAGGAAACGATTTTACCTACAAGTCTACCCACTTTCTTTTCCACATATCGATGGAAATTCCTTCAATTGAAATTTAATCTAATGCAATAATTATAAGTTGACTCGTTTGCGGTGCGTTACAATGTTAATATTAAATAGTAATATTTTTGCTCGTTTCTCGATTTATCGTGTAGTCGTCTATATCACGTTGAGATGCGGACGCACCGAAGTGAATTCGTCAAAGCTTTCGAACGGTCTGCTCAACGCGACATTTGGGTCTTGGATTTCCAATGATTTGAAGAAATATTTGAAATGAATAATTAATCGGTAAGCATAACTCAACGAAGATTCGTTTGTCCGTGTTCTGACTAATTTCTTAGTCGAATATAGACGAGTACCTTTGAGTTATGAGTACTCATCGAAAATAGAGCCCGATAATCTACTATTTACTTGTAATACCACGCGAGCTTTATCGAATAGACAAAAGTACCATATTATCGCGATGTTGACACATAATACACAAACGTTCCCCGCGTGGAAGAAATTTCCTTCATTGTAAAATTATTGATAAATATTATCGTGCAAAATTTTGACAAAATTATGACTTATATAATTTATTTTAAATTATTATTCTTCGATTTCTTACTCCAGACGAGTCACTTATATTATTTGTATCAAAATGGTAAATTCAGGTGAAATAAAAAACAGTTGCAGAAACTTGGAATTGATCTGACAACTAAATTGGAGTGCTGGTTAATATGGACATTTGTGTGAATGCGTGTGTTAATAAATTAAAATTAAAATTAATTGGGAGTATGGGTAAGGGCGGGTTCGGCGTAAGCGCGCAAGAAACGAAGCGTCAAATGATGATGTCAAATTCGATCGATTCACCTCGACTTCGATGACCGTCGTCATGTCCACGTGTGGCGCGTAACAGAGCGCGAGCTTCTCGGCGCTCGGCGCCTCTGTCCGCGGCGGAAACATTCCGAGGACCTCCAGTTTTGCACTTGATCCGTCGACCCGACTTGTAAACGTCTGCGCAGCGACGGGATGACCAACAGTACCGGCAGCTCCAGGGGTACCAGGAGTACCAGCCACACCACCAGAAGCCACAACAACAACCAAAACAAGAACAAGAACCAAAACAAAGATCACACCTTTCGAGCGTATGCTCCTTTCCTCTTACGCGGACTCAACGAAAAGAGGGTAGCTCTCGCGAACACCAGATCTTCGATCGACACTTTTGAGCACGCGACCGTACGAAATCTCGTCGAGGACTAGAACCGAACGGTGGATCGAATACATTGAATTCCATAGAGAGATAGGGAGAGATAGGGAGAGAGAGAGAGAGAGAGAGAGAGAGAGAGAGAGAGAGAGAGAGGGAGAGAGAGAGACTAGAAGCACACGGTGAGACCGGAGAACGGTTGGTGGGCCAGAAACGCGAGGTTGGGGAGCGAAGAGGCATGCGGCATCAGCAGCCGACGCGAACAGCTGATCGTCATGTTGCGAGTGTGCCGGCGTCGGCGTCGGCGCTCTGACTGCGCCGCATCTCTCTCCAGCCGGCGAGGATCGTCCTCGGTGGTGTTAGCAGCGCGCCACGGTGACGTCGTATGCCAACGCCACCGTCACCACCTCCTACTCTTCTTTCACCGTAGCGGCACTCGTGCACCTCGCTCCTCTGCCTCCACTTAGCACTCGTACTAGTACTATACAGTACATATAGTAGCTGCACCGGCCCGACACTGCCGCGGCCTTTCCTTCGACCGACACGCGCCACAATTAGGGGGACACTCCCAGCCACTATTGGATCCACCGATTTTTCGAGGCGTGTCGCTTTCTCCCTCGCTCTATGCCCAGTCTACTACCCACCTTCCCATCTATCCAGATACATTTCCTTTTTCTTATTATCATTGTTTCTCGTCTCGTTTGTTTTTCCGTCCATCTTTAACGTTCGTTCAATATCCCAGTCTACTTTATCCTAGACTGCCCTTTGCTTATTTATTAATTTTACGTGTGTTTATAGGAGGAAGCACGTAATAGCAAATGCACACACACACACAGAGAGAGAGAGAGAGAGAGAGAGAGAGAGAGAGAGAGAGAGAGGGAGCATTTAAAGTTAGAACTTTTTGACAACAAAATAGAGATTAATTTCCTTTCTTCAAAGATTCGTTTATTTCCAAGATTTTATTTTTATTACTTGTACACATTTACATCTTTACAGTGCTATCTCGCGTAAACGATATCTTCGATATCGAGCGATAAACGATTTACCTGAGGAAAAATCGAGTAGTTCGGTCCTCAGTGTTGAATCGATGCGTACGATACTTTTCTCAGTCGATTCATTAATCTTCCTTCGTCAAGTATCCGTGAGGAAAATCGTTCTCGCGCTCGATTCGAGAGAGGTTTCCCTTCATGTTGCGCGCGAATAAGCCGGTGTTCGCCGTGCAGCTTAATTAACGTCGACTAACGCAAAAAATGATAATAGAAGAAGATTTGGCGTTGGAAATTCATCGAACCAGTGGTGCATCGAAGCTTCGTTATTTTCCTACGCTATCCTGTTCGAACGCTCGTCGCACCGGACAACTTTTGCTTCGCAAATATTTCGTCAACTACTACAGAAAAATTTGAACAACAAATCTTTTTATCCATTTATCTTTTACATTTGCAATTATTCTCCGGGGTTTATATATTGCAAATTAAATAGGTAATATACAATATTTGATTTCGACTATACGAATTGGTGCTCGTAGAGGAAAAATTGTACAAGACGAAAATTTCGCAACGCGTACCTATCTATAGTATTGTCTCGTTCCGTTTGTCTTGGAGGAGCAGTCGACGCCTCAGATTTTGACGGAGTGGCTTGGTTTCGCAGTTATAATATCCGAAAGAGCCCCGAAATAATGAAATGCGAAAGATAGTCTCTTGTACCCGTAGAGGTCTTATTCAACGAAATCAATCGTGGGACACACAATCTGAGAAATAAGTTGGGGCGAACCATTGGAATGGTATATGTGCGTGTATGTATACATACGTGATACGTCCAGCATATACGCCGCGCAGCTACACAGGGAGAGAGAGAGAGAGTGAGTGAGATGGGTGGGGTGGGGTGAGGAAGAAGGGAGGGAAGGAGGGATGAAGCTAAGTTGGTACTGGTCAATTTAGCGCACGTGGGCACGTGGCCGCGCACGTTGCACGTACCCGCGCGCGGTCGTACCGTCGTATACCGCGTATATAGACGGCGGGTGTTGGCTAACTCCTCTCCCTCCCCCTTCCACACGATTCGCGGTCTAGCCCGGTTCAAAGGAGCCGCCCCGCCACTGCCGAGACGGGTCCATGTCAACGCGCCAGAATGACATTGCGCCAGAAGCGTATTACGGACGGTTTCCAATTGAGAAGAGAAGGTGTCATTGCGCCAGCAGTGCCGACAACTTTAACGCGGCGAGGGTGCCAAATTCAAAATTGTATGCTATTTTGCATATATCTTACTTATGTTTAGATGCGTGCCTATATGTATACACGACCCATATGTATATATGTGTGGTATATATAATATATAACACACACACACCACAACACACATATATACACAAATAATGTATGTATGTACATATGATATATGTGTGTATGTATATATGTTTGAAATAAAACAATATATTATATAAATATATATATATATATATATATATGCGCATTATTTTTTCTTTATAATTTAATATGATTATTAAATGGTTGAAATAAAGCAATGTGTACACACCACACACATGCCATTTAATATCATATTAAATTATAAAGAAAATAAATAATGCGCATATATATAATATATATAATATATAAACATCAGTATCGGTACTTATGGTGACATTACGTGTTATCTTGGTGTTTGAGGTTATAAAACATATGTAACGACTCAGATATAAGGGGGAGAATATTAATTGATAAAATAATGCATAAAAAACCAATAACCCAAATATCCAATAACCCAAATACCTAAATACCCCTCACGGGTAAAAAGCACACTTTGACCTTATAATATTAATGAAGGATTGAAGTTATAACCTCATTCGAAGTGCCGGAGGCCGGAGGCCTCCGGCACCTCGAAAGACGTTATAACTCCAATCCTTCATTAATATTATAACGTCAAAGCGGGGCTCACAAAGCTAATTTTCCGATTTTTGTGTGTCGGCATAAGTACCGATTCATCAATTTATATATATATATTTTTATTTCAACCATATACATATACACACATATACATATGTACATACATACATATTTGTGGGTTGTGCGTGTGTATATACACCATATATATACATATGGGTCGTGTATACATATATAGGCATACAATTTTGAATTTGGCGCCCTCGCCGCGTTAAAGTTGTCGGCACTGCTGGCGCAATGACACCTTCTCTTCTCAATTGGAAACCGTGTGTTTATAGGAGGAAGCACGTAATAGCAAATGCACACACACACAGAGAGAGAGAGAGAGAGAGAGAGAGAGAGAGAGAGAGAGAGAGAGCATTTAAAGTTAGAACTTTTTGACAACAAAATAGAGATTAATTTCCTTTCTTCAAAGATTCGTTTATTTCCAAGATTTTATTTTTATTACTTGTACACATTTACATCTTTACAGTGCTATCTCGCGTAAACGATATCTTCGATATCGAGCGATAAACGATTTACCTGAGGAAAAATCGAGTAGTTCGGTCCTCAGTGTTGAATCGATGCGTACGATACTTTTCTCAGTCGATTCATTAATCTTCCTTCGTCAAGTATCCGTGAGGAAAATCGTTCTCGCGCTCGATTCGAGAGAGGTTTCCCTTCATGTTGCGCGCGAATAAGCCGGTGTTCGCCGTGCAGCTTAATTAACGTCGACTAACGCAAAAAATGATAATAGAAGAAGATTTGGCGTTGGAAATTCATCGAACCAGTGGTGCATCGAAGCTTCGTTATTTTCCTACGCTATCCTGTTCGAACGCTCGTCGCACCGGACAACTTTTGCTTCGCAAATATTTCGTCAACTACTACAGAAAATTTGAACAACAAATCTTTTTATCCATTTATCTTTTACATTTGCAATTATTCTCCGGGGTTTATATATTGCAAATTAAATAGGTAATATACAATATTTGATTTCGACTATACGAATTGGTGCTCGTAGAGGAAAAATTGTACAAGACGAAAATTTCGCACCGCGTACCTATCTATAGTATTGTCTCGTTCCGTTTGTCTTGGAGGAGCAGTCGACGCCTCAGATTTTGACGGAGTGGCTTGGTTTCGCAGTTATAATATCCGAAAGAGCCCCGAAATAATGAAATGCGAAAGATAGTCTCTTGTACCCGTAGAGGTCTTATTCAACGAAATCAATCGTGGGACACACAATCTGAGAAATAAGTTGGGGCGAACCATTGGAATGGTATATGTGCGTGTATGTATACATACGTGATACGTCCAGCATATACGCCGCGCAGCTACACAGGGAGAGAGAGAGTGAGTGAGATGGGTGGGGTGGGGTGAGGAAGAAGGGAGGGAAGGAGGGATGAAGCTAAGTTGGTACTGGTCAATTTAGCGCACGTGGGCACGTGGCCGCGCACGTTGCACGTACCCGCGCGCGGTCGTACCGTCGTATACCGCGTATATAGACGGCGGGTGTTGGCTAACTCCTCTCCCTCCCCCTTCCACACGATTCGCGGTCTAGCCCGGTTCAAAGGAGCCGCCCCGCCACTGACAAATCTATGTATGTATGTACATATGATATATGTGTGTATATGTATATTGTTTGAAATAAAACAAATATATATATATACATATATATATATATATATAATATATGCGCATTATTTATTTTCTTTATAATTTAATATGATATTAAATGGTTGAAATAAAGCAATGTGTACACACACACACACAATGCCATTTAATAATCATATTAAATTATACAAGAAATAAATAATGCGCATATATACTATATATATATATATATATAAACATCAGTATCGGTACTTATGGTGACATTACGCTGTTATCTTGGTGTTTGAGGTTATAATAACATATGTAACGACTCAGATATAAGGGGGCGAATATTAATTGATAAAATAATGCATAAAACACCAATAACCCCAATATCCAATAACCCAAATACCTAAATACCCCTCACGGGTGTCACAACAAGCACACTTTGACCTTATAATATTAATGAAGGATTGAAGTTATAACCTCATTCGAAGTGCCGGAGGCCGCGCGAGACGTGCGCACGAGTCGAGTTCTAGAGCACTCGTTCCAGTCGTATACGGCTATACCTATTCCTCTATACCTATACTGCACGACCGTGCGTGTGTGTACGCGCTCGCGCTCCAGAGTAGGGGAAAATGTAGTCGTTGACGAGGCGTTCCTATTATACTTCTACCCCGTATTGGACAATTTGTAATATCATTATTGTATTTATTATTTAGTTAAAACTAACTCGACTCCGGTAGTATAAAAAACAAAAATTACACTTGAATCCGGACCGACATCGTCTTGTTGTTAAAGTGTTTACGTTTTTCTTCTCACGTACTCAAGCGCGATGGCGGGCAATTTATGCGTTTACGCCCAAAGTCTAAGAACTCGATGAACTCGATTTTAAAACTATCATCGATTATTCAATAGCCAAAATCCAAATGGACCGTCGAAAAGTACGGTCCTCGCATCTGTACACTCGATCGATTTATTCGTATTGTTCGTATTGTTCGTATTGTTCGTATTGTTCGTATATGCAGTCGGGCTGCGTGAAGAGTTAATTTGCGATAAACATATCAAAACGAAGAATAGATTGATCGTGATACAAGACGTGGTTGAACGTCTGACATATAAACACGTATGTGGTTACACGTGCACGCATAGCTACGACTAGACTAGGCTATACGACGGCTACGGCTTGGAACGCTCGAAGAGCCACGTCACTCGACCGAAGGGATAAAAATCAGGAGGTAATCGATTTTCTCTCTCGTGGATTCGCATTTTACCGAAGCGTTAGCGTAGGTCTGTAGCCACGTGGCACGGTCAGGTTCGCGGATGTTAATCCGTCGAGCGATAATGAAAGGGGGCGCGATGCGATGGCTCTTTTCCGTGATCGAGTTGCCCCGGGGCCCGATTGAACTTTCGCGTTCTCTCCATCGACTCCATCTGATACGTCGTCATTTAATTTTCTTTGACCAGAGCTGGCACACCGCACACGCGCCTTCTCCGATCTACACTCGTCCGAGAGACGACGAGTTGATCAGGTATACGCACACACGCACACACACACCATCATTTTTTGCTCGCGCTCGAGAGCCCGCCGCGTACGTTCCTCGCTGATTGAAATCGGGAGATAAAAAAACGTTTTATCCGAAGTGGGCCGTCTCTTTACCTTCTAACGGTCGATTATAAAGTCAAAATTTTCATCAGCTCATTGTCTGCGTACGTCCGTACGGTCATGCGCCAGGACAAGTATATGTATTATGTATAGTTTATCGTTTATAGTTTATAGTTTATAGTTTATAGTTTATAGTTTACAGTTTAGAGTTTTGTCGGGTTGGCGTACCAAAGTTCTATATCAGTCATCTCGTTAACCACAGCTGAATAATTTTACCCGAATTTATTTACTCTCGACGTTATTATACCGATTATATACTAATACAACTGTTTCACTCAAATTGGTTACTCCCGGGTAGAAATATACCCGATAATTCATTTCTATTCATTTAGTGAATATTCTTGAAACCATTTTACCTAATTTGTCACACGACGAATTATCGCATTTAAGAAGTTTGTTCACGTATGTTTTGCACAGTTGATATATCTAATAATTTGTTTAATTTTTTCTAATTTACCTTTATTGCTTTTTAACTTGTTCTTTTGTCTTCTTTCTCTCTTTTTTCGATGTACCTGCAGTGTATATTTAGGTATATCAATAGTAATATATAATAGTGTACGTAACATAAACATTTCCATATGACTATCCTAATGAATTTACATATATATGGTAAATAGGTATAAAAAAGATCAAAATGTTATCATGGTAAAGTTATGTATTTTAAGTACTACACAAACTTAAGGCCATTTTAGTCTATTTATTTTACTTATAGTGTAGCCTATAAAAAACATCAAAAAATATATCAAATAAGAACTTTAGATGATAATTCCAAACCACAGTAATTTTCGTTAAACAGCTTTAGCCCGGGATTGAACCGGAAACTCGAGCCTCTCCGGGGTCGACGCGCATTACCAGTTTCACCACCGAGGACCTTAGCTGTTCACTTTACTAAAATGTCAATCAACGCGCAACTTTCAATCCAAATGTACGATGGGTCAACATTGTTTCAGGGGTAGTTTTAATACGCTCGGCTGGTTATTTCAAATAAAAATATAAAATATAATTGACAATATCCCATTAAATTAAAATGAAAACGGAACGACGGAACGAGGAGTTTAAAAGAAAAAGTAAAGAAAAAGTAACAAACGTTGTTTAAAAATTGAGAGATTTTATAAGGTGACAGTAAATAACGTCAATACGACTTGAGTAACCCAATAAAATTGTAAAGGTAAAGGTAAAATCTAGTAGGAAGCGCACTAAAATCCGTTAACGCGCGTTAAGCGATGATAAATCATTTAGTTGGAAAAGAACTGCTTGAAGGAAAGCCATGGTTTTAATCGTGAAAGCTACGGAGAACGTTAGCGGGGAGACGGAGAAAGCGAACGGTACGTTATACAAAATCGAAGGAGGATTATAAACCTTCGAGGACGATGCGTAGATATTCGTAATGAACTGTGCCCTCGTCATAATCTCTCGACTATCATAAATTATTTCACGCCCGTCAAGGGACCTCCATCATTTTGTAATAAAACGTATATACAAATGTACCTACGTAACTGATCTTAGCCGCCGAATATTAACGGAAACGATTAATCGAATTCTGTAGGAATTTATTAAATTATTTGTTTGTGTCCGATTTGTTCTGTGTAAAAACACTCTGCGTAATATTAATTTTTAATTCTCGAATGGAACAATTACTAAAATTGATTTTAGTTAAAACGATAATGACTATCTTCAACCGTGATTATAAGGTTTACAAGGAGATTTTTTACCCTTTACAATGTCAGCAGTAGTATTTTAGGAGCAATTATTTTATTATTCGACACCGTCGAGTAACATGTTCAATGAGAGAATGAAATATTTCAGACAAAAGACATTTTTTAACTGTTCAGATTTGATGGCTTTAATATGATCAAATTAATATTTCTTTACGTTAAGTATTATTTGAATCACTTCTTAACACCTAAATTTCATTCATTACCTGTTTACCTATAAACTAAACTATTAACCTCAATTCTTAATAGTTAAGAATTAACAAGGAGAGTGTCACATTTCCGGGAAACGAATCTCTACCAAACTCTAGAATATGTTTACTACTATAAAAATATAAAGAAAATCCGGAGTTATAGACTCTAATGCTTTTTTGACTAGATTTAAGCAACCCGCGTAAAAAAATTTAAGTTTATATGAAGTTTGTATAAACTTTACGTTTGTCTAAACTTCATATGACGTTGGCTAGCAGGACTGAGCCGAACTTGGTAAATATTGATTACACATTATTTTGTAGAAAGTTTATATCAACATAAAATAATGTCCTGGGTGAGTATAAAAATAGTTTTCTTGAACGTGCAAAATTTGAATTATTAAAAAAATACAAAAAATATAAATTCTGGGCCCGAGATTCGAATCTCCGATCTTTTACTTCGGAGTCTCTCGCTCTACCAACTGAGCTATCTTATTTGTTTCTGTCATAATGTTAAACGTTGGTTATAAAGAACAATGGAAATATTTTAATGACTATTTTGAATTAAAAAATTTACTGTCTTATTATTTTTTTTCCATAACTTTCGATAACATTAAGATATTTAAAGTTCCTTTTTTAAAAATCCAATCTACTTGATTTCAGCTTTCTTCTGAACTAAGGTTTAAGTATCTGAGTTTATTTGTTTCTGAGTTATGAGTAACCAAAGTCAAGGGCTTTTTTGGCGAAATTTTTCGTTATTTACTTATATCTATCATAAAAAAATGCGTTAGAGTCTAAAACTCTGGCTTTCTTTATATTTTTACAGTAGTAAAAATATCCTAGAGTTTGATATCGAAGAAATATTATTTTAATATAAATGAACATTTGAGGCCTGCGATGGCTCGGTCGGTTAGGGCGTCGGTCTTGTAATCCAAAGGACCCAGGTTCGATTCCCGGCCCCGGAGGAATGATACAAGCACCACTAGGGAATGTATTTTCAACACGTGCTATCTTCACAAAGACATAGTACGACCTTCATCGCTGATTAGCACCGATTTGGGAACATAAAAAGAACGACGTTAAAATAAAATTCTAATTTAACAAATGTACGATTTCTTTTTACAAATATGTCTTTCTCTCAGTGTATAACTATTGTAAAATAGTTAAATTTACCACATTTCTTATCAGTTATCGATAACGAACACGTGAACTACTCTAATATATTACTTAATACGAAATCGGCAATCATTAATTGTTATTATATATTTTAGAAACATTGAATATCAAAATTTTTTTTGTAATTGTATATATTAAGTAACACACGTTACTTTATTTACCAAACTGGTTTTCCGCTTATATTTTAGAAAGAAACTTTCTACTTGTAAAATAATAGATCGACATTTTCTTCTGTTTACCTCATCAATAGTTAGAAAGAAAAAACCGGACGCATTATAAGGCAAACTTTTGAAAACGCGTAACTGCTTTGATTATGCAATCTACGTCCGCAAGCCGTTTTACAAAATTCGTACCTTTACGATGAAGAAAAAAATATTTTGCAGCGATAAAAAATGTAATTTATCGAATTGCAAATTAAATCGTATAAATTTATTATTTAGAAGTAAATATTGTAAAAATCACAAGAAAATAAAAGAAATATAGATGATTATTTCTCCATTTAATTTCTAAAAAAAATGTTGTAATTCTTTAAATTATTATATTTTCTTACAAACTTGTACGTCTGTTATAAGCTATAGTCCAGTAGAATTAAGTTATTGCTTTAAGCCTTTTTTTAACTTTTGCATAGAAAAATCAATTTGGGCGAAGTTACAATTTTTTAAAAGTCAATGTTGATATATAGTTTAAGAGACATTGACCTTCAGATATTAACCCATTATATTAAGTCCAAATTTTATTAAATCAAATAATTATTAATTTCAAATTGGATCAAATTAAATATCATTAATAAAATTTGGACTTAGAAAATTTTTCAATCGACATTTCTACTGTTACTTATAACCTGTAATTAACTCTTAAAAACTAAGTGACAAAATAGCTCAGTGGTAAGTATAAACGGGAGTGATAAACTTTTTTTTAAATTTACCTTATTCTAGCTAAATGCCGATTCAATTTTTAACCTTATTTATTACAATAATAACAAATAAAAAATTTATATAATAGTTTGGAAATGGTTAGATAGTAACTATTGCCAATATATTGGCAACATGCGGCAGGATGAGGTTTGGCGTTGTATTGGCAATGCATTGCCAATATTTTTTTATTAATGCAGCGAGATATTGGCAATATGTTTGCAGTAACTATTGCTCATATCCCTGCAATATCTTGGCAATAGTTTATATTTTTACGCGGGACCGAGAGGCACCAGCGCTTGTTTCGAACTGTCCACTGCCCCATGTGCACGTGCGTTCGTCACCCGTCTCACCCGTCTGCTCTGACTACCCAGTCGTATACAATAATACAGTCGTCTACCGGTCAAGCTTTCCCAAATATTTTCATTGTTTATTTGATAAAACATTTTATACCCATTCACGTTTCTTCTGGTTTTTGCTATTACTTATTTTTTCTGCTTGACTTCGAGTAAATCAGCTCTCGCGTCTCTCTTAGATCGTTACTTGGATCGTCAGACAGTGCCTTTACGATGATATATTCCCCTTCCATTAATAGTTCTTACATTCCAAAGATCACAGGATTTTTATATCTATCCGATTCTTCCATTGTTATGATAATGAATAATCAGTGCGTAAGAAATGACTCGAATGCGTTGAATAATCTCCAGGAATACCTAGCGACTTGTCGTGGAAATCCTCTCACTTTCCAAAAATTGTTGACAGCTCAAACTCTCAGTCGTTTGTTTTCATTTGTCTCGGAGCCGTCTACTGCGATTTTTTACTCGGCGAAGGAGTCAGAGCGCTTTCGAATCCAAAGTGCTGGTTGAGTCACAAGTATTAGTATATAATTATATATGCAACTAGCCAGCTGAAGGGAAGGGGAGATAATATTTGTTGGACTATACGCTGCAGCCGTGGAAGACGAGGAGAACGAGGAGGACACCCTAGAGCAATTAAACATGACTGAAATTAAACGTTCCACAACTGTTTCTTCTGGAATACCCACTTTTATTAGATGTCAATATTTATCAATTGTATTTTTGTATAAAATTAAGCATATTTATTTATACATAGAATATAAACGAACATAGAATAACTTTGATATAATAGAACAAAAGTTCAGGTGTCGATATGGGAAAGAGTTAAAGTCGAGAGTAGCAGCGAGGTGAGGTGATTAACAACAACAAGGGAAGGAACAAGGTGTGTCAAGGAAATCCTGGATAACAAGAAACTTGGACGCATGTGTGTGGACGCGTGTGCATTTGCGAATAAACGACCAAGAGGACGACGTCGAGCCACAAAGATTCCCTCTTTTTTCCACCCAGGAGTGGGAAGCCGCTAAACAGCATTCCAAGAGATTCAGCGCCACCCAACGGTACCTGCAGTACAATCAACCTCCCAGCTACTCCCTTATCTTCCTTCCTGCATATGAGCACGCGCGTCTTCGTCATCGTCTACATCTTGAATAAGGAAACACACACACACACACACACAAGCGAGCATTATAGTGGCTGCCATAGCCTCGATTTATTATTTCGCGATTAACTTTTTTTATATTGGCGATATTGGAAAATTCAGAGACACCTATTTACAAATAAATTTTGACATATACTGTACACAGACGTCTTGTAATTAATTTTGAAAATACTTTCGATGTACCGGAATAATATCGATCAGGTGTGCGCGCGATTACGTCTGAAATATTAGAAAATTGTATTTACCGAATATAAATTATCATCAGTGCTATAATTCTCTCGGGTATTTATGTATTTATGTATTAATTCATATTATTTAAACTCGCAAAGTGTAGAACGTTAAACCAATAATCGACCATTAATTTCTTTTGTAACAAATTCAGTACTTTATGGGTAATAATTTTTAACAACAACAATATCTAATAACTTGTCTACTTTTATCGATCTAATAGATTTATGATTGATAATAAAATACGTATTGCGTACACATTCGGAGAATTTAAAAAACTGATTCATAATTTTTCGGTAAATATTGTAGATATTTAAATGTATTTGTCGATTCTAAAAAAATATATTTCTCATCTGGGATAAATTACTATCCGGTATACATAAAATTCTAGGTAAAAATTATAAAAACAATCAAACACAAATCAAACTCTCTGTACTTATATACAATTGCATACTCAGTGGCATAGTTTCGGTGGCGCACATACACATACACATACACCTTTTGTTTTCTTTGAGATTTATAATTTACGCTTGCAAGTAAAAGAGAGAGAGAGAGAGAGAGAGAGAGAGAGAGAGACAATTATATCCCATACAAGTAGATAAACTAATTGAATTATGTCATTGATCATTTTTCGAGGAAAAGGAAATATCATAAACGTTAAAAATGTAGAATCAAACGTAATATGCGATTTAGAGTAAGAAAGCAAACGACTGGCAACTTCGTACCGAGTAGGATAAAGGAAGAGGAACGGATGGAAAGTCAAAAGTTTCGAAGCGATAAACCTTTGAGGTACAGATACTTTGATACTTGGGGTGAAATATTATTTCCTTATCCGAGTTTTCGATCATTCTTATCCACGATAAAAGATAACGGACGTAATAAAGGAAAGATGGGGGAAGATAGGGACGGCAGGAAGTAACGACAAAGGATGTAATTCAAGTACATAGCGAAGGTACATGTCGCGCCGCGACTCTCGGCGAAAGGACCCAATAAGAAGAACGAAGGATGGAGACGGTGGAAGACTAACCAACGATCTACGCGAGGTACTGGACTGCGCTAACGGAACTGTAGACACAGGCACACACGTCTGCGCGACGAGAACGAGAGAGACCAGCAGCAATCGCGAGGATTATAAACCGCGCGCGGCGCGTCCTTTAATTTAGATTCTCGCGAGGACAATCCGCGGAGGTATAGTCGCTCGAGTCGCCCTTTTCTTTCTTCCTCTCCTTCTTCCCCTTATTACCCATCCACTTCTTCTTCTTCCTATATATACCTTTTGCATATTCTCCTTTTTCTTTACATTTACTTACTGTATAGCTACAGTTTACGGAGCCTTCTCTATTGTTTCCTTGGTCTAAGAAAATTACTTGTTAAAACTAAAAATTTTAACAGTATGTTTTATTATTAGATAATGTTTAGTACCGTGACAGGCTATTGGGGTACATAAGTATGTTTGCGGTCAGTTGCAGGTGGTGAAGTATTGGTTATGTATAATTCGTGCGAAATTGCGATAAGCAGCTTTTTCGCTTATAACTTTTAAACCGTTGATTTTACTGAAAATAATTTAGACAATTACGTGAATATAACTATGAAAGTTTCCACTTTAATACTAAAATTGTGTTACGCAACTTAATTATCTTTTTATTATTTATATTTTTTTGATCATTTATAATACAATTACAATACAATTATCGTAGATATGTGTATAAACATTCAGTTTTGTTAATATTTTCTATGCTATCCCAAAATTAAAAAAATCATCAAAAACGGAATATTACATCTCGAGATATCATGAAACTGTTCCGGTTCATCAAACAAGTATAAGAAACACTTGGCAGTCAGATCAACTTTTGTGATTTGTCCAAATTTTTTTCTTGCCTTGTGCACATGTATAGATTCGAGTGAAAACAGTTTTTCATACAATTTTATTTGATTAATTTTTTTAAGCGTATGATGCTGTTTAATAATTCCTATATATTTAAAGTATTTTGGAACAATAGTTGTTGAGTTATATAAAATTAAAAAATGGCTAAAATTGACAGTTTTTTGAGTTTGTAGAATAATAATAATCAAATCAAACGTAAGTTAGATAATACTTATTAGATATTTTCCGGCCTACAAATGAGAAACTTAACTTTTTTCAATAGGAGTAGTAACGAGTCAAAAGTAATAAGCGAAAAACCTTTTTTTTGTAAATTCTCGGATTGTAATAAGTGACTGTAAACATATGCCCCAATATCCTGATATCCTCCCCTGCAACTTCAATAATAAAATGCCCTCTAAAAATATTTGTTTAAAATGATCCTTTTCATGTCAATGTGTAATTTTCCTAGACTATACGTACCATCTTTTGGGGTGTCAAACAGCCTATGAGATTGAATTTCCAGAAAAGAGCTCTGAAAGTTACAATGATCCGTTTCCCGGAAGGTGGAACCTCTCCACGTCAGTACAATAACAATAGTATTCGTACGAAAGTCCTACTTTGTACAGTATGTGCGGCAGACAGTCTAAGAATTGTTCCGTATAGTAATACTACAATGGATTTGTATAATTAAGTAACATACAAATTTTTAATAAAATATAAGATATAAGATATAAGATACAAGATCGTAAAAATGGCAATGTTAATTAGAGAAAATTGTAGGTATCAGCAACGAAAGGGAAAAAAGTTGGTAGCATCACGACCAGACGATTTCCGTTTGGAATTTAATTAAAAGATGCTTAAGTACCGAATCGGCAGTTTTGCTTTTTCCAGTTCACGAGTCAACACAGGATGCTATCCGTTGCGTATACGCGATCCATCCGATCCGTATTCAATAGTCAAATAAGACATTCCTCTTTATTTAATTTACCTTTTTTATTGAAGTTATACCTACGATCGAGTATAGGTGACATGTTATAGCAACAACCGCGGGTACAGTCGTATCGATCATTGTAGCGGTCAACTAGTAGCGAACAAGTTGTCGGGAGTATAAGTACGTACCAGCTGTTATTAAATACGCCGCTACCAACTGTGTGATGTTGTTTATACCCCGCATCTCTCTCTCTCTCTCTCCCTCTCACACACACACACACACACACACACTTACTGCGCGGTAATAAACAACCTTAACGCTTATGCGAGGTAAGTATATCACGTATACTACTATTAAAAAGAGAAGAGAAATTAACCGCTCATTTTCGTCTTCCTTTCCCAATTCACGCGGTAAAACACACAAAATGTTTTTTGAGCTCGTCTTTTAAATTACGGATATCGTTTAACGATACGTATTAGAGGATTACCTACATGTACTTGGATAGCACTCGATATATCCAGGTAGTACTATATTTAAAAGTGCATAATTGTATAATAAAATGATAGTCGCGTCTAGCTACGGGAACTACGGGAACTACGGGAAAGTGAATTCTGTCATTCAAATACGTCGCTAATAATTCGCTCTTAGAATAGGTGTACATATACGCGTTAAATGTATTATCGCAAAATTAGTCGTCGAGTCCGCTCGATCGAAAGGAGGGCCGGTAAATACAAAGTTGCCGTGTACGCGTACTAAGCATGCTCCTATAAAGGCTATACGCTCGAGGAGGAATGCCTCGCGGCTATAGGCCGATGAGGCACCGTGCCCTCCCTTCGAGCCTTCTACGTTGCATAAATTTACTTCGAGTATCACACGGCTTTTCTGCAGAAAGGAGAATAGAGTCGCGAGGATGATTACGCACCTCCGAGGAAAATTAATTTATTTGCTGGCGGCCTGCGGCTCCCGGCGACTACCGCTCGATTCGTACTGACGATGCTCCAGATTCTATACTGAATCTTACCTCGTGAATGTTGAAAAATTTTGGATTTTGATCTAGTGGATTTTATAATTGCTGATGGAAACTGAGATGGACTAATTGCAGCTAGGAAAATTATTACTGCTCTACGATTATTTCATTATCCTATACCTCAACGATATTCTCTCACTCGCAAACGCTATCTTTTCTTCGTTCAAGCTACCCATATAATAAATATTATGAACTCACCAGTATTAAAATATCGTTATACCTTCACGAAATGGCAATTTTATAAAAATCGGATGCGTCGATTGCTCTTTTAATCCAATTAAGGGAGTACATATATGCCACTCCCGAATAATTAGAGATGTGAAGATTCATGAATTTTTAAATAAGTTACTTTAAGTTTCTTTAGTATTACTTATCATATTCCGAGAACTGTAATATTTTTTATTTTGCTGATTTATATTGACAATTAAATTTATCATTAAAATCGTTCACTTTTTACATCGAGTAAAATGTCGAGTAGTCGTATTGCTCGATTTAATATTGCATTTAATCTAGTTAATTTATACAATTACGATTCTTATAATATCTTTTACGTAATACTTGTGTCCTCTTTTCTTTCTTTAATAATACGTAGAGTAGAATGTAATTATGCACAATTTGACCTGATAGATCAAGGATGGACATGTTATATTTTGACACCTATCGTATTCAATATTTTCTAAAGTCGAATATAATTGCATTAAACGAGCAAGCGAGATAAGCCAATAGTCATAATAAGGAAAACGTAATGCTCTCACCGTAGAATATTTCAAAAACTTGTTCATTGAATAAGTTGAACTTGTAAGAGTACTGGTGTAACAAACATTGTTTTTCTCTACTCGAATAATCAACAGAATTTAAAAATAATTAAATGAAAATACTTAATTTATAAAATTATTACAAATAGTTAAATTATTATTTAAATAGTATTATTATTACTATTGTTATAATATCAGTCTTTTCGATGATATGGTTCTTTAAAACTAGTTTCGTTGGCCAACATAACTTTATACAAAGAAAAGATAACTATAAATTTTTGACACGGGATAACTTGCCTTGCGTCTTGCCTTATAAAATTATCGCACGCAATTATTAAAACAAAAACAAAGCACGAAGGACCAAAGAAAAATGTTGGACTGTGGGAAATTCATAAAGTTGCACGCGATCGATCAAGATTTTTACGATCTGACGAATTACACGCATCACGTAGCAGAATTGTGCGTACATTGACACCTCGGCTGAAAGCAACCAAATTTTATACGTGGCACGAATCTCTTGGACTCTTTGATAGCTCGACCAAGCTGCAATTCTCTGAAAATTCTTTTTTTTTTTAATTTTTTAACTTAATTCTCGCATATTCTAAGAATTAGCTAGAGTATTACTTTCGTCTTGTCGAATGTAATCGCAGTGGAGATCACATCAAATTTTATATCTAATATATTTTTAAAATTTTAAAGTTGAATATTTGGTTTTAAAATTATTGCATTTATTTCCTATAAAAGCTTCTTACCAATAAATTATCACAAGATTAACTTGCTGATTTATCGGAAAAATCGTAAGCGTGTGGGGGACCTCGGAAATATATTTCGTTCACTTGAATCTAAAAATCATAGGTGTTGTATGAAAATAAGTAATGATATGTTATGACACTTGACGTTTTTTAAATTCATTGTTTAACAATCAAAGCTTTAAAATAATTAATATCTTTTGCTTGTCTTGATGAAATATATAAAAACAAGTGAAAATTTGCATAAATTTAAAATATGTAATGAAATTATAAATGATATCATGATTGCCTATTAAGTGTATGAAGAAACGCGTTTACTTTCACTTTCTCCCATTTTTTGAGTTAAATGTGTACGAAAATTTGGATTAACAAATCCAAAATATATATTATTCGAAAAAAAAAATTTAAACTCAATTTAAATCTATAAAAGAGAAAGATCTATATGATTTTTGAATTCGAGAAGTCGGAATACGTCCATCGGTCAAGTAAGGTTGCAAATAATAAGAATCCCCAGGTAATAGTTTAATATTCGGGTAACTCACCTGAAGCACAGAAAACGAAAAAATTTTAGTTAAATGAAATTATCAAATATTTAATCGGATATTTCGTAAAATAATGAAAGGTATATAGTAATTTGTTGTTCGGTACAGTGAATCGCTAGTAAATTCGATATTTACTACGAGTTTCTTAATGTTTTGAGTATTTAATAATTGAATAAGTTCACTAATCTATAAATATTAGACGGTCCTGTAGTATTGGATGTATTTATTAAAGAATGTCTGTAGATACGTCTTTCAAATATCGAACCGAAATAAAAGTCGAGGTTTGGTACGTCAAGAATGAGGCGAAATTTCGAAATTCTTTCGAGTAGCGCATTAATTTACAATTATATTTTCGAGGTGACAGAGCTCAGGATTGCGATTAGGTAGCTCCGTAACGACTCAGGGGATTATCTAGTTTTGAATCCTAAATTGCTTCCACAGATTGCTCGTTGCGCATGGCCCAGGTACGCGTTCATAGTCTGTTCGTAATCTTAATCGTAATTAATCAAATGGTAGATTTCACCTTGATTCTACACATATCAAGTAAATACACATAAATACAAATAAATAATTAATCTTAAAGATAAACTTATCGAGGGTAGGTGTTATAGAAGGTAGAGTACTAGACTGTCTCTATAATAACATTAAAGGTGTTGGACTTACAAATATGGTCAAGAAAACGAAGAAGAACCAACTGTGAGGACGAAAGAATGCTAGATCAAAGGAATATAAGAGTTTTATTTTAAATAAACTCGACGCGACGACGCGATTTACCTTGATCGAATAATAATAAACATTTTCTATATACGCCGAAAAATGTCAAAAGTGTAGGATTATGCGGAGCACCGGTGTAATCGAGGTTATCGGATAATCAAGAGATTATAAACAAATAAGTAAATTAATTTTAGGCGTTTTCGCGTAGAGACGAAACAAATGTATTTCTTCCGAGAGATAAGATATGCGCGAGGCGATAATAATTAATGGGACACATGGAAGCTGAATGTTGAACATTACGCTAGCGCGACTGCCGACAAATCGCAAGGAAAAAAGGTCTGGAAAATTCGCAGTTTATAGTAAACTCATGCCAAAGGCAATATAAACCTCGATGGGAGTAATTAACATAAGTTACGTTTAAGGTACACGAGTCTATACTCCATACCTCTGACGACAATGGAGAGAGAGAAAAGACCAAAACTATAAAAGCTGAGAAATAATGGTAATAAGTCTTCGAATTACTGTGGGAATGCCAAGAATTTGAGTGATAGCTCGAGTCTATGAACTGCCCCGCTCGGCTGCACTGTAAATAATACATAATGAAATGCGCGAGGTTTATAGGCGTAGTGTAACTTTGCGTCACTTCTCCGCTCACCTATACACCTATATCACCGACACGGAGAAAGAGAGAGAGAGAGAGAGAGAGAGAGAGAGAGAGTGAGTGAGTGAGATTAAATAATACAGCTGCGCGTAAAAATTTGAAAGGTCTCAAGTGGTAATTTTGTTTTCTCCTTAAACTGCGAAATTTTAACTAGGAGATACACTAGGAATTTCCTAATATTTTTGCTCTGTCGTAATAGCAGTGCTGATTTCGCAATGCCCGGTGAAACTATCTTTAATTGCCTTATATCGAATGCATTTATTTTAATAGTCGTTGATCGATGTATACGTGTCTGGGATATTTACCAAAATTTGTTCAGTTCAAGGAGTAGTTTACAACCTCCACATTCGGAATGAGACCTAAGTAACAGCCTTGGCATCAAAGATGCAAAGAGGAGAGAGGAGGAAGAATTTGAGAAAACGGGAATACTCGTAACTACGAGGAGCGATAAGGTCTAACAGCGTCAGCGTTCCTCTGCTGCGCGCATGGGCTATTAACGCGCTTCGCAAAGGTAGACGCAGCCCGAGACGCTTGTGCGGAGGAATTCTGGCCGCAAACTTTGACACACTGTTGTTGTGCTCGGGAAGCCAATGAAACGAGAGACTCTTGAGAGGCATATCATCCGCGGCTCATTAACGAAGTCTCGTTTCTTCCGGCCGTTTCTTCTCTCTCTCTCTCTCTCTCTCACTCTTCGATTTTTTACACATTTCTATTTTCTACTCTTTTTTCTCTTTCTACTCTTCCTTGCTTCCTCTCCCTTTACGTGCTTCTTTCGTTAACTTTATCCAACTTACTGTTTAAATCGATAATTTAATTTTTGCGTGGTATCTTAACAACATTTCCCGTTATCTCTCATTGTTTTCGAATCTTCGATGATTATTAAGAGACGAAGCACCGATCTAAGATTGTCTAGTGCCATTTCTTTACCGATCAATTCGGTTATTCGTCAAGACATTTATTTTTACCCAAATTTTCTGTTTTTGTACTTCTATTCAAATAAAACTTTCAAGATGTAATCAAGATAAAAAAAGAGTATTATACATAAATATGGTAATATGATGCACGAATGAAAAGAAATTGACAAAATTTTTTTTATACGTTTTACTGTCGGTTAATCCAAATTTTTTGGTTTTAGTTTTTAAGGATTCGGTCGAGAAGTCAAGTGATAGCTCTACACGAACCTCTATGAGATCGACGTAACTTCATTTACTGCACAATACTAAAATGGATCACTAAACAATTATTCGTTTACGTTATATTTCAGTGACATATTTCAATAAAATTGTTAAATTAGTAATACATTTTCGTGGTTTATTCCTCAATCGGTTTGAAGTCGCTTACTGATTTGGCGAAAGAAAAAAAATTGATTTGCATGAACTGCTGATCTTCCGAACAAATGTTTAACTGCTAAACGCTAGTCTGCATATGTTCAAAGAAAATAGGCTTTAATGAGCTGATGTAACTATTTAGTGAAATGCAAATATTCGCGTAAAAAAGTGGTACCAATGTTTCCCTCTATAAAAAAAGTAGTTCAAGTAGTTCGATCACGTAATTAGTACATATGTATATTAAACAATAAGGACCAATCAAAAATACCAAGTGGATTATACATTAATGAAAATATAATTTTTATCCTGTTTTTCGAATTACACTGACAAAGATAAGAGAATAATCAAAGTAATATTCTCATCGCATTACCAGAAGATGGTAATGTATAAAAATATCTAATCTTCATTTTATCTCGCACAATAGGCTCGGGATCCTATTCGACTTCCTTGGATTTGAAGTTTTGTTGAATGATTGAAGCTTAATATTTCTTAGGATATGTGGTAACAGTATTTGAAAACTATATTTGAATAATACACTAATTTAAGATAGAGTCAAGTCTGCGGGTGCAGACTAACTAGTGGTTATAATTATACATAAAAAAAGTGAACAACCTGTTTGCCGGTGAATTACGTTTCCCTCGAAATTCTTTCGAACGGCATCTTGGATCGCGTCGCGTGAACGATCCGGCTGTTCAACACTTATGACTTTCAGTTATTGCTTTTCCTTGTAACGGACGGCTTAAAAAAGCGGAGAATAAAAATGAAAGTAGAACAAAATTTTGAGTAGTTTATTTTTTCTCGTACTAGAGAACTACGATAATTGTAATTAATTTTTCAAAATATACGGTGAAATGTAATCGAACGGTCGGTCAACGTTTTACAACGGTTCCCGTGTAAAAAAAAGGCTGGGGAACGTCTGGGAAAAGTCTGGCTTATAAAGTCTTGGCAAAGTCTAGCTAGTGAGACTATCCCATATACTTTTTGCCAGACTTAATATATTTTAAATCAACCAGACTTTCTCCCGCACATTTTGCCAGACTTTATAATTATTTTGAAAGTCTGGGATAAATAAGCCATACTTTTTCCCACACATTTTACTAGACTTTATAATTATTTTTAAAAGTCTGGAAGAATTCAACCAGACTTTCTCCCGCACATTTTGCCAGCCTTTATAATAATTTTTAAAAGTCTGGGATAATGCAACCAGACTTTCCCCAGACTTCCCTCTCGTCGAATCTTCGTAGCAATTGCATCTTTCAAACATAAAATTTATATTATTTCTAATTAATAAAAACAATAAATCCTCGACATGTTTTGAGCTATCGACTCTCAAAACCACCAGATTCTTATCTATCACATATAAAAAAGTCACCAATGTGTTTCGTGTATCTCGCGAAAACAAACTGATGAAATGGTTAGGGTACAAAACGATATGAAAACCAACTTCAATTTAATGATTGTGTTTTTATAATTGTAACCTAACCGTTTCATCAGTTTGTTGTCGCGAGATACACGAAAAACATTATTGACTTTTTATATGTGATAGATAAGTATCTGGTGGTTTTGAGAGTTCGATAGCTCAAAACATGTCGAGGATTTATTGTTTTTATTAACTAGAAATAATATAAATTTTATGTTTGAAAGATGTAATGCGACAAAGATTCGACGAGGGGGAAGTTTGGGGAAAGTCTGGTTGAATTCTCCTAGACTTTTAAAAATAATTATAAAGTTTAGTAAAATGTGTGGGAAAAAGTATGGCTTATTTATCCCAGACTTTCAAAATAATTATAAAGTCTGGCAAAATGTGCGGGAGAAAGTCTGGTTGATTTATCCCAGACTTTTAAAACAAAATATATTAAGTCTGGCAAAAAGTATGGGATAGTCTCACCAGCTAGATTTTGCCAAGACTTTATAAGCCAGACTTTTCCCAGACGTTTCCCATACTTTTTTTTTACACGGGTTGTTTTACAGTGTCGATATCCTTCGTTTCAAATACTAATTTAAGCGACAAAAAATAAAGAAAAGCGCAATTAATTGGGACAATGTCATGAAATAGCGTAAAAAATTTAAGTCGAATAGTAGGCAATTGGGAAATTCTGAAATGTGTTTAAGTATCTATTATATTTATGTTGTGATTATTGAGAAAGAGACCAAAGTAAAACGTCGACGATCGATACCGTTGCGGCACAAATGATATTTGGATAATGGATCTGACTGTGCGCACAGTTTGTAAGTATACATACGTATACGTACGCGCTAATACTCACCTTGGCTTTTATTTTTTTTTAGTTTTAAACAAGCGAGTCGATAATGATCGATCTTTAGTATTATTTCTTTCTTCGATACAGTTGTGGGCCAATAATCGTCCAAGTGTTCGAATACAAAGTCGACATGATGCGAAAGATGTAGCGGTGTTTATTCGCGTATGATATATATGCGATATTCGAAAGATATTTCTATTTTAGGTATGCTGATAACGGGCCTTTCAGATGTGGACTAACCCCAAAGATATGCCTAGACCAAAATCAGATCGATACATTTACACGACTTTCTAGTCGTATATTCTCTGCTAATCGGCGATTCCGATTGTTATATGGATTCGCTACCGCCTTCACCTTATCACCAGAAACAAGATTATGTTTGCAAAAGTTTTATTTTACCAATATTATTTTTACGGAAGTTTGTAATCCATAATGTATTGCATAATTATTAATTGTGGACAAAAGGTAGTTTGCAAGCGTCTTCCGCGAACTAATTAACACCCCTAAATTATCGGATTGCGTACTGACATTCCAACTTGTTTCATGTAAAGTCAATGTAATAAGATACATTTTTCAATATATCGCTAATTACTAACCGGTACCGTTAGCACCTTTCTCGTTCTAACATTTTTTACTATTAGCAAAATCCGTTTAAAATGAATAAATTCGGTACATTATGATCAAGTCTGCGAGGGAGCAGCTAGAGAAATAAGCGAACATTTAGCAATATTTCGATAAGAGCGCGATTAAGCTATTAATCGAATGAAATCTTGGTTTAGACAAGACCAATGTATCCGTTTCAGCGTCCGTATTCGTATTCGTGCAATGCGATAAAAAAAGTGGACTGAAGTCAGGATGAAACGACATTTTCAGTTTTAATTGACCACCGCTCCTTCCTGGCAAATCTCGAGCTTACGTATGACACAAAAGTATCGCTAAATCCATACAAGTCGATTTCGAGGAAGCAAAAACTCTAATAATCGATGAGTTTCGCGTAGACATTCCAAGTCTGGGAGGTTAATATACAGAAAAAGATGAAGCGGAATATGAAAACAATAAAACGGATTCACTTTTCTCTCCCTCTGTTTTTACGACAACTATACGTCTTGCACTCAGGTTATTAGGCATAATGCGGTCAAATAATTATCGCGAACGGAATGTTATTGTAGAATTAGCTGTAGGAATCCTGATGACCGTGTCGGTGTTCGATGTACGTTTCCCTAAAATCTAATCTAGCGAGACAAGGATGCGACAGACTGACCAAACTGATCAATCGAGGTTTTCTTAACACCTCGTGAGCTAAGCTCCACAATAAAGAGACATAGTAGTAGCTGTACGTAAGAATGATACCGACTGCTATAGTTTTCGTATGAAAGTTGTATCAACAATCTTGATAATTCGTAGAATGTTTTTCAAAATGGTACTACACTGAGAAAAATTTGCTATATAATATAAATTATTATTTTAGTAGTAAAAGGACAGACTTACACAATTATAAAAATGTTGGAAAAATTACTATTAATAATGGCAATTTTCACCATGATTAATAGCAATCTTTGTAATTGTGTAAATCTGTCCTCCGTTTACCATTAAAATAGTAAAGTGTACTAAAAAAATTTTCTCAGTCTAATTGAATCCTTTTCATTGAAAATAAAATATGGTGTCCCTCTAATCAAAAGGCTTACATGCGAGCAATACAAAACACCTTACAAAATATAAAATACATAATAAATATTTAATCGAATGTTTAAAAGTTATATAATACAACAATCTTTATATCGTAATGAACTTTTGAAAATTTAATATCGCTCGCAACCAAAAACCTTGACGTGAAAGTTACTTAAAACATCTCAAATGTACCGGCGATGTGCAAATCACTAAAAACTGTTGTATATGCTAATTAAGCCTCAGACCAAAGCGAAAAAAAAGCGAGAAAAAATAAATCGTTGGAAGTATCGCCAATTGCAAGTTGTTGTTACGGTAATATTTTTTTCTGCAATCTTTTGAATGATAACCCAATACCTCTCCGTTTGTAACACTGTTGGCAAATTCAAAGGCGAGGATCTAAATGAGTACATTCGTAAATTTATCGAAATTTATTATATTTACACATTATGGAAATTTTGTCTAATGCATTAAGTATACATTCCTAATGCTGTTTATATACTGATATCTCACAAAGCAACAGTATAAATAAAATATCTTGAGAAAAAGTGTATTCGTCATTTACCTCAAATATATCTGGTATTAACTATTAATAACTGTTTCATTTGTTTGATATTAATTATGAGCGGTTCATTAACAGTTAATGACAATCATTTGCTACGACTCTTATTTTTCAGTACAGACAAGTACACGACTACCTTTTGATGGTATATTCAACTACGATAAAAATTAAAGGAACTGGTAGGTGCGTCCAAACGAATTGGTTTATATATTAGCCATACTGAGAAAAATATGAATATTGTGACAAATTATTGTAATTAACTACTAATTATGTGGATTGGATTTTAAGACGAAATGAATATTCTTATAATAATTAAGGACTTGTTAATAGTTAATATTGGATTCATTTGAGATTATTGCTGTCAAGTTATTTATTTACATTATCGTATTGATATAGACATATAAATCAATTGTATAAAATTTAAACTCCGTAAATTTATTTGTAAAAATGAATTATATACATATTGTTTGTATCAGGGTTGGGTAAGAAGTCGTCAACCACCCATTTTCGAATATTTTTTCATTATTTGAGTTTAAGGCTTAAAAACACATATTTGTTGTTTAAAAAGTATTCGATCGAATACTTTTTATTTAACGTTATTTGGTATATATATACGATATACAATGTTGTTGGACAAAAGACAAAAGTCACAAAAATTTTATCCTTCAATTGCATGGTGACGTAAGTACAAGTCTGTCTATTACTGAGTGTAGTTAGTAAGTGGCATACGTAGCGCGAAAGCGTACACTAATGAAGAGAAGAAGATCCCTGCCCGTGTACTCGGGATCATGAAATTAACATGTGTCGTCTGCATCGGGCAGGTGAAGAAGAGAGAGAGAGAGAGAGAGAGAGAGAGAGAGAGAGAGAGAGAGAGAGAGAGAGGGCGGGGACAGGAGAGAACGGCAGCAGCAGGAGCAGCAGCGAGGACGCGCTCTCACATCTCTAGCTTGGTCTCGCATAGATTTTTCCTGAAACCCGTTCCGTGACCTCATCGCCGTGCTAATCCTACGACTGTCCTGCCTACGCGGGCGCTCACTGCGGCGCGTCCTCCTTTTCCCGCATCTCTCTATCTCTCCTTCTCGGAGCGGTGTACGGCGACGACGGCGACCGAGAAAGAGAAAGAGAAAGACACCGAGATCGGGTGGGAATGTATGCAAAGGTCCCGTAAACACTCTCGCAGGAGAAAGGGACCAAGTATCACGATGACGAAGGTGGAGATCGATCGAAAGGTGGATTCCGCGATCAGGGTCATACTATCTTCCACTTGCATGCAGCCGTAGCGTTCAACCAGAGAAAATTTATCCGTGAATTCCAATAATATTTTCCCGCAATGCACGTAGCCTACGTTTTTCGCTCATATTGTTTGTAATAATTGCAATAGCTAGTCTTTGTTATTGATAGTTAGACAGTTCGATATGAACGTAAGCAACGTAAGTAAAGGTACAGACCGTTCAACATTATTTATCATCGTCAACATATGTGTATTTATGTCGAATTTATTGAAACTATTGAGTTGCAAGGGATTTGCGCATTAAAGACCAATATTTTTTCGTCACTCGCCAAAATACAATGACTGTGTCTAAAATTATCAACAAATTAGTTGACGACGTACGTAAGACTCGTTGAAACTACCAATCAAGTTATATATATTTATATATATATATATATATATATATATATATACATCAGGTATATATACCATGTACCTCTCTCTCTCTCTCTCTCTCTCTCTCTATATATATATATATATATATATATACACACACACATATATTATTATTATTATTATTATTATTATTATTATTATTATTATATTTATGTATAAATTACTATCTACAAGAACACCTACATACCTATATGATAAGTTATCTTTTATAAATGATAATATACGTAGATCTGAGAGGAACGATTCGATTTTTAACATTCCAATAGCTGTAAGAGACTCGTACAAATTTTCCTTTGCAATTTCTGCCATGACAAACTGAGAAAGTATTCCATTACATTTAAAAAATTCAAGCTCGATTACTGTATTTAAGCAAAATTATTTGTCACACTTGCGTAACACCCCTGCTTGAAACTTTATTTACTGAAATATTATTGTTATGGCGTTTTATACGAATACGTTACATTTAAATATGCGAACTATTTTTAATCTATTATCATTGTATTATTATTATTATTATGTAACACATTATATTTGTTTATATATGACAAGTGCCTTACGATTTTCACACCTAGGCAAAAATAAATTAGTTATCAATCAATCAATCTCTCTCTCTCTCTCTCTCTCTCTCTCTGATCAGTCTGAAAATCTAGAATTGTGAACCTTAACTTTTGCGAATTAATATACTTCTAATAATTGTATTTAGTTATTATCATCCTACATACGATGGTACTGCTTACTGCTTACGAATTGTAATTCAAAGTACTTTACAATGTTATGTAAACTTGCGTTTTTGTCACTATTTTTTTTTAAGTTAAATTGTAATTGTAAGTCATACCAACCAGATAGGGTTATACCCCAAAGTTGCAATAAAATGATGTATCTATCTATCTATCGCTCTGCCTCAGACCTGTCGCTCTCAGATAAACCGCATAATTAAAGATTTTCTCTTCTTCCACCCCCTGCAAAAGTTAAGTCAGCATGCTGTTACATTCATGTCCTTTCGGAAAATCCGTATTTCGAAAGTGTTGATTTATCGAGAAGTATGAATCAATTAACATTCCATTCGATAGATGCACCTTTGATAAGTATAGTAAATACGCAAGGCTTCAACGGGTTACTATTTAGGTTATATTATTGGGTAATGGGGATCGAGCTACCAGGGTAACTTGTACTGTACAACTGCTCGAAATACAAAATTCATCTATTTGTAATGTTGATCTTTAGGAACGGAATGCACACGAGCTAAATTTAAATAAGATTTAATAACAACAAATTGTTGCTTATACTAACTATTACAACTGACTAGGAGAGTCCACATTCTTTGGAAAACGGATCATCACCACACTCTAGGATATGATTTCTACTATAGAAATATAAAAAAACCCTAGTTTTAGATTCCAATGCCCTTTTTTATGATAGATATATGCAAATAAAAAAAAATCTCGCTGACAAAGCCATTTACTTTGATTGCTTATAACTCGGAAACAAGTAAACATATTTATCAAACCAAATTTTAAAAGAAAACTGACATTAAGTAAATATTTGTTGAAGAAAAAGAAGCTCAAATATCGTTTTGGTCGAAAGATATGGAAGAAATAAAAATTAGACGAAATTTTGGCTTAAAAAAATCATTAAAATGTAATGCTAAATTTTCGATTAAATTTCGTTTAATTTTTATTTCTTTCATATCTTTTGATCAAATTAAGATATTTGAGCTTCTTTTTTCAAAATATATCTACTCAATCTCAGTTTTCTTTTAAAATTTGGTTTGAATGTATATGTTTACTTGTTTTCGCGTTATAAGCAATCAAATTCAATGTTTCTTTAGCGAGGTTTTTTGTTATTTGTTTACATCTATCATAAAAAAGGAAATCGAAATGGAAAACTCCTGGTTTCTTCATATTTTTATAGTAAAAATTATATCCTAGAATTTGGTAAAGATCCGTTTCCCAAAGGGTGTGGACTCTCCTTGTGAGTTGAATAATGTAGGTCGTATTAGGAGATGAGGTTATCACCCGGAAACGGGTCAAAAAATGAAAATTCTGCGTTAGGTTATTCTCGTCGTAAATTAAGGGAAAAAAGCGATAAAACAGTGCGAGAAGCATTAGTTATGCTGTTCTCTTTCAATTTCTGCACTTGCGGTTATTTAAGAAAAGCGAATAAGCATTTGCGAGTGGGAGAGAGAGAGAGAGAGAGAGAGAGAGAGAGAGAGAGAGAGAGAGAGAGAGAGTGAGTGAGGGAGGAGTGGAGGGGAGAGGGAGAGAGCGAAGAGACTAACTGGTTCTCCGCTATTCCGAGAGAACCTAAACGATAGGGGAAGGCGGGTTAGCGCGCATCATGCGGGGTGAGGAAGAGAAAGAAAGGGGAAGGGGTGGGGGAAGACACGTGCTCTGTGGGTCCGAGGATCAACCGTGATTTCTTAGGTTCACGAGAATTTTACGGTCTTGCATAATGCAGGCCTATAGTCTCGTAGGGAGTGGCAACGACCAGCCACGAGGCTTCCTCCGCGCGAAACCTGTTACGTCAATGACCGCTACGTTAAGTCGGGCGGTCCCCCTGAATCTCCCGGTGTCTCGTCCGAGATACCGCCAAAAACTGTCCTGACACTATACGGAACGAGATCGTGGAAAACTTACGTCGTCGGTGTCTTCGGCACTCCGACTCTCGAGCACGAAAGTTACGTCGTTGTTGTTGTTGGCGTTGTGCGGGAGCTGGCCAGCATCCTCCCTCTTTCTTCTCCCGGTGTCCCGCGCGTCACTCGCGACGCTCATCGACTGCCGAGGATCTCGGTCCTCAAGGATGTCCGTGACCATGAGCTCCGACTCGACGCTGCTTGGAGACTCGACTTGGTCCAGTGGTGAGCTTTTTGTTCGGTTGGACTCGACTTCCGGCTCCAGAATCGACGACATCACGAGCATCACGGGGATGGCTGAAATTACGCGACGCGAGCCCAACGAGACTATTCGGCAATCAGGTGGTGGGTCTGGTTATTCCCGACACCGCCATCGTCGCCGCTCCTCAACAATCGCGTCTACCAATTTTCGGCTCGTCGAGTAAGCTAGCTTCTTGGGGACGTGAAGCCGCGAAAGAACGATCGAGGACCGTGAGTATTCGGGGTGGGAGAGACCTCTTCATCCCTTTGTCACGCGGGTACGGTCACTCTAGGGAAGAACGGCACGGGCATCGAAGTCGCCGAGCGCGCGAGCCGCGGCTCGGACCACGTGGATCGTATCGATCCAGTTCGACTCGTGATGGAGATTGATGAACAACTCTCACGGATGCACTAGGACGCGAGTACTCGGCACTGACAAGAGGGAGGTTTCGGCGGCGGTCAAGTTCCGGTCTTCCCGCGTGACATTGGCCCGGTGGCCTCGAGGCGGAGAGACTCCCTCTCGAGCGGGTGGGTCTCAAGCGCCGGAGAGTCGGGGAAACGCGAGGAGCCGATGCTGGACCGTGCACCGCGTTGGCGCGCGCGCCTCTCCGGAATGGCCTAGAGGCGAAAAGGAGAGAGGAACGGGAGAAAGACGAGTCGAGTGGCGCTGCCTGCGGCGGGAGGGGGCACTCTCTCTCTCTCTCTCTCTCTCTCTCTCTCTCTCTCTCTCTCTCTCTCTCTCTCTCTCTCTCTAGCCCGCATCTCCGCTTGGAGCTGCTCCTCTCGCGAGCTTCGATCGAGGATGACTGATGATGACTCTTTTCCCAAGTACTATTTTCTTCATTGTACTCTACATACTTTTTATTAGAGTGCCGATTAGGTCGCTCAGGTGTCAACATGTTTTTTTAACATTTCTATAGCATAATTGTTCTCAAGTGTAGCAATAGGGACACATTAACATCTGTCGGGATGTGTATCCAATTTTCCACAATTGGATACATTTATAAGGTAACTTCGAAAAGAACGTAAAATTAAACTGATTTGCTCTGGTGAAAGTCGGGTATGAAATAGTTCAAATTAGTGAAATTCTGAGAAGCTGTAAAAATATAAATGTCGGGATTACCGGAGTTTCCCGTACAATGACTTCTATTCTACTTGATTTATACTCGGGCGTTTTTATACGATTGCCGATGACCTTACGATTTGCGCTTAAATGTTTGTATTCGATTTACTTGAACAATGGATCGACAAAAAATTAGTATTTCCGATGTAGGTATGTAAGTGACAGAGAGGGAGAGGGAGAGAGAGAGAGAGAGAGAGAGAGAGAGAGAGAGAGAGAGAGAGAGAGAGGTCTGAATGTGCTTGCGGCTGTAGTCAAATACGGCTATGGTTAGCCACACGTGCGAAGAACAAGTGCTGACCAGCACCACCTGTCGGTTGTACCGACTCTTCCCTTTCCCTCTTGACCTTTCTCGTTGCGCTCTCCACCCACGGAATCTTCATTTCGAGATCCCCTCGATGTGCTCTTCGCGGCAGCCTCTCAGCCGACTATCCCCTTTTCCCTCGACATCCTTGTACTATCAACTTTTCCTGATTCTTTTCTCCATTTCGCGAATATGCAAATATGCGATTATTATCCCGGCGATGAGCTGGATTAATCTTTAATTGGTACAAGACACTAATTTTTTTAATTTCACTTGTATTTACTTTCTTTTTTAACAAAAAAAAGTTTTTTACGGGGATCCCTAAGAGAAACTTAGACGAGCGCATTATTTGCATCGTTTTTTTTTTCGAGTATCGCCGCAGTATACCTGTCGAATATTTATTTTTCGTGTCTATTTCCAAAGACGTTGAGAACGTGTATTCAGCTGCCAATTGCGGAAATCTTGTGATTTGTCGAACGTACGTCGTAGCTCTGGCTACTCGGTGCATTGTTGCAAAAGCTGAGTTATTTGTGAATATCATCGTTATACCTAGAGATATGTCCTTCCTTTGCAAATCGGACCTCAATATATCGAAAAGATAAGACTTTGCACGGCAGAAAATCCCGAGCACCATACATACCCGCACTATTACTATTTCGACGTTAACAACATATATTTATACTCGAAGCACGCATATCATTGTACCTTTCCGACAAGTACATTTATTGCACTTTCTTTATCGCTATCACAAAATCTATCAAAACCCAAATATTTCATCGGGTGCGGAAGAAAGAATAGAAACAACGCGAGATCATTGAAACCATGTGTTTCCAGACAAGTTATACAGAGTCAAGTTACACAGTCAGATTGGAATCCACGATCTTCTTTCTCTTGGATGGGTTATCAACGATAAACCACGCTACTATTTCTTCCATCCAGTCGATTGACAACATGCTTTCAAGGACTCTCTGTCGCTCAAGGAATACATGCGCTAGCTCGACCCTCATGCTCTTAGGATATTTCGGAATTGCACTCTTTTCTCAGTTTCTAATTTACTCAGTTATTTATTTATTTTCATACCAATTAATGGTTAATTTTTTATTTCTCTTTGCGCAATTATTTTAATCAATTACTTTATATTTTATACTCTGTTAATATTATTATCATTATATATTTATTGTATTCTTCATTGTTATTGCCTTTACGTTATAATTATAAATCTCTTTTTTTGTAAAAAGAGAAATTTTGTAGATAATGGTTTATTACCTATATCATAAGAGCCATTGGAAGGGAGGATCGAAACTTGGATTGAAATTGATCGCTGGAGAGAAGCAAATCCTCTGCACGAGGATCCTCGAGACCAAAAAATAGTAAGACAAGGTAAGACAGGCTGGTCGGGAGTAAAGGAGAGGAAAAGAGCGAGCGCGCGCGCGCAGGCGAAGCGCGAGCTCGCGACAACTCGCCCGCCGCTCTCACAATCGCCGTTACGCTTGGGATTGTGTATCGGTGCAGCGGGTCCGTTCCGATGCAAATAGCCATTGTTATTGCCGAGAGATATATCTCCCATTAGCAGTCGATGCGAGTCGTCCGATCCCCGATCTCCCTGCCAGCTGGGCGTAAACAGGATTGGAACCTTGTGCACTGCCGCTTCGGGAAGACGACTCTTTTCGAGTGAAACGCGAGAACACGTACAGTGCAGCTATTTACGCGCAACTTGGAAACCATTATTGTTTCGTTATCTCTTTTGTTTATTTGGGAACTGTGCGCTCGTCATTGTCCATGATACGCCACGCTAATCAACGTAAATATCTTTCGTTTCAATATAATAATCCATAATTGTATTGAAACGATTTGGCGACAGCAACTGTATATATATATATATATATATGTATATATATATATATATATATATATATATATATAAACATCTCAGAGTTTGTGTCGACGAGCAGTAAAGATATACGCGGAGGAAACGATAGACTGCGCGTATATAGAACGAGAACGACATTCTCATCGACATGGGCGGTTCAGTTTCCAAGTTATTATCACTCGAGTAAACTGCTTCCTTTAATAAGATTTATAATGACCAGAGAAATCCAGTACTTACCCATGACGCAATGAACGCTGTTTTATTTCTTTCTTTTATTTCCTTTACTTTTTCCATCTTATTCCATTAAATCACCCGTAGATATGTCAAACGGGCAACTAAGCTGAACTAGACGCACTCGGACGCAGTTTCGTATACACGCGTACATATATACAAGCACGTTTGCGCAGGTACAATTCCGAGCGTTGAAGCATTATTCAATACTTGGTCTTGAGGTAACGAATCCATTTACATCGATTACAAATAAAACTTTATTGCTCGCGCGTCTTTCTTTTTATACTTTCATGCGTTACTCTATTATTTCTCCATTTCTATTCGTGGTAAAGCCTCCTGGATGAAGCTGTCACGCTCGTTCTCTTGAATTTATGTATGGTTTTATATTATCCTTTATCTGATTGATATTTTAAAGAACGGTTATGTTCGGTCTTACTGGGACTCGACTTCCTGTCGCTAATCTGCCGATGAGAAAGATGACCTTGTAAAACTAAAACGTAAACAAAGGGGAAAATGACGAAATCGAGTATAATTGAGTAGGACGCGGAAGGATAGATGCGAGATGCGAGATGCGAGATGCGAGATGCGAGATGCTCCGAAAGGCAGTGCAAGCGATCGCCGGTGTCCGTCCATCGAATTAGCTTGTCAGCGCGGTTGCATTCCTCCATACGTTAACCCAAATACGAAGGAGTACCCTGCTCGGCAAAACGCGAGGCGTGCGGCTCGTTAACAAAGAATGCGACGACAAAGACGACTCGTCGCGCACAACTCCGTGTGCGCCGTGTGTCCATCTGCGCGAAAGGATTCGTCCGTCAAGGAGGCTCGGAGACGACGCGACACCCAAAAAGTCCGATTTATTTCAAAGCCGAGTCGCCGCGCGCTTGCACTCGCTTGCTAAGAAAAACGCTCGTTCGTGGAACGAAAGGGATGCCCAACCCAAGCAAAAACTTGGAGTTCGTTGCACCTCGCACGAGTGTATATTCGATTACGTGCTCGCTACATCCTTCATTTGCACGTTTTACCCTGCGGGGATCGAATACATTTTTCGGTACGCATCCGGGTAACCTTACGTTCAACTACTTATATTTCAACTTATTTATATAGAATGTTTAAAAGCACGGGACTGGTTTACTAGCTTCATTCATCGATTCTCAACGAAAAGGAATCCAACACTTTATATAGAATAAGTTATTAAATGTCACACACGAGGCCTGCGATGGCTCGGTCGGTAGGGCGTCGGGCTCGTAATCTGGAGGTCCCAGGTTCGATTCCTGGCCCCGGCTGATTGATACAAGCACCACTGGGGAATATATTTTCAACAAGTGCTTTCTCCACCAAGACACCGTATGACCTCCGTCGCTCATTAGCACCGATTTGGGAGCATACAAAAAATGTCACACACAAATTCAAAATACTTTATCCGAGATTTTTACTTCAGAGTTTCAGATTCTACCGCCTTTATTATTTTATTACTAACAAACCATTGGAACAGGCTTTAAAGTTTACACCTATATATAAACGATAAAGCAGATGCTCCGACAAGAAATCGATCCAAACTCCCTAGTAGAAATCGTATTCCATTAAATAGGTAATAAATAAGTATTTTAAATAGAATAGTCGGAAAAATGGGGGAAAATAGGCGAAAAATGTGCCCATTTTTATCCTCCCGGTGAAACGCTTTGTCTCCCAATTTTTAACCATTAGACTAAAATATAAATTTTCTTCTGTTTTGAGTTAATTTTTAGCTTATAAACATAGATCAGTTTTGAATCTAGTTATGTACTATTAAATGTCTATTAAAAATGGACAAATAAATATATAATAAAATCGTATTTATCGTCGTAAATACGGGAAATATTACAGAAATTAGTTGTAAATCAGACGAAAACGTTGAAAACCCTTCCGAAACTATAGGAATTTTAAAGTTTACTGTTCGCAGAAAGGTGGAAACATTATTCGAATTTTTGAGGTTATGATCATTCTATTAAGTGTTAAAAAATTGTATAAAAAAGCATTTCATCACAAGGTATTTGATACCAATGTTTAATTGCTCCTTCTTAGATTCAAATTTTTACTAGGGATAAAGTGATCGAGTGCCATAAGAGCCTTCTAACGTGTTCGACATACGTGAAATAATTTACTTATTCCAACATTATTAAGTAATTAATGCTCCGTACATCATTGATAATGTATAATAAAACTGGTATGAAATGCTAAATAATTCAAACGTAATTTTTATAGAGTTGTGGTCAATTAACAAGTATATAGTTAATGTAATTTCACGATAACTTTGCGTAAAGGAGTTATTTACTTTTGTCTAAAAATTGTGACCGCGTTATCGATAGATCCCAGTTAAACGGCATTCTGACGATTTGGACAAAGAATAATACGGCTCTTACATTTAAAAACTACGTCCTCTGCTGGAGACGATTTCAATTTTGAGCGAGAAGCGACTTTGGAGTTTAAGTCGAGTCTATTCACGGAATCTCGGATATTCAGAGAGGGTAATCGGTGGATATATTCGGAAGGTATCGCTACTGCTACTTATATTTATTTTTTGCTTCTCCATCGATACCCCGCGCGTTTCGACGATTCATCCTTGGAGAGCCTCTCGTTCGAGTTCTATACCTATACAGTGAGTGGCATCGTCTTTGTCGTCGTCTTTGTTGTCGTTGTCGTCGTCGTCATCGGTACGATCCAAATAGCGTTTGCAATTTTTTCTTTCTTTCTTTCTTTGGAAAGAGAGGAATGGGAGGAATGGGAGAAATGGAAGGAATGGTTTGGAACAGGAGGAGGGAGGGGGGGGGGGAGACCTGTTTCTTGAATGGAACGTACCGCGTATCTCGTGTCCATTCACCAGCGAATCTCGGTAACTGTACGCGATCGGTCTTGCATTTAACCAACTCGTTACAACTCGCTTATCTATTATTTCATTATTGCGTAACAAGAGGTACTTTTCTTCCGTTGATTATCTAGATTGTTCAAGATAACAATCGCTGGTCCCACCACGAATCATGTTCATATTTACTCTCTAGTTTATACCGATCTTTGGTGTAACCATAATGGACTATTTACTTGATTTAACTTCAACTTAAAAGTTCACCACGTTAAATGAACAGTTGAAAAGTACAACCAGTACCTACTTTAAACATTTTATCTCCTTTTCCTTTCTTTTGTAACTGTAGTTGGCATAGTTTGCGCAATTGGTATAACTGGTATTATTTCGAAATCGATATTTGTATCACTTTAGCGCTCCGGGTATAGCTGGAATTGCCATATGAGCATAATTAAAAACAAAACTAAACAGTAAGTTTTAACTACTTTTTTGCTAATTTATTGCCAACTCCAATAATTTATAGCCGTGCCCCATGTCATTTAAACACCTAGCTATGCTAGGTTAAATCTTAAGCTAGCAAAATCTTTTATAGCTGGGGATCTAATTGAACTACAAAACCGTGACACGGCTCAAAATTAACCCTGCTACAACCCTTAAAGTGTTAAAAATACGTGGAAAACGCTCTATATCGTAAAAGTTCTGTACATTACCTGAGATACTGCTAAAAGACGGTAAGATACAATTTATTACCGAGTAGCTTAAAGTACTCCTCGATCTAAAATTTTGAGCTGTAACACGGTTTTGTAGCTCAATTAGATCCCCAGCAATAAAAGATTTTGCTAGCTTAAGATTTAAGCTGGCATAGCTAGGTGTTAAAATGACATGGGGCACGGCTATAAATTATTGGAGTTGGCAATAAATTAGCAAAAAAGTAGTTAAAAAAATTACTGTTTAATCTTGTTTGTAATTATGCTCATATGGCAATTCCAGCTTAATATAGCCGAACGGGGTAACACACCGTTCCCGTGTGTCAAGGGGTATCGCACGTACGTTAAAAGAGGCACCGAATCGATGCTCGAGCCAATCTTCAGTCAAAAAAAGGGATCGCCGATGCCACGAGTGCTTGCCCTCCCTCTCTGCCCCCATCGAACCGGGAGATTAACTGCCCTTCGATAATCGGCTGGTCTATACAACTCTATACGTTTGCGTGTGCGGCGCAGTGAATCCCGCGAGTTTTTGTCGCTTGCATCCCGCTCGCCTCCCCAATCCCGCCGAGAGAAATGTCGGAGCATATTTTCACGTCTACTCCGGGGCGCGTCTCTGCCGGATGCAGATAGCGCAGACCCGCGTCTCACAATGAGCACCGGGAGAGAGAGAGAGAGAGAGAGAGGCAGAGAGAGGATACACAATGCGCCAGCTCATGTCTTGATGGGAAAGCCCATCCGACCAAAGCGATAGACGATGTATAATGCCCATCTCGAGTAAAATATTGCCTGTAAAAATGGCAAGGGCTTCAAGCAGTGGTAGATCCACTTTTCTCCGAGCTCTCTTTGACTCTTTTTCTCTTCGGCGTTTTCCCTATCTTTCACGCCTCCTCTTTGCCGCGACTTGTTCACTCGCCTCAATCGTCCACTGTTTATACTCACTCAGTTAACTTATTTTTGCCTAACCTAAATAAATATATTTTTATTTATATTAATGGACAGTCGATGCATAAGAATTAATTATTAACTAACCTCATTTTCCGAATCACCTAAAGTAATACCTTCTATATTTTACCATTTACGACTTGTCGATGTGTTGATTCAATCCCACAATTTTTCTGTATTTCTGCTTGTATATATTTACTTATATATAAACAAAAAAACTAAAATTCGCTTTTTTTAATATAAGATATATATGTGTAAAGTAACAAATAAATGATATTTCTTTGATAACCCGCGTAAAAATGGTAACTATTGGCAATATATTGATATACTATTGCTATTTGCTATTGTAAATATATTTGCAATATATTGGAAATATATTGCCAACATATTGGAAATATATTGCCAACATATTGTTACACCACAATATCCAATATATTGCCAAAATATTGCCAATAGTTACTATCTTACCTTTTGTAAACTATTACCAATATGTTGGCCATAGTTCATAAATTAAAAAAAAAATAAAAAAAAAATAAAAAAAAAATATTAGCCAGCCGCGGGATTTGAACCTTCAATCTTTAGATCGGAACGCTGGCTCTTTACCACTGAGCCATTTTGCTATTTTGTTATTAAGAGTTAATTTCAGGCTATAAAGAACAGTTGAATTCATAAAATTTGGACTTAGAAATTTCCCGAGTAGAAATGATTTCCAGGCAAAAAGTAGGCCCTGTTCAGGTACCTGACGAATATTAAAAGGCCCTGAACAGGTGCCTGTAAAGGACCTTTAAAAAATGTAATGGGGTGGAGATCAGGGCCTGTTTTATGTAATACTATTTTGTGGGTATGTTCAGGTGATATTAAGGCACTGAATTAGTAGTAAAAACTAAATCTGAATGTATTTGTTATTTTACATTTGTTTTTAATTGTTAACCTTTAGAAAACAGGGATTTTCTGGTTCAAAAAAGCTTCTTTTTTCAATAAAATTAATGTCTAAAAACATCGAATCACTTTTAACCTTTACAGGACGGGGATTTGGGTTTACTATTTTCTCTCACTTTTCTATAGAAATCGAGTTTATGTGTTGTCTTACATCTCAAAACTAACACATGTAAAGGGTCGATCATGGGCATGGCCCGTATAGGTTAATAGGTTAAAAAAACGTTATCTTACATGTGTAACAGCTTTGTAATCTTAAAAACCACAAAATATACTAATATAAAGTTATAAATATAAGGTTAATTAGGCGTGCGTACATGCGTGTGTGTGTGTGTGTGTGTGTGTGTGTGTGCGTGTGTGTGCGTATAGGTTTTGTAAATAGAATAAAATGCATTTTAAGACATTAATATTTATTAAACATAAATATTATAGATAATATAATTAAAATATATGGTTTAATATAATTTCCAAATAATTACAACAATCTTAATATAATATAATATTAATAACTTTGCACTTTTTTATACAATACAAAATTAAATCTTTTCACATATTTAAAGCAATATAATACTGCATAAACTTTTATATTATTAAAGTGTTTTTTTAAACTTTCACTATTTATATATTGTATTTTCCTTTTCAATCGATACCTTCGAACTCTTAGTAAATTAAGCTTCTGAGTATAATCAATTTTTTTACTCATTTTATATTTATAAAAAACTCTTGATAAAATTCTAACCTGAAAATTTATATACAATACTATATAATTTGTAGATACTATTACTAACCTCACATTCGAACTAACAAAATTGACTTTTACTATAACCTCACATCCGAACTAACAAAATTAGGCCCTGACTTAAATTCCATTACATTCGTATCCCGGCCCTTAACAGGCGGCCTTTCAGGCCCTGTTTCTAATTCAGGCGGCCTGGCTAGCATTTCTACTCGGGTTTTTTACCATATTTTCAACTGTTCTTTATAGCCTGAAATTAACTCTTAATAACAAAATAGCAAAATGGCTCAGTGGTAAAGAGCCAGCGTTCCGATCTAAAGATTGAAGGTTCAAATCCCGCGGCTGGCTAATATTTTTTTTTATTTTTTTTTTATTTTTTTTTAATTTATGAACTATGGCCAACATATTGGTAATAGTTTACAAAAGGTAAGATAGTAACTATTGGCAATATTTTGGCAATATATTGGATATTGTGGTGTAACAATATGTTGGCAATATATTTCCAATATATTGCAAATATATTTACAATAGCAAATAGCAATAGTATATCAATATATTGCCAATAGTTACCATTTTTACGCGGGAAGTCAGTGACATTTAAATAACTATATTACACATATTTGTATTTAGTGTAATTTTACCATATGTATTTAGTTTAATAAACCCATGAAATAATAGTGCAAAACTACCCGCATAAAAATAGTTGCATGTATCACACATGTAAAATACATGTGTAGTCAGCTACATCATTTACGATGTAGTTTTCATGTGGTTTTGGTGTATGAAAGGTGTTATATTTGCGTTTGACGATGTAAGTCTTGTATATTTTTAAAAGCAGGTAAATAAATTAACTTACTCGCGTAAAAATATAAACTATTGCCAAGATATTGCAGGGATATGAGCAATAGTTATTGCAAACATATTGCCAATATATCGCCGAATCAATAAAAAAAAGAATGGCAATATATTGCCAATATAACGCCAAACCTCATCCTGCCGCATGTTGCCAATATATTGGCAATAGTTACTATCTAACCATTTCCAAACTATCGCCAACATATTGGCAATAGTTGTTAAATTTTTTATTTCTTCTTATTGTAATAAATAAGGTTAAAAATTGAATCGGCACTTAGCTAGAATAAGGTAAATTTAAAAAAAATTTAAAAAATAAAAGTATAATCTTGATCCAGGAAAGAAATGAAAAAAGCATCGAAAAGTCGAGTGGAACTAGGCGAACGCTGCCGCGCCTTTTGCACCGTTCATGTATCTAGGTCTTGAGGGTTGAGGGTTTGACCATCGCTGCTCGTACACGCAGCGGAAGCTTATGGTGCGGACATATAAATGTACATCTTGTTGAGCCAACCTAAGTGAAAATTCGTTTAACTCGTCCGTTTCGTTTGGTTTGAATCCCTTAGCTTTATCGTCGCGGTGCTTCCTAGGATTTGTTCGAACGCTACTTTTCCCTCGATCTCGTTTGAATCTAAGACTATAACGACATTTGCTAATTTAACGAAAGTTATTTTATTTCTACATTTTGCAAAAGTTCGTTTCCATATACTGCTCGGCAAGGTCAAATTGATGAATTTCACCTCTATGCTGAACGCACTAATAGTACTGTATATAGATATGAGTATACAAGTAGACGTATTCAATCGGAGTAGGTTGTATATGAAAAAAGGACGAAATAGAAAAAGTTGGAAGGGTTGCATATCGATCGATAATACGTACAACTCGTAAAACCGCAATAAATAATGTTCGTTTCGTCGAAAATGGTTGATTCGATGGGAACGTGGAGGTGGAGGGAAGGTATAGATGGATCGGGATGCACAGATTTACCGATCGAAATTCAATCGGTATAGTGATCGGTATATATGCATCGTTGTACGAAGGTACGAGCGCGTAAAAATAGGAAAAACAAAATCTCGAATCGCGGACGATTTACATTTTTCTTTGAACCGGGGGATGATGGAATAAACGTATAATTGCGCTACTCGGAAAAGGATACGAGACCGGCGCAACGAGAATCGTGTATATGTTGGTGTGCGTGTGCGGTCTCCCGGAGAACCGCAAAACTCAAACAGAGAAGAAGAACGCGCTCGCGCGCGAGTGTCCTGATGGCCGAGTGCGGTATGTATTATTTAGTTTCAAGTCTCGATCAGCACAGGAGAGACGTATAACCTGTTAAAACTATTCGATCGAATACGGTTTAGCCCTGGACAATCTTCGACCGTCACGTATCTCCCAGATATCTCTTTTCCTTTTCTTTTCTTCTCTTCTCTTCTCTTCTCTTCTCTTCTCTCCTCTTCCTTTCCCTTTACTTTTCTTTAACGTTCTTTACTTTTTTCACTTTTCTTTTCATTTATTTTCATTTGCTTCGATTCGTTCCGTTTCGTTTCGTTTCGTTTCGTTACATCGCTTCTCTTTTATTTACTTTTATATTTACTTTTATTTATACAGATCAATCAATCGTATATTTTTTAATCCATCAGATGCGCGCTTCGTCTTCTAGGACTCTTCACTCTAACCTATATACACTGCTTCACAATTTTGTATCAAACATTTCATTTTCTTCAATGGTATTTCACCTGATTACACGGAAAAAATAAAATAGCACAAATCGAAAAACCGTAGGTATAGGATAGCATTATTTATTGCTAGAATCTTGGTACCCAAGTTATTTGATCAAGTTAACTATTTCAAAGTGATGGTAATTTATGTATCGATCGTCAAATATACGTCTTAATTTATTATGGCAATTCATAAATTGTAGATCTCTAAAAAAGTTTTAATCTACAATTATATACTGTTTGCCTGCGTATTATAAATCAATGTATATTCGAATACTTGGAAAATGGAAGCAAATGCATTTAGTTTAATAAACCCATGAAATAATAGTGCAAAACTACCCGCATAAAAATAGTTGCATGTATCACACATGTAAAATACATGTGTAGTCAGCTACATCATTTACGATGTAGTTTTCATGTGGTTTTGGTGTATGAAGGTGTTATATTTGCGTTTGACGATGTAAGTCTTGTATATTTTTAAAAGCAGGTAAATAAATTAACTTACTCGCGTAAAAATATAAACTATTGCCAAGATATTGCAGGGATATGAGCAATAGTTATTGCAAACATATTGCCAATATATCGCCGAATCAATAAAAAAAGAATGGCAATATATTGCCAATATAACGCCAAACCTCATCCTGCCGCATGTTGCCAATATATTGGCAATAGTTACTATCTAACCATTTCCAAACTATCGCCAACATATTGGCAATAGTTGTTAAATTTTTTATTTCTTCTTATTGTAATAAATAAGGTTAAAAATTGAATCGGCACTTAGCTAGAATAAGGTAAATTTAAAAAAAATTTAAAAAATAAAAGTATAATCTTGATCCAGGAAAGAAATGAAAAAAGCATCGAAAAGTCGAGTGGAACTAGGCGAACGCTGCCGCGCCTTTTGCACCGTTCATGTATCTAGGTCTTGAGGGTTGAGGGTTTAACCATCGCTGCTCGTACACGCAGCGGAAGCTTATGGTGCGGACATATAAATGTACATCTTGTTGAGCCAACCTAAGTGAAAATTCGTTTAACTCGTCCGTTTCGTTTGGTTTGAATCCCTTAGCTTTATCGTCGCGGTGCTTCCTAGGATTTGTTCGAACGCTACTTTTCCCTCGATCTCGTTTGAATCTAAGACTATAACGACATTTGCTAATTTAACGAAAGTTATTTTATTTCTACATTTTGCAAAAGTTCGTTTCCATATACTGCTCGGCAAGGTCAAATTGATGAATTTCACCTCTATGCTGAACGCACTAATAGTACTGTATATAGATATGAGTATACAAGTAGACGTATTCAATCGGAGTAGGTTGTATATGAAAAAAGGACGAAATAGAAAAAGTTGGAAGGGTTGCATATCGATCGATAATACGTACAACTCGTAAAACCGCAATAAATAATGTTCGTTTCGTCGAAAATGGTTGATTCGATGGGAACGTGGAGGTGGAGGGAAGGTATAGATGGATTGGGATGCACAGATTTACCGATCGAAATTCAATCGGTATAGTGATCGGTATATATGCATCGTTGTACGAAGGTACGAGCGCGTAAAAATAGGAAAAACAAAATCTCGAATCGCGGACGATTTACATTTTTCTTTGAACCGGGGGATGATGGAATAAACGTATAATTGCGCTACTCGGAAAAGGATACGAGACCGGCGCAACGAGAATCGTGTATATGTTGGTGTGCGTGTGCGGTCTCCCGGAGAACCGCAAAACTCAAACCAGAGAAGAAGAACGCGCTCGCGCGCGAGTGTCCTGATGGCCGAGTGCGGTATGTATTATTTAGTTTCAAGTCTCGATCAGCACAGGAGAGACGTATAACCTGTTAAACTATTCGATCGAATACGGTTTAGCCCTGGACAATCTTCGACCGTCACGTATCTCCCAGATATCTCTTTTCCTTTTCTTTTCTTCTCTTCTCTTCTCTTCTCTTCTCTTCTCTCCTCTTCCCTTTCCCTTTACTTTTCTTTAACGTTCTTTACTTTTTTCACTTTTCTTTTCATTTATTTTCATTTTGCTTCGATTCGTTCCGTTTCGTTTCGTTTCGTTTCGTTACATCGCTTCTCTTTTATTTACTTTTATATTTACTTTTATTTATACAGATCGATCAATCGTATATTTTTTAATCCATCAGATGCGCGCTTCGTCTTCTAGGACTCTTCACTCTAACCTATATACACTGCTTCACAATTTTGTATCAAACATTTCATTTTCTTCAATGGTATTTCACCTGATTACACGGAAAAAATAAAATAGCACAAATCGAAAAACCGTAGGTATAGGATAGCATTATTTATTGCTAGAATCTTGGTACCCAAGTTATTTGATCAAGTTAACTATTTCAAAGTGATGGTAATTTATGTATCGATCGTCAAATATACGTCTTAATTTATTATGGCAATTCATAAATTGTAGATCTCTAAAAAAGTTTTAATCTACAATTATATACTGTTTGCCTGCGTATTATAAATCAATGTATATTCGAATACTTGGAAAATGGAAGCAAATGCATTTAGTTTAACCGAAAATTTCATCAAAACATAATGTACATCAAAGAAACTGCGTACTATACATACAAACAAGATCATTAGTGATACACTTAAAAAGAATAAAAGATCAGGAGGTTATGCACGGCGAATGCACCTTAGTACGTATCAAAGGGTATACGACGATATATTCGATACTATAGGCATGCATAACGAGAACACGCGTTGCCGCCGCGAGTTCGGCAATAAATCAACCTGTAACTTATAGGTATATACCGATATAGGTAAGTACACGTTTCCAGGAAGAATGACGCAAAGCTTTGGTTGTGCACCAAATCGACTTGCAATGATTACGAAAATATATCTTTTCGAGTACTGACGTGACTGCCAAAATCGTAAACTTTTATTCGAGCATTTATAATTATCTCTTTTATTGCGTACCCGAAAATTACCAACCCTCGAGAATAATGAATGTATTTCCGTGTATCCATAAATAATTATATCCATATTCTATTTTCCATCCATTATTTTCAATTCCTTATTATTTAATCAGTCGATTTCTCTGAAAGTATCGGTAACTATTGGAGCAGTTTAATATTAAAAATTTTATTTATACATACATCATCCACCGATTAAAACATCGAATCATCAATTATAGACACCCTAAATGACAAGTGGTCCTTAAACTTAAACTTAAAGGGACCACCCCGTCCTCTAAAGGTTAACCTATGGTCCTAGATAAACTATTTGTAGAATTATTTGCACACTCACAAAAATAAAATTCCACCTTAAGCGGAAATCTTGTCAAATATCTTTCAAAAAGAAATATGCATGCTTTTACATAATTTTTTTATAATTTAGAAGAATATGTTCGAATTTATTATACTTATTTGCTAAAGTTAACATTTATAATTCTTTGTAGTTTGAACAAGAAGGCTTCGCTTATTTACAGAAGAATAATACCTTATATAATAATAAATAATAAACAAGAAGTTAAATATGAATCGAAATGAAAATCGAAAATACGTATGTTAGCAGGTATATGTATGCGTACATGTGAGAGTTTGGGTACAGGTATATTTGATATTTTAAAAATCCCAGTTGTGCGTTATTAAATTTTTTGGATTCAATCGTACAAAGAAAGAGCTGCTTTCTCTTTTTGAGAAAGCAGCAAATATATACATATATATATATATATACATATATATATGTATACTCAATTAATTCATCGTGTAAAATCGTTGCGCTGTCATAAAAAAAGAGAAATTATAAAAATAAAACGACGCGACCGACTTTTGGTGTAGCGTGAATCTCTTGCTCCAAAATAAAATTAATATCCTGTCTTTCTTTCATTTTTTTCTCATCCCGATGTTTGCTGAACACAAATTTAAATAGACTTTTAAATAATTTATCTTAATGTACATTAGTTCTAGACGTTGTGAGTGATGCAACAGTGTAATATTTTTCGCATTAATTGCTATAAATAAGACTGACCTGCACGCTACGGTATCGATAAATATGCGTAACATTGAATCGGGAATACGCGATATTAATTAATTGGAGAAAACAGAGTATAAGAGGTTGCAATGAAACCATTAATAGACAAAAAGAACGATTAAATGGTATAATTTATCGAGGAAATGTACATCTTCTCGGATTGCAGTCGTCGACTCGGATTTATAGTTCCCATCGAATGTATAAGACGTCGGTATAGGTATTTCGGGGTCTGTGGCCGAGCAATCATCCATGGATTCCACTTTTCCCTCGACTCGCGATCGGGCGACGATGCTCGTACGAGCACACACGCAGGATTCCGTTGTATGGCATTGGTCCAGCTGAAGTAGCAGCGGTACCCACACACGGACACGCACACGCACCTAATGATCGGGTCAACGCCCCAGTGACCACTCTTGACTCGCTCTCGCTTCTTCCTTCTCTCCCTCTTTCCCTCATTCCCTCTTTCCCTCTTTCTCCTTTCCATCGCGCGTGCGATCGGCTACTTCGACCGATTGCCCAGAGATCTTTTTGGCCTCCTACTCGCGTCTTTTCTTTTTTTATTTCCTCCACTCTTCGTTTTTATTCCACCGGCTCCTGGCCAAATTATTCTTTTTTTCTTTTTTTCTTTCTTTCTTTTCCGATTTCGTCTCGAAGCAGACGCGATGGTGACTCTTTTCGCCGGACTTATTTCGTCTTGTTCCCTCCGAGACTGGGATACATCAGATTTATTTCCTACTATATAGTTTGTGCTTTATTTTCTGGACGCAGGTTGGTTCATTCATGAGACTCTTTGAGGTCGCTGCACCGAATCTCTGATTCCTTATGTCCACCAATTTCTTTTACGTTTCGCGTTATCTGCAGAGATTGTATGATCAATACTTAAGATCCAATCACTGCGACCAAGTGGCCAATTTCCGTGGTGGTAATCTCGTAAAGCCCCATTGTTGTAAATGCAAAAATGTACACAAAGACTTTTGGTTTGATATAGCGGTAGCTATAGTGAGGATGTGTTATGCGAAAAATGGAAAGAATTGTATAAAAGAAAAGAAAGAAAAAATCGAAGGACAGCAAGACGGTAATCTTCTCGAATTATCCGTATAGGACTTTTCCACGTGTCGGCATTGTACGTCATCACGGAGATGGAACTCCTCCACCCTGCACGTTCACTGGCAAACGATTTCGAGCGTTGTCTTTTGCGATCACGAACGCGCTAGACACCAATTACCACGTGCGACGTGATTCGTACTTAAACTTCCGTCGTGTGTACCATTATCGATAGTTAGAACGTCCATCGCAGAAACATCATTGTCATAGTCGAATAAAAGTCATCGTTAATTGTGTAACCGTCTCTAAAAAATTTGAAGGTGAAAGAGAAAAGATTAAAAGCGTTAAGGAAATATTCGATCGCGTAAACGCAAACTTGGGTAGTTCGTCAACCGATTGCGATGCAATATGATCGTTTAACCTTACGACTGTCCTTTTGTCGCGATGATCGCAATGATATGGGTAAAAATATTTCCTGTTTTAATTTTATTTTAGTTATAAAAAATTAGTTGAAAAAAGCTTAGTAAGATTATTAACTAAGAAAATCTAGTGGGTCGATCCCGTGACCATATTAATCTTCGAGGTGGTCTTGTATACGGTACATCAAAAAGTGTCGTTGTACGAGCTCGTCGATCAATCATTCGCGTGTACACAAATGAAAGTTACTCTCGGATGCGCCTAGTATACCTATATATACCTGTATACCTGTATATCTGTATATCTGTATACATGAGTATATAATGAAATAAACTCGCCGAGGATCCGTACGCATTTAACCTTGTAGAAAGTCCACAAATTTACCTCCTCACGTGCATCAATCATGTAGAAATTCGTGGACATAGGATCCTTGACCCACGGCCCGCGTATGCCGCTATATGCATAAATACAATCATAGTGATGATTTATTTTTTATTTTTCTAATTTAAAGAAGCATTGTAAATGCAAAATTAGATAATTTACGTAAATAAAATGGTACGCATATATACCGATTAATGATACGTATCCCAGTGTAAAAATGTAAAACTTATATCAACTTTATATAAAGTTTATGTTTGGCAAAAGTTTATATCAACATACGCAATGAGGCTATCACAAACTTGGAAAAATATTAATTAGACATTTGTATAAATTTTGGATAAACTTGAAATAATCTCTTATAGATAATTTTAAAAATAGTATTTTTTAACGGGTAAAATTATATTAATAAAAACAAATTTTTTTCCGAGATTCGAACCTTCGATCTTCTACTTCGGAGTCTCTCGTTCTACCAAATGAGCTATTTTTATTGTTTATGTTATAATATTAAATTTTGGTTATATAGAACAATTGAAACATGCTTATGAGTTTATAACCTGAATGTAACTTTCCAGAAATAAATTAATGGCGTTTATCTGGGCCGCCTATGGTGCCTTAGAGATATGATACGGCCCTACAATGGCATCGGACGAGGGCCCTTTTTGGAACATAACGGGGTTGTAGCATGGCTCTAATATGGCAAAAATAATTTTTTATCCATATTAGGGCCTTATAATGTCCATACTCAAAATGATTGTGTTTTATTTACGGTAACGTTTTATATAAGGCCTACATAAGGTAAGCCATAAAATAATTAAAAATACTTTGTTATTTAAAATTAATACATTAGTTATTAAATAAATATAAGTATATTAATTTATTTTTAAATCGATACTATATTTGTGTAAAAAAACTTTGAAAAACCTAGTCAGATATACTATCTATGAACATTCGTAAACTGTTGCAATTATATTACGGGCATAATTCATAAATTTAAACAAAAGTTTTGAAAGACAAGTTTTTAAGCCCCGGTAATTGAATTTTCAATATTTAGATCCGAACGCTTACCTTTTTACCATTGAGGCATATTGCAATTATGTTCTCAACAGTTAATTGCAGGTTATGAAGCATCGTTGAACAGACGATTAAAAATTGTCCAAGTAAAAATTGTATATATTCAACGACTCTTTTTCGATTTTCTTTTCGTTTACATAAGGAAAACTGACGAAAGTGCGCGGTACCACTGAAATGAATTGTGGCCAATATGTCAGCGAGCACACTCAATTTTGAGCATATAGGTCTCTCTACAAATGGGAGAACGAACCGAGCGAGCGGTTAGACCGGTGCATCGGCAAAAAAACGTTGAGTTAAAACAAACAATAATATTGTTGTACACGTATTCTTGCTGGCTGACATGAAAATTGGTTAGAAAGAAGAAAGAAGGTTAAGCCAATCGGTCGACCGATAAGACTCCTCGTGGAAACTCGGAGAGGGGAAACGCTACCTCTCTCGGTGGAATTGCAATGGAAGATAGATCCGACAAGAGTATGACTTTGCTTTCGATAAATTGTAAGGAGGTGTAGTTGTCGGTGCGGTGTAGTGCCGTGCTTCTTTGCGCGCACAATAAACAGTGTTATCTCCGGGGAGTCGAGGGGAGTCGCGAGTCGCGACTCGCAAGTCGCGAGTTGTTGCTGCGTAACGAACGGAGGGTCTGGAAGGGGAGGAGAAGACACCGTTGGGGGTACGCGCACCGACCGAGCCGCAGTTGCGACGATAATTACTCGGCAGGATTTTAATCGTGGCCCCGATTAAAAATTCCATCCCCGGACTTGGCCTCTTGTCGATAAGACGCGCTTCTACATCGACGATACCATCGGCCCGAAGCTCGAGGCCCGGGGAGTGAGGGGTTGAGGAGCGAAGGAAGGTCGCCCCGAAGGGAGCGAGGAATTTCGCGATATCGAAGCCACGAATCTCGATTCGAGGGGGCGCGCGGACGGGCAGAAACTCCGGAGACTCTCCCTCTATGAGCCATAGCCGACAAAGATGAGTTTGCATCTTTCGAGAGAGCGCATGTTATAAATTACGTGATGCGCGCAAGACCGAGAAGAAGATGCTGCTCAGATGCGGACTGTTTGTTCGTGATATTATCAAGCGACGAATATTACGGCCATGCTTTTTAATTGTAACTAGAAAATGAACGTACATCAGCTGTATGTTCAACTCACTGTGAGGTGACTGCTTCCGAATCTCTTATTTAACGTGTTTCTCGATGAGTGTTATGTTATGTATATAGCTCCATCGAAATTATACATTTTAGAATTTCCTTTTAATTTTTCCATGTCCAGACCGAGCCATTCTTATTACTTCAAACTTTACTTTAAAGAATAAAACAACCTCGATATATCTACAATTATCATCGAAATACTTAAAATCGATCATTAATCCTGATAATATTTAGTATGATTCACTTAAGTTTCATAATACCTACGCAAAGATTAGTAACTCTACATGTATACTTATATTTCGATGTATTTTTGACATTATTATTCACTTAATAGTTTGATCTTCACTAATTTAATAATAGTAATAATAATAATAAATTTAGTCTGGTATCACCCAAAAAATACTGAGAACAATAATAGTAATGTATCAATACAGACAGACAATCATGATAAGCAAGTAAGTGTGCGTGTAAGCGCCGTATAACTGCGAGTATATTACAATGAGACACTACATTTTCAAACTACAACTATAGAAAATATTTCATTACGTACACTAAGAAACTAATATTCGACATTTTTTATTGCGACCACACAAACCTAATGGTCCACCAACTCCTGTGTGCAGTCATTCCCGTATAAACACACTAACTCACAATCTTCCACATTCACACTAACATCTACAATGTTCACTTATACATCATTTATGATTATGATTATTAATAAAAAGTTAATATAATTAGTTCAAAGTAAATTAATAAAAAGAATAAAGAAAAAATCGAGGAAAGGTCTGGTAGTATCACGATAATCATAGTTTATTTAAATACAATTTAATTGTATTTTTAAAGCATGTAAGTGAGAGCGAATTTTTAATATTGGTCGGGAAGGAATTCCACAGATGGACTCCTTGTGTGGGTGCGAAATGTTTTTCCACCCAATTTTACAATTCGAATAAATTTATTTTACTTCGGATAGATTTCTTATTATAATAATTGATAAATCAGACTCGTTGATACTTTTTATTTATGCTTACAATATAATAACTATAATAATGGGGCATTGTTCTCACCAAAGGTGGTCTATTGCAACTTCAACAAAAACGACGCTGTTGCCCAGAATATTTTGTTTGAGTAAACATCGTTTTGTTCTCGATAGCAAATTTCTACTTGAGTTTTTAACTCTAGAGAATCTGCATATATAACGTCATAATAGATTTACTATTCAACGAATAAATTAACTATAGCAGGATGGCATACCTCATTATTATCAACCCAGCTAAATAAATTACTTTTTATATTTACTCTATAAAATCTACTATTATATTCAAATATTTTTGAAGATGCAATTAAAAATGCATCTAAAATTTTGTAATATATTAAATTATATAAATAGTTGGTTTTGTTAAATAAATCTTGTAACGGTTTTGCTATTTTTTAAATATAAAAAACAAAAGATAATAACAATTAACTACCGTTAAAACAATAGTCTCATTTACACGATCGGCCGCTCAGTAATAATACGACGATCATAAGCCGTATAGGCGGAGGCGGCGGTAATCTTTATTTAGCGAAACGCGAGAAAAAGAGGGTAAACAATTATAAATAAACAACAATGCAGTATTTAATTAATAACAGAAATAAATGTATTCGGGAAAAACAATAATACAGGCGCGTCGCAGCGCGCGAAACGCAGGTCAGTATACACGCGAGATAAATAAAGAGAGAAAGAGAGAGAGAGACTACAGAACTGACACTTACAGTGTGTAGTTCGCAATAGAAGATCGACTCCAGTGGATGAAATCTGCGTTGTCGCTTTTTTTTCTCCTCTCTGCTGGGAACACTGGGTTGCGTAAACGCTAACAAAATGCAGAGTTCGAACAACACACTAAAATTCGTCTTTAAACAACACCAGAATCAAACAACTCTCAAAATCTCTACGAGGCGAAATCAATCACGGCCGAGCTAAGTCTCATTATTCGTGTACTCGCAAGTCTCGATTCTCTCTCTCTCTCCCTACTCTTTTCCCTTAACGAAGGTCCGCGATAATCGCCGAAAATCGTCGAACGCCGACCTGTAACAGCTGTATAATGATTAGTACATAGGCTAGACAGAGAGAGAGAATGTAACGAGCAATGTAATATAATCAAATATTACATTGATTCGTTACACTCCCCCCTTCCAGACGCTGGGTAGCTGAAGACGTACCAGCTCTGCATTTCTACTCTCTCTCTAGGCCAGAAGACAAAATAAAAAAAAGATAATTAACATAAATAATATTTATAAATAAATAAAATAAATTGATTTGAAAGCAAAACATCAGACAAAAGAAAATGTTTAGCAGGCCAACATATAAAGGATTTCTCTCTTTATTATAACAACAATTAAGAGCGATACGCCTTACGAAGATTACAAAATCGGAGAAAAGGTACGCGTAGATACATCAATCGCTCAAAGGAACATTTACGGTTTCTGCGACCGAGTGCGCTGTTCGATCGTTTTCACTGGGGATACGGGCTTGTTCTTTGAACCCTTCGGCCTTCCGCGCCTAATTTCCGTCGTCGGAGGATTCGCGTATACAACGATATTCGCGTTTAATCGCTCGTTAGAAGGGGCACGATCTACCGCAGTCATACGATTAACAATTACCCGAGTTTTGCGCGGCCTACCTCGCTTACGCAGTGCGTTCGCGCTCACAGGATCATTATCGTTGGACTCGTCGCTAGCTCTTCGCTCTGCGTTTAATCCCTCGCTGTCCCTCGTCGCATCCTCTCGATTTAATCTACTCTCCACAGATACGTCCGTTTGGTCTTCGTAGAATGGCTTAATATCACTGATGTGGCATTTACCTGCTTCTTTTCCATCATTGTCGATGAGCTCTACCACGTTTGAGCCGAGTAACGCCGAAACAATAAAAGGTCCGATGTACTTCGGAGCTAGCTTAGCAGCTATGCCTTGGGCAGCGGACGAAAGTATACGATTCCGCTTAGAAACCTTTTGTCCCACGGCAAATTGTACATCGCGGCGTTTTGAATTATAATATTCGGCCTGACGGGCTTGTGCGCATGTCGCTCGTTCAGCAGCTTGAGCTTGCAGCTCTGGCAACGTTTGCATACGCTGTTGCTAATTTTGAACAGCTGCTGCGGCTTTGCTATCAGCGACAGCTTAATCTTCCGAGAGACTAGATAATAGCGCTGTTTGATGGGACGCGAACCGCCCACATCAATTTCATGCTCAGCTAAGTTAGTACAGCCTAGCTTTGCATTCGGAGCAGTCAAACGCTTTTCCAACAACTCATTGAGTTGTTTGCGTTGCGCTTCGTCAATATCTGCTAAGACAACGGCAGCTAGTGAGCAGGCCTCACCAATGCCGATAGCCGATACTTCAAGCTGAATTGCGTCAGCCACGTTTTCAATCAGCAACTGATTTTCACGCGGCAACAAAACAGCGTTAAACGCACGAATAAAATCGGCACCGAGTATACAATCGGCGTCGAGATCGCTCATTACTAAAACATCTAAGTAATGGCGTTCATTCGCTAAATCAAACGGCAGCTCTAAACGTCCAAGTATTGGAGCGCGTTGGCCGTTAGCGAGTCGTGCACCTGGTCCAATGTAAGGAGTTAACGGTTTTCCTATGGCTGATGCTATTTGCAAGCCTAAGGAATTAATAACCGTGCGAGCCGCCCCTGAATCGTACAAAGCGCGTACGCGGAATCCACCGATTCCAATCTGCAGCCACCAGCGAGTAAACTGCGGAGTTTCCTCCTCCACTGGCGTTTCAGCGCGGGAATCGCAAACACCTTTTTCCGCTGATTGTCTGTCCACTCCGACAGGCAAAAGCGAGGGCACTTTTTCCGTTTGCGCAGGTACTGATTGTGACTTATCACCATCAGAGGTCTCACTAATAATTGGGGCGATAGGGACCTTATCTATTCGCCCCTTTTCTCGTTTCCCGAGCACTCAGGACAATCCGTCTTGATATACCCGGGCCAACCGCAGCGATAGCAGTACACACGCTCTTTGGGACCTGCTTTCTTATCGCGGTTGCGACTACGCGCGGATTGTCCATTAGTAATGGATGATTTATTTTTACCATCATCCTTCCTCTCGGTACTAGTCACACCAGATGGCTTATCAGAAACATTCTTTGCTCCTTTCGGCACACCTGGTTTACTAGAATTACGCGCGTTTTGGCCTTTCTTGTTGGCGGAATTCGCAAAAGAATTCGCATATTTGCTAAATCTCTCATCTAGCATCTTCTCTAAGAGTTTGGCCAAATTTTCCATCGTAGGTTCTGCGATACTCGCTACTTTTACCGTAGCATCATCGCTAGCAGCTTTTCCGCCCTTCTTACCTCTGGCATCTGGCTGCTTATAAGCCACAGAAGGCAGAACGCTCTTTTCTGGCGGCGGAGGCGCGGGAAAATTCCGCTCTTCCTCGATAAGCTCTTCCGCCTGACGAGCTAGCTGCACAAGCCTATCGACGCTTGTGACTTTTTCTTTCGGAACTAACTTCCGAACAGACGGCAACATGTTAGCATACAACATGTCTAGCTGAAACTGCGTACTTGGAGGCGCATTCATTCTGCTAAATATAGTTAGCAAGCAGAAAATGTAATCGCGAGCAGGCTCTTCTCTACCCTGCTTGCGTGCTTGCGCTTCCGCCATTAAGCGCTGCTGAAAGTTCTGCTCAACGCCATAACATCGTCGAGCAGCATTGCAAAAATCAGCCCAAGTATTCCAATCTTTCCGCGATTGGCGATACCAATGTAGCGCTACGCCAGTTAACAACTCCGAGAAAGCATTCAGTAAATCCGCGTCGGAAATATGCGCTAACTTGCGACATTCTTCTACGCGCTGAATAAATTCCTCGATGCTTTCGCGTTTTTCGCCAGAAAACTTAATTTTCCATTGGCGAACCGTGCGACCTACGTCATGTGACTGTGTAAGCGCTCTCGTCGACATATTCGATAAGAGTTGCGTAAGCTGATCGCTTGTCACAACAGGCACATTTCCCCCCCTTCCAGACTCATGCCAATCCGCAGGAGGTGGCAGAGACGAAAAATTTGACGTAGGAGTTGGGAAACTCGGAGCGTTTACGTTTAAACGCGAATTCGAATTAATTCCCGCCTGTGTGTGTGTTGACGCTTGAGATACTTGCTGATACTTATTAGTTTCAAAATAATTTAAATTAAATGTATCTTGAAAATTCACACTTTTGCGATTTTTCCGCTGCCTTTCCGGTATAACTGATGTTTGTGTCGGAAGCTGCGTACTAGTCGCGAAATTTGCTAATTGCTGCCTTAAAGTGTTTAATTCTTTTTCTTGCTGTAAGGCAAGCGATTGCGCTTTACTCAACTCCAGAGCTAAACCCCTTGGAGCATTGTAAATCTCGCCATTAGCAAGTGTGCATAAAACGGTCTCAGTATTTATTTTATTATTTTCTTTTGACGAAAATACCGTTTTCGGTATCGTACCTCTTGAATGTGAATGCGTACTCGTCGCTTGCGTTGTCGAGTACGTAGTTGTCGTAGCGGTTGTTATCATCGCGGTCGATATGGTAGGAATTGACTTTACCGGTATCGTTGTGTTGTCCGTTGTTGTTGATTCAAGTTCAAAATTTGTTTCAAAATTGTTTTTCATCGCGTTTTCCGACGCGTTTTCCGCGTAGTTACCCGCGATATTTCCCGCGTTAACTTCGCTATGATGCGATTCCCTATCAGAATCGGTCTGTCGATTATTATTCGACAACGAACTATTAGCGAGCGGAGCAAATCCGCTCTCGTTCATTTCGTTCAAATTCTGAACTTGTCTATGCGCAATCTGTTTTTGTGCTTCTTCGCTAAAGTTGGAGCTTTTTAAGACAGTGCAAAGTCTTTGTTCTCGACGAGTCCGCGATACTATTTCGCTTTCTTCGCTAATTGATCGCACGAAATCCGCGGCTGTGTAATCGCCGCGTAAACGTCTATATAACCTATCTACACGTACAAAAGGCGTACCATCGCGCGTCAATTCTAATTGATCGAGTACAAAGTCGAATTCATTCGCAGTTAAATTCAAAATCCATCCTTGGATTTCAATTCCATACGTTTGGTCGAAGTCGCTGTCATTCAAAAACGCCATTTTAATTTAACTAAATCCAAAAAGAATTTTAAGTTTTAAAGCAAAAGGTATAATTAACACAACTAAGTAATTTGTCTAACAAATTTCTAAAATAACCGCGTATCGCTATAAAATTTATTTGCGAATACGCTTAAATAAATTTTTATTAGAATAAAAATTAACCAACTTGTATGAAAAAAAAAAAAAACAAAATTATTTATTCAGAAACTTGTGAAACAGAACACTCAATTGTTTACAAAAAAAAAAATTTCAATTAAAAAAGATTTTAATTAATTAACCAAAAAAAAAAAAAAAAAAAAAATTAAATCTCGATTAATTTAATAATAAATAATAAATTATATAATTAATAAATAAACGCACTTATAAAAGGAAAAGAATTATAATCAATTCTAATTTACTTGCGCACACGCTCAACACACATACATATGTACCACGCGATTCGCTACTATCTACATTTATTACCTACAGCGTATATTAAACACACATACACACATACACGCGAAATAGACTAACTCTACCTAGTTTACGATTACACAGCTTAAATTATTAAATCAAATAATTTTTATTTTACGGTGTCGCTTTAAATTATTTAAATAATTAATTAATTAATTATCGGAAAACCACAGATAATTAATCTTGCGAAACGCTAATATTAAATCGAAAAAGAAAACCGATTTAAATTCGAAATAATACATACTATGAACAACGATTCTAGTAACTGTAGAAAAAGTATCAAATATTATTTCTAGCGTAAACACCGCGCGACGCTTGTAAACATAAACACTGCGCGCTCTCGCTCTCGGAAATGCTCCAAATAAGCACTTTTAAATTTACACGTAAATCGACCCGAAATAAAATTTGTAAATTATTGGAAATTATTTTTGAGACTATTTGTTAATAATTATCCGCGGATCGCTATTAACCATGCACGTTGGGCGCCATGTAACGGTTTTGCTATTTTTAAATATAAAAAACAAAAGATAATAACAATTAACTACCGTTAAAACAATAGTCTCATTTACACGATCGGCCGCTCAGTAATAATACGACGATCATAAGCCGTATAGGCGGAGGCGGCGGTAATCTTTATTTAGCGAAACGCGAGAAAAAGAGGGTAAACAATTATAAATAAACAACAATGCAGTATTTAATTAATAACAGAAATAAATGTATTCGGGAAAAACAATAATACAGGCGCGTCGCAGCGCGCGAAACGCAGGTCAGTATACACGCGAGATAAATAAAGAGAGAAAGAGAGAGAGAGACTACAGAACTGACACTTACAGTGTGTAGTTCGCAATAGAAGATCGACTCCAGTGGATGAAATCTGCGTTGTCGCTTTTTTTTCTCCTCTCTGCTGGGAACACTGGGTTGCGTAAACGCTAACAAAATGCAGAGTTCGAACAACACACTAAAATTCGTCTTTAAACAACACCAGAATCAAACAACTCTCAAAATCTCTACGAGGCGAAATCAATCACGGCCGAGCTAAGTCTCATTATTCGTGTACTCGCAAGTCTCGATTCTCTCTCTCTCTCCCTACTCTTTTCCCTTAACGAAGGTCCGCGATAATCGCCGAAAATCGTCGAACGCCGACCTGTAACAGCTGTATAATGATTAGTACATAGGCTAGACAGAGAGAGAGAATGTAACGAGCAATGTAATATAATCAAATATTACATTGATTCGTTACAATCTATAATGAATATTTTTGGCTCAAATGGTAATGATGAGGTATATAACACCTCGCGCCATATATAAGCACTGTACACGAATTAAATCTTTTATCAATAAAATGTATTATTTTAATTAAAACAATATAAAAGTATAAATATATTAAATAACACTTTTGTGTTATTAAAGTGTTAAATTAATAATATTATCAGTAGCAAAAAAAAAAAAAAAAAAATTAAATCTCGATTAATTTAATAATAATAATAAATTATATAATTAATAAATAAACGCACTTATAAAAGGAAAAGAATTATAATCAATTCTAATTTACTTGCGCACACGCTCAACACACATACATATGTACCACGCGATTCGCTACTATCTACATTTATTACCTACAGCGTATATTAAACACACATACACACATACACGCGAAATAGACTAACTCTACCTAGTTTACGATTACACAGCTTAAATTATTAAATCAAATAATTTTTATTTTACGGTGTCGCTTTAAATTATTTAAATAATTAATTAATTAATTATCGGAAAACCACAGATAATTAATCTTGCGAAACGCTAATATTAAATCGAAAAAGAAAACCGATTAAATTCGAAATAATACATACTATGAACAACGATTCTAGTAACTGTAGAAAAAGTATCAAATATTATTTCTAGCGTAACACCGCGCGACGCTTGTAAACATAAACACTGCGCGCTCTCGCTCTCGGAAATGCTCCAAATAAGCACTTTTAAATTTACACGTAAATCGACCCGAAATAAAATTTGTAAATTATTGGAAATTATTTTTGAGACTATTTGTTAATAATTATCCGCGGATCGCTATTAACCATGCACGTTGGGCGCCATGTAACGGTTTTGCTATTTTTTAATATAAAAAACAAAGATAATAACAATTAACTACCGTTAAAACAATAGTCTCATTTACACGATCGGCCGCTCAGTAATAATACGACGATCATAAGCCGTATAGGCGGAGGCGGCGGTAATCTTTATTTAGCGAAACGCGAGAAAAGAGGGTAAACAATTATAAATAAACAACAATGCAGTATTTAATTAATAACAGAAATAACTGTATTCGGGAAAAACAATAATACAGGCGCGTCGCAGCGCGCGAAACGCAGGTCAGTATACACGCGAGATAAATAAAGAGAGAAAGAGAGAGAGAGACTACAGAACTGACACTTACAGTGTGTAGTTCGCAATAGAAGATCGACTCCAGTGGATGAAATCTGCGTTGTCGCTTTTTTTTTCTCCTCTCTGCTGGGAACACTGGGTTGCGTAAACGCTAACAAAATGCAGAGTTCGAACAACACACTAAAATTCGTCTTAAACAACACCAGAATCAAACAACTCTCAAAATCTCTACGAGGCGAAATCAATCACGGCCCGAGCTAAGTCTCATTATTCGTGTACTCGCAAGTCTCGATTCTCTCTCTCTCTCCCTACTCTTTTCCCTTAACGAAGGTCCGCGATAATCGCCGAAAATCGTCGAACGCCGACCTGTAACAGCTGTATAATGATTAGTACATAGGCTAGACAGAGAGAGAGAATGTAACGAGCAATGTAATATAATCAAATATTACATTGATTCGTTACAATCTATAATGAATATTTTTGGCTCAAATGGTAATGATGAGGTATATAACACCTCGCGCCATATATAAGCACTGTACACGAATTAAATCTTTTATCAATAAAATGTATTATTTTAATTAAAACAATATAAAAGTATAAATATATTAAATAACACTTTTGTGTTATTAAAGTGTTAAATTAATAATATTATCAGTAGCAAAAAATATAATTTTTAAAATAATTTATAACATAAATATTTGCAATAAAATAACGGTGAGTAAAAAGTTTCGAATGACTGTTTAAAAAATGCTTATCGCAGAGGCAAGCAGAACCATCTGTAAGCTAGTGGACGTATTCAGAAAGTAGAGTAGGATCGGTACAATAGCTATCGAGTACATCGCAGCGTGGTAGAATTCTTCATTACCAACGCCGAGTACAATCTCAACTTTGCTTACCTCCCACCGATCGTAGAACTTGCAGGGATCTTCTCTTACCTACTCAACGTTTTTACGTTTCACCCTTTATATACTTTTTTTTACTTTCTTTACTCTCATTTCACAAGTTTGTTCCAGCCGATGATTATTAACATAATAATCAAAGGAATATAATTTCATGACACTATATATATATTGGTTTTTGATTATTAAATCAAAATATAATTGAACAGTATAAATAATTACTATTGAATGATACATGTTATTAATCTTTCTGAGTCGACGGTGGAAAAGAATTTGAAAAAGAAAATTTAGACAATTTTTCTTTGTAACGTTTCGATGATCAATGCCATCCTCATCAGACTGCATAGTAAATTTATTAACTAATTACATCTCAGAATTGAAATATAACATACATTAATGAATTAAAAATAATGAAAGAAAATAAAATAAATACTTTCAAAGACGCACTTTGTATACTATATTTTCGCCGCAAGTAGATTTTTTTTTTCACAACTACCTGTATTTTAGTTTGTCCATTATTTTGAGTATTTTTATCTTTATTATCCTTTCTTTTAATTACTATATTATTTAATTTATTTTCTACACTGGAATGGTTTTCATTTCGTATTTTCTTTATGTATCAAAATTTTTGTAAAGATATCCTCGGAGAATATAATAGTAATGTAAGAATCTTTTTGTATTGACCATTTTCATTTTTGTTTTGATTATTTGATTATTGTTTGTTTAAAAAAGTAAGTCGTTGTTTTACTTATTTATTTATAAATTCAATATAAATATTCTTTTACTTTACCTTATATATAATACCTTATACTTTTTTGGTAAATTTTTTTTTCAGATAATTATGTTGCTCTGTCTATTTAATTGTTAACCTAACCGTAGCAACTTTTTGTGAAATATACACTGAGAGAAGGATTTATTTGATATTAAGATATTTATTAACAGCTAACAAATATAGCCTTAGATTCTTAGAATTTTAATATGAATTGAAATTGAAAAACCGTAAATTAATTAAATGATATTAAAATTCAAAATTCCACTATTATAAATCAATGAATTGTGTTATTTACAATGACCAAAGTATATTTAATTAAATTGTATTTTCTTATTTAATAAGCCATACGTTTTTATCTAATTTTTATATATACACATATAGGAATAAATATCGTGCAGTTATTCTTCGATCCGAGTGCCCCTATTTGCAATGTAACGCAGCGACTTGTCGTTTACTTAAAAAACTACAGCCACTACTGTTTGAAAAGTTTAGTAAGGTAAAATGCAACTAATTGATAATTTATTAAAATTATTATGTATACGTGTATAGGGAATTTTACTGGAAGTATTTACTATACGTTTCTACATCGGTGTAATAAATAAATGTTTATATATTTAAATAAACACTAACATATAAAGCGGTTATATTATTCGTTTTGACGTAAAACTTAGAAATCATGGAGGTCCAGGTGCATAGGTGCATGGTACCGGTTTATACCAGGCTTATTATAGGTTCGAAATAATCAATTCAATGTTAAGCGTAAAGAACAAGTATTAAAAATTTATCGATTACTTTTTTAAGGCTGACATCGAGGCAGCTAACATCTGAATACACCGTGGTGGATAATTAGATTTATTTACGTTATACTTATAAGATACTTATAAGATCAATAATTTGATCGGATAGAATATTATACCAACTGCAAGAGTGTTACTTATACGATACCTAGTAAAGTTGTTTATCTTCAACTTTAATTGATGCAATATTTGTTGTCATATTTACATTTGATATTATTCGTGAAATAAATAGATAATGTCTATCGTTTGCACTGCAAAAAAAAGTCCCTATTTAGTTGTAACTATAAATTCTACGTAGATAAATGAGATTGTCTATAAGAACTTTCGGTAATTGAATATAGAATTTGGAGATAACGCACGGGACGTACTTGTTTGCAGAAAAAAGTAACGTAAGAAAGGTAAGGAAAAAGAAGCTCGTAAAGAAGTGAGGCAAATGCCGAGGATCGTTTAAGTTTTAAAATCCATAATCATTGAATTATAATGATTAGCGGTGTAGCGTAAAAAGGAAAGGAAAATATTGAGTTCTCCACCCATTCACGAGTGCGTTTAGCGCGTTAAGTACCTATATAGGGAGTCAGCGTGGAGGGTACTCGCGAGAGCGAGCTGCACTTTTTGTCTGTACATGTGCACGTGCAAGAAGGAACTGGACGAACAAACCGAAAACGAGATGATACGTAAAAGCGCATACGAAAGAGAAAATACGAAAAGAAAAAGATGTGAAGCGGCAATGACGCGAGGTGGGAGTGATCGGTGGCGGTGGTCGAGCGAGTTGGTGTTGGGGCAGGCATCTGCAGCTCGTGGCCTTTGACCGCGAGAGACTCGGGGAAGTCGGGGAAGGGGATAAACACGAGGAGATTCTTACCTCCCTCCTCCCACCACCAGGCCCGCTCGCGTCGAGCGCCATTGGGAAACGCTATGCCTCCCTCCAGCCTCCAGGTCGTTCTCTCGTTGCGCTCGGCGTGCGTGCAACATATCCTATCAACCCTATATCCTAGACTTCACCGGCGAAGGAAATACCTCTCTTGTCGTATTGCCGTATTGGCGCCGCGGGTGATGGGATTCGACCCACCCGACTACCATTTTCCACTCGTATTATTCCAAAAATCCAGGCTTCTAATCTCTCGTTCGCTTCTTCGTTCTTCGACTTTTAATATTTAGAGCTTTTGGATCATTAAACAGAAATAGTTCAAGTAGAGAAAGAAATTTCTTTCTTAATACTGTTGAGTGCTAATTTCTTAAATATGAGCGCATCAATGTTTCTTTACAGTTAACTACTATGTCAATCAGTTGTTTACGGTTAAATTTTAATTCATTTTTATTAATTTTTATTAATCGATGAAATCTAATTTTAGTACGATTAAGTCAATACCACTTTCTAATATTTAACAAATGCACCATTTCCCTGTCTCACAAATAGTTTTTTTGCTCAGTGTACTCCCCTACCTTGGAAAAAATGACTTCTTTGTGTCCGAATAAAAGTCGTTTAACCATCAGTACTATTATTCAATAGGACGAACATATTTTAGTCAAATGTTTCGAGATTACTTTGCGATAGCGATTATTCTTGATTCTTTCAAATTTCTAAAATTATTCGACCGGTGTAAAATGCGATCATTCATTCAGTAATTTTAACGTAAGCGATAAGTACAATTTAACGCCAAAATTTGTTCGTTAAGTGACTTTTATCGACAAATTTTGGCGTTAAATCGTACTTAGCGCTTGCGTTAAAATTACTGAATAAGGCCCCTGTAAGTTTATAATTGTGCAAATAAAGGGGCTAGATATACTGACTATAAATGTTGATATATAAGTAACGATTATCAAAATTAGATAAAAATTAAATTTTTAAACCTTATTTGAAATAGTAGATTCAAAATATATTAACATTTTTTGTGCAATCTATTTTTTCCAGTGTGCACGGAGGTCCATACGTATAAGTTGATAAAATTTAGGCATTTAGACAGAATTTTTGGTTTATCAATCCAAAGTGGACTTTACTGTGAGAGTGATAGTGACCCATGAAGGCAACTCATATATATCAACATATATATTTTAATAACATTACTTTTATATGGAATTATAATGATCGTAATCAGTACCTAATCAGTATCTAGGCCCTGAAGTAACTAAATAATGGATCACCTGAAATTACAACGAATTAAATTATAAATACTTTCGAATTAAAGATCAATCAATATTTCAAATGTGTCGTTCTATAAAATATCATGCAATTCGTAAAACGTGACTATACGCGTGCAAAGGAGAATGGGAGTACAGCACCTGGACGAACCCCGATAAATTAGATGGCGAACAGTTGAAGTCTCAACTTGCGTCACCGTAAATAATTACCGAGCTTTAGAAACGTTGAAGAAGGTGTTTGACAGATTTATTTTGCTATCTCGAGAATGAAAGAACGGATGAACGGGTTGGAGAACCAACGGAAAAACGGTGGAAGGGACGAAGAGGCTTTAAGTGCCGGGTGCCGGGTGTCGAGTGTCGAGCACCTAGCAACTTTGTCGACCATAAATTCGGCGTGGATGCCGGGAATAGGTGTACTTGTCAAATCGATTTGTACGAGTGCGTGCGCGGGCATATCCGTAACTACGTATTTACAAATACGTTATAAAAATTTCGATGGTTCACCGTGTGAGCTTTATCTTCGCGTACGCGCGTGTAGTACGCCGTATGTCCACCCTTCATGGGAAAAGGATAATCTTCAAATATCTTATCTTTATCTTTCAAGCGTATATACGTAAGTATAATCAAGCATATATAAGTAAGTATGCGTGTATCACCGTACGTAAATATAAATACTACAGCTAAATAAAAACGAGGCGATATTCAATTCGCGAGCCGTAAAAGTTTGGCAGAGGGGTCCTCGCGGTAGATCTGGTCTGGATGACAGACACATAGATGGCCCCTGACGCGCAACAGGTAAAGGTAATTCTCGCAGAACGATAACCATAATTATAGCTAGCGCTCGCGCTCGCGCTCGTGTCATTCTACCGAACAAAAGGGCCCCGAAGCTCCGCTCTACGAGTGGCATTTATCACAGTTTTGCCCCTCTCTACCTCCTCTCCGACTTGGAAAACTGCGAGCCATCCGCGTCTCTCTACATCTCTCTCTCTCTCTCTCTCTCTCGCTCCCTCTCTCGATTCCTTCGGGGCTCGTTCTCTTTCACTCTTGTGCGCCGCACGGCATCCACCATGGTGGACGGTACGCCGTTTCTTCATTTTGCTGCCCGTGCATTCTCTAATTTTTCCATTGTTTATTAATGTAGCTTTTGTAACGCGCAATGCCATTACTCGGCGCGTATCCACGTCGTTACGCTGTGAATCGTAAACAAAATTTCGAGATGAATGCTCGTAGTAATAACCGTGCACGTATTTTAACCGACACTTTTTTACGTACGATACACTTTGGATTCCTCTGGTTACATAGATGGATGGAAATTCGTAGATTATATTTTGACAAGTATTGCCAACACTTATTATTTCCCTTAGTTTGATATTTACCATTTCTCGAACATATTCGTACTTTTAGCCGTTGATATCTGCTATTGTAAAAGCGAGTGTAATATAATATACCCCAAGGACATAACCCAAAGAGAGATATATTAGTTATTTATGTACTTTGGTATATATGACACGTTAATGCGATCAGAGGGAAAATATCATTGTGAATGGATAGTAGTTGGGCCGCGGTCGCGAAGCGCAGCGAGCGTCCAAGGCATAACTAATCCATTCACAATAGTATTTTCCTCTAATCGCGATAACGCGTCGGATGTACCATAGTGCGTAAAAGATTTTTCAGCCTACTAATTCGTACAACGACTCTTACGTGCAGAGCGCGCTCCGCTTGTAAATACGTTGCGTACATACAAGTGGCTCCTCGCTTGTATGACAGCCCTCTATACATCCTCCTAGGACGTATAAGGTGTCTATACATCCTAGGAGGCTGTATGCAAAGCGCTCTGTAGGATATATGCAGCGATCAATATAACCTGTGCCGCGCGATACGGTATAGAGTCAACGTGTTTGAAACCCGTAGTACATGTATCGGAGATATAGGTATCTAAGGCTTTTCAAACGTAAACACAACTAGTTTAAACGTAACGTTTGCATTACTTTAATCATAGTTATCTTAATATTGCTCAGATACGAAAGTACTATATATATTATACATATATATTAGAATATTATATTTTAGAAATAATATAGTATGTATATATATATATATATATATATATATATACACGGAGAAAAAAAGTTGAAGTAAAAATTACAATGTTGTCTAGTAATGCGGAGATAGACTGACGCAATCCAAAAATGTACTATAGTGTATAATAAAATTTACTAGAAAGTTATTAATTTTTACTACAATTCTGGTAATATTTACTACAACTTCAGTTAAATTTATTATACACTATAGTAAATTTTTGGATTGTGTCAGTCTGTCTCCGCATATATATATAATAACGCAAAATGAGTCCTATATCTTTAATAACTGCAATGTTACGATTAATATAATAAGTAATTACTTAATATTTAATATTCTCTGATACTAAATGCAGAATTTAAAAAGTTAAAATGTTTTATAAGCGTCAGTATACAAATGTTTAAAAATTATTGACATAATATATAATTATTTATATTGTTTAATAAAGTGTTTATTACATTACTTTTAAATGTATAATAAATTACTTTGTGAGCAACGAAAGAGTCGTATGTACGAATTATAAGGCTGAAAAATTGTTTACGTACCATGGGTAAGCACCGCGTCATTACTGTTCGAGGCGGTAAATTTCGTGGATGGTAGTAACATCCTTGGCCGCTCGCTGCGCTCGCGACCGCGGACGTACTAACCATCCACGAAATTTTCCGCCTCGAACAGTAATGACGCGAGGCTCACCCAAGGTACATAAATAACTATTACAGCCTTATAACCCGTGTGGCGAGTCTTACGTGTCGGAGAAATTAATAGAAATAAATGGAAAATAATATAGATAATTTGAATGAAGAGAGAGGGAAGAAGTGTTAGCCCGGGCGCGCGCGCGATCAACGACACATCGAGTTTCGGCAATCCGATACCGCGGGTATTAGATGTACTGCACTTAATCAGCAGCTTCTGTTTACTGTCGTATATATTTCTTCTGCTGGAGTTTGTGTACTACGCGTTTCGAAGATGTTGGTCTCGATTTTCAAGTGGACGGTCGACGATAGGGAGAATTTGTATACATCTTACTAGGATGTGTAGCGTTTTTATACATCCTAGTAGTCGATATAATCACGTGCATACAGTCGACCACGAATTTGGTTGCATTAGATGTATTTACGTATTTAGCGTGCTCCGCGCGTAAGACTCGCCGTACAGGTTAGTAGGCTGTAAAATCTTTTACGCACTATGGTATATCCGACGCGTTAGCGCGATTAGAGGGAAAATATTATTGTGAATGGATTAGTTATGCCTTGGACGCTCGCTGCGCTCGCGACCGCGGCCCAACTACTATCCATTCACAATGATATTTTCCCTCTGATCGCATTAACGTGTCATATATACTAAAGTACATAAATAACTAATATGGGCTATTTCACGTCAAGTGGTACGATGAAAATTTTAAATCGCTCCAAAATTTGAAAATAGGCTGGAAATATCTTCCAGAAGATAGAAAAAAAATTTTAGGTGTTAAAAATAATTTGCCTGAGAGTTATTCCACCATAAAAAATGGAAATTTTTCAATTTTTTAGGAAAATTTCTATTTTCAAAGTCATTTATCTCAAAATCTATTGATTTTTTTGAAAAAACATTACAAACAACTGTTATTCATAATAATCTCTAAAACTTATCTACCTGGGTTACAATTCTTAATTTTAAATTCTCGAAGAGATAGAACGCCCGAAAATATTGAATATCAAAAAAGGCGACCACGCCATAATCGATTTTGATCTAACACCGCTCAAAAGATCACATTTTTCGAGAGCTTTCGAATGGCTTGGGTTAGATTATTGGCCAAGACCGCTGGTGTAAGTTATGCCCTAAAATACATGAAAATTAGTGATTTTATGAGGTTTATGAGGCATAACTTACACCAGCGGTCTTGGCCAATAATCTAACCGCCGCCATTCGAAAGCTCTCAAAAAATGTGATCTTTTGAGCGGTGTTAGATCAAAATCGATTATGGCGTGGTCGCCTTTTTTTGATATTCAATATTTCCGGGTGCCCTATCTCTTCGAGAATTTAAAATTAAGAATTATAACCCAGGTAGATAAGTTCTAAAGATTATTTTGAACAAAAGTTTATTGTAATGATTTTCAAAAAAATCAATAGATTTTGAGATAAATGGCTTTGAAAATAGAAATTTTCCTAAAAAATTGAAAAATTTCCATTTTTTATGGTGGAATAACTCTCAGGCAAATTATTTTTAACACCTAAAATTTTTTTCTATCTTCTGGAAGATATTTTCAAATTTTGAAGTGATTTAAAATTTTCATCGTATACCACTTGACGTGAAATAGCCCATATATAAATATTAAATCATCGAAAGAAAGACCCGAAGTGTTGTCCAAATTATGATTACTCGATTTAAACAAATGAATAAAACTTATTTTTTGTGTCTCAGATAAAATACGATATTTCATACGTATATACTAATTATAAGGCTGAAAAATTGTTTACGTACCATGGGTAACACCGCGTCATTACTGTTCGAGGCGGTAAATTTCGTGGATGGTAGTAACATCCTTGGCCGCTCGCTGCGCTCGCGACCGCGGACGTACTAACCATCCACGAAATTTTCCGCCTCGAACAGTAATGACGCGAGGCTCACCCAAGGTACATAAATAACTATTACAGCCTTATAACCCGTGTGGCGAGTCTTACGTGTCGGAGAAATTAATAGAAATAAATGGAAAATAATATAGATAATTTGAATGAAGAGAGAGGGAAGAAGTGTTAGCCCGGGCGCGCGCGCGATCAACGACACATCGAGTTTCGGCAATCCGATACCGCGGGTATTAGATGTACTGCACTTAATCGCAGCTTCTGTTTACTGTCGTATATATTTCTTCTGCTGGAGTTTGTGTACTACGCGTTTCGAAGATGTTGGTCTCGATTTTCAAGTGGACGGTCGACGATAGGGAGAATTTGTATACATCTTACTAGGATGTGTAGCGTTTTTATACATCCTAGTAGTCGATATAATCACGTGCATACAGTCGACCACGAATTTGGTTGCATTAGATGTATTTACGTATTTAGCGTGCTCCGCGCGTAAGACTCGCCGTACAGGTAGTAGGCTGTAAAATCTTTTACGCACTATGGTATATCCGACGCGTTAGCGCGATTAGAGGGAAAATATTATTGTGAATGGATTAGTTATGCCTTGGACGCTCGCTGCGCTCGCGACCGCGGCCCAACTACTATCCATTCACAATGATATTTTCCCTCTGATCGCATTAACGTGTCATATATACTAAAGTACATAAATAACTAATATGGGCTATTTCACGTCAAGTGGTACGATGAAAATTTTAAATCGCTCCAAAATTTGAAAATAGGCTGGAAATATCTTCCAGAAGATAGAAAAAAAATTTTAGGTGTTAAAAATAATTTGCCTGAGAGTTATTCCACCATAAAAAATGGAAATTTTTCAATTTTTTAGGAAAATTTCTATTTTCAAAGTCCATTTATCTCAAAATCTATTGATTTTTTTGAAAAAACATTACAAACAACTGTTATTCATAATAATCTCTAAAACTTATCTACCTGGGTTACAATTCTTAATTTTAAATTCTCGAAGAGATAGAACGCCCGAAAATATTGAATATCAAAAAAGGCGACCACGCCATAATCGATTTTGATCTAACACCGCTCAAAAGATCACATTTTTCGAGAGCTTTCGAATGGCTTGGGTTAGATTATTGGCCAAGACCGCTGGTGTAAGTTATGCCCTAAAATACATGAAAATTAGTGATTTTATGAGGTTTATGAGGCATAACTTACACCAGCGGTCTTGGCCAATAATCTAACTGCCGCCATTCGAAAGCTCTCAAAAAATGTGATCTTTTGAGCGGTGTTAGATCAAAATCGATTATGGCGTGGTCGCCTTTTTTTGATATTCAATATTTCCGGGTGCCCTATCTCTTCGAGAATTTAAAATTAAGAATTATAACCCAGGTAGATAAGTTCTAAAGATTATTTTGAACAAAAGTTTATTGTAATGTTTTTTCAAAAAAATCAATAGATTTTGAGATAAATGGCTTTGAAAATAGAAATTTTCCTAAAAAATTGAAAAATTTCCATTTTTTATGGTGGAATAACTCTCAGGCAAATTATTTTTAACACCTAAAATTTTTTTTCTTTCTTCTGGAAGATATTTTCAAATTTTGAAGCGATTTAAAATTTTCATCGTATACCACTTGACGTGAAATAGCCCATATATATATATTAAATCATCGAAAGAAAGACCCGAAGTGTTGTCCAAATTATGATTACTCGATTTAAACAAATGAATAAAACTTATTTTTTGTGTCTCAGATAAAATACGATATTTCATACGTATATATCTAATTAATAGAAAGAATAATAATTATACGTAGCGAATAAGGTAAATGTTAATTATGGATACACTCGCCTAGTCTCATTATTTACGAAAGTCCACATGTGTGCAAAGTTAGAATTAGGACCGTCCCGTTCGGTCGTATCGTCGAATCCTCCTCATCTCCAAGTTTTGTGCTCGTCCGACACTACGACGACGGCGGGCGGTTTCGTCCAATTCACTAATAACACGGTCGGAGGCGCTCGCAACCGACGATTATTCAACGCGCCCGCACGCCTTTCTATATATATACATATATCTCGTAGACACGTACAGTCTATAGAATATTTGTGGATGCGTATATATATGCTTGCTAGGCTGAGAGCTCTACTCGCTAGTCTATTGTCCTCTTCAGCCAGCTCGGACCCGGACCCTTGCCGGCAGCATCGACGCTCCATCGAGCTTCCTCAAAAACCCCGTGATTCTCACTCTTTGCAATACACGAAACTTTGCAAGAGCGCACCCTACATGTGTTAGTGTACACACTCTTTATTCAATCATTCCTTCAACTACGGTTTATTCTACATTTATCCTTCGATTCAATGACATTGTAATTTTTTTACTACATTTTTCTGCATACGGTATCAAGTATCTACATATAGTTAATCAACAGAATGAATTAAATGCGATAAACGAATAGTTGAACGTAACATGAGATAACCGAACTATAAATGCGGACGTTTACGTGCGAGCTCGACACAGTTTATCTTCAAAATTAAATTAAAATCTTCCACTCATCCTAGCGAATTTCGTTGTTTGCAGTATAAAAAAGGAACGCTGTCGCTTTGGACTCTTGGTCGAGAGGGAAAGTACGCAAGCTCCGAATACCGAAATAAATAAGATAATTTCCGTTATAAACTAAGAACGGCTGGGTGAGCAAACTCCGAACAGAGTTATTTACCTTGCTGGTGCGGAAAAGAGATAGAAATGAACGTAGAATGACTAAAGTTGACAATAGCGATAACATAGATTTAACATAAATTAAAACTTTTCGTCTCGTTTTATTAGTCATTTATTACATATCCGTATACGTTGAGTTGAGGCAACTTACCCATGGCGCGCTGCAATCGCCACTTCCAAGGCTTTGAAAAGCAGGTACACACCGAAACGTCATTTTGTTAATAAACTATCAATTTTCGTCGAACGGACAAGATTTTTCCAGTCACAACTTACCTAGAACAAGGCGAAACACAAAGTTAGCGATCGAGTATATTAATCTATTACTATAAAAATACATTTTCGTTTTTCGTATATCCTACACGGAAAAAAGTTATCAGTAATCGGCCGACGAGGTCGTTCACGAGTATAAAGAGTTCGACTTTAACGCATAGGGTCCCAGGTTATGGATTCTCGGACAGATCGACGATGATTATATTGAAATTGCAAATTATTTAATAATTCATTAATAAGTATATATTTTCTCTAAACTAATAAATATAAGAAATTTGAACCCGCGTAAAAATATAAACTATTGCCGCTATATTGCAGAGCAATGGGCAATAGTTATTGTAATGTATTGCCAACATACCGCCAAACAGCATCCTCCCATATCTTTGCCAAATATTGGCAATAGTTACTATTTTATCATTTGTAAACTATTGCCAATATGTTGGCCATACCTCATAAATTAAAAAAAAAATTAAAAAAATATTACCTAGCCGCGGGATTTGAACCTTCGACCTTTAGATCCAAATGCTGACTCTTTACCACTGAGCCATCCCGAGTAGAAATGAATTCCAGGCAAAAAGAAGGCCCTGTTCAGGTACCTGACGAATATTAAAAGGCCCTGAACAGGTGCCTGTAAAGGGCCTTTAAGAAATGTAATGGGGTGGAGATCAGGGCCTGTTTTATGTAATACTATTTTGTGGGTATGTTCAGGTGATATTAAGGCACGTAATTAGTAGTAAAAACTAAATCTGAATGTATTTGTTATTTTACAATTGTTTTTAATTGTTAACCTTTAGAGGACGGGAATTTTCTGGTTCAAAAAAGCTTTTTTTTCAATAAAATTAATGTCTAAAAACATCGAATCACTTTTAACCTTTACAGGACGGGGATTTGGGTTTACTGTTTTCTCTCACTTTTCTATAGAAATCGAGTTTATGTGATGTCTCACATCTCAAAACTAACACATGTAAAGGGTCGATCATGGGCATGGCCCGTATAGGTTAATAGGTTAAAAAAACGTTATCTTACATGTGTAACAGCTTTGTAATCTTAAAAACCACAAAATATACTAATATAAAGTTATAAATATAAGGTTAATTAGGCGTGCGTACATGCGTGTATGTGTGTGTGCGTGTGTGTGCGTATAGGTTTTGTAAATAAAATAAAATGCATTTTAATACATTAATATTTATTAAACATAAATATTATATATAATATAATTAAAATATATGGTTTAATATAATTTCCAAATAATTACAACAATCTTAATATAATATAATATTAATAACTTTGCACTTTTTTTATACAATACAAAATTAAATCTTTTCACATATTTAAAGCAATATAATACTGCATAAACTTTTATTTTATTAAAGTGTTTTTTTAAACTTTCACTATTTATATATTGTATTTTCCTTTTCAATCGGTACCTTCGAACTCTTAGTAAATTAAGCTTCTGAGTACTTATAATCAATTTTTTACTCATTTTATATTTATAAAAAATTCTTGATAAAATTCTAACCTGAAAATTTATATACAATACTATATAATTTGTAGATACTATTACTAACCTCACATTCGAACTAACAAAATTGACTTTTACTATAACGTCACATCCGAACTAACAAAATTAGGCCCTGACTTAAATTCCATTACATTCGTATCCCGGCCCTTAACAGGCGGCCTTTTCAGGCCCTGTTTTCTAGTTCAGGCGGCCTGGCTAGAATTTCTACTCGGGATTTTGCTATTTTGTTATTAAGAGTTAATTTCAGGCTATAAAGAACAGTTGAATTCATAAAATTTTGGACTTAGAAATTTTTTAACTACACTTTCAAGATGTGCAAAGTAAAAGGCTTGATAAGCAGGCTATCTGAAAATATAAATTTTTCTTTCTACTGAATTCTCCATAAAATTACTATACTAAAATAGTAAAAGTGTTTAGTGAGCTTTGTAATATATATCTTTTAATACAAATTAATTTAATGGAAGGAATCCTACTTGTCAGTATAATAATTTTTAATACAATATATCTAGTCATTTTTACTCATAAATTTCTCTGTGTTATTATTATTATTGTTATTATCATTACTATCACTATTATTTTTATTATCAAATCCCACAAGTGTTAAGCGCATTGCTTTTTTGCTAAAGTAATCGCGTAATGAGCAATCGCCAATGTTATACCCTTGTCGGGTTTTTACGGCGTTCACTCACCACTTGTCTGTGGGTGCTTCCCCCTCTCTAAATAACCCCCGCCTCGTATTCATTCGAGGTTATGCCCCGTGAGGATGGAAAAACCTATAATTATAGGAAAACCTTCCTCGAGACGGCCGGTGTGTGGAAACATTCTTTTTGGGCGTTTGGGTCACATTGCGTAGACCTAAACATCGAAGTCGAATATTTCGCACTTCTTCCGCTCACGTTGTGAAGCGTGGATAAACACATAACCGAAATGCTGCTTAACTTTCGTTAATCGGCCGATGTGTGTCCCCTGCACTATACTCTTATCTTTAAATCTATATTCGAATCTTTAAATATATATTCGTTTTTCTATTTAATAAAGCAAAGCAATAATATAACATTTATTTAAATCAGCCAAGTACATTCATTTATTTATTTATTTCGATTAAATATTTCTTTAATATATACGAATTGGTATATTATTTCTCTAAGAGTTAATTGAACAATAAAATAAAGAGAATTATATAAGTAGATTGAATTATAGTATAATTCTTAGATCCTATATATACATATAACTTGATTAATTTATCTGATAAAAAATAGAACAGAAAATAAATAAAAAGATGTATTAGCTAAATATTTAAATATTTGAATGTTAAGAAGAGAATCAAAATACTAAAGTATATTAGTAAAATACGCGAGTTGTACTATATGTAGCGAGGCAAAGGGAAACAAATAAAGAGAAGGGGAAAATCAGGCTGGATAGGGAAAAAGAGGTTTAACAAATTCACTCGAGTGATTTTACGAAGAATGTTACCGCGGTGCACGCGTATACCTTAAGAGCCTGTCGGCCTCCCTTCGCAATCTACAATTCAGAGGAAAAAATCTCTCTCGACGATGTATTCGTTCGCACACATAGGTAGACATATATAGATAGAAGTATATGCGTACAGTGGCAGCGGCTTCGTGAATCCCGATATTTCCATGATAAATTTAAAATTCCCTCTCTCGCCTTCTCTTTCCCGCACCCTTTCCTACGTACCGTGGGTTTTGCTTGAATCTTGAAAATCTCATCCAGGAACCGATAAAAATGCGCGCGCATCTCTCTTACTCTTGGGCGACAGTAACGCGATTTCCCTTCCAAACGATCGTGCATAAAGAGTAAGAAAGATGGATGATTAATTCGTAGTTAATATTCATTATTGTTGTAATTTTTAAAATAAAAAATATATTAATTATTATGCGGAAGGGGGGGGGGTCCACAGATTTTGCTTCAAATTGCTTTTGTAGTTTTTACACTTTGCATGATTTACCCCTTGTATTTAATATGCATTTTTTATTTACGTAGATTTTTATTTGTATAAATTGTTATAAAAAATATATAAACAAACATTTCCTTAATCAAACATCTTATTGACTCTAAATGATACTTACAATATAGACTTTTCCTGTGATAGCTATCAAAATATGAGACTATATAAAGCTGATGTAGTAAAACAAATCTAACACAAGAATTCAAAAAAAATATTTTCAGTAATTAATATGTACTTATAAAAATGAAATACACATTGCAATAACCACAGGTTTTTTTTACATACAATAACCGAGGTTAACTCAAATTTCGGTATAAGAAAATTCTGATACCGTCACATACGCAATTGTTGATCAATTAAGGCAAATCAGTACATTATAGAAAAAATATTATTATTATTATGCGGAAGGGGGGGGGTCCACAGATTTTGCTTCAAATTGCTTTGTAGTTTTTACACTTTGCTGATTTACCCCTTGTATTTAATATGCATTTTTTTATTACGTAGATTTTTATTTGTATAAATTGTTATAAAAAATATATAAACAAACATTTCCTTAATCAAACATCTTATTGACTCTAAATGATACTTACAATATAGACTTTTCCTGTGATAGCTATCAAAATATGAGACTATATAAAGCTGATGTAGTAAAACAAATCTAACACAAGAATTCAAAAAAATATTTTCAGTAATTAATATGTACTTATAAAAATGAAATACACATTGCAATAACCACAGGTTTTTTTTACATACAATAACCGAGGTTAACTCAAATTTCGGTATAAGAAAATTCTGATACCGTCACATACGCAATTGTTGATCAATTAAGGCAAATCAGTACATTTATAGAATAATTTTATGTTAAAAGCTAATAATTGTATGTTTTTTTGACAAATACAGAAAGTACAAGTATTAAACTTCATTTTAACCATCTCAGAAAAGTAAAATAACAGCTATTTTTAAAGGAAGCAACAATCTAAGAAAGAAAAAACAGGAAATACCAATTTCTGATCATTAATTTTCGGTACGTATACCGATTTCTAGTTAAGTCTACTAACCAATTATTGATTTTCCTTTAAATTGTACGTATCAACGATTAGATTTATGTAAATGTTATTATTTTATTGAAATAATATACTGATCATAAATTGGTCATTATCAATAATTGGGTACTTTATGGTATATCGAAGTTATCAGCAATTGAAAACGTTAAAAAACGTGTTTTTTGCGTTTTGGGTGAACTTTAAATAATCATAACTGTGACCCAAATTAACCTTGTTAGGTAAACCAGAGAGAAGAAAAATGCTTCTTTCTACACAAATTAAATCGCATTGGATTCTTTAGTGAATATTTATAATTGCCTGTTTTAAAATGTGAAAAAATTTGAAAAAATGCTTACATTTTGTTTTGTCAAAATTTTCGTTTTAACAGGATGTCGGACTCAAATTATAGAAATTTGCACCTTTCAACCCAAACATTATGTCTAAAATATTAAACGAAAAATCTGAAAAAATTTGAAAAAAATTGAAGGGCTTTTTTAAAAGAAAAATCATTTAAAGTAAACAATTTTTGTTTAAATGAATCTATCGTTCGTTCAAGTAATGTTTAATAAAAAGTGTCCTTTATTGATCGTCACGAACCAATGGTGTTTACAGATGTTTATTTAAGTTACAAAAATATGCCGACGTTTCGGACGTTTTTACGCCGTCTCTTTTCAAGGCTAAAAAAATTAATAATTTACAAAATATATAGATTAATACCCAATAGTGAAATATTTACATCGATGTCACAAAACAAATCATAACTCACCAAATTCTAACAAAACTCAAAAAAACCACATATCACTCGTGTAAATCTCGCAAAAGCCACTCTTCATTATTACATATACATTCTATAAAAATTCAACGCATCACGTTTAATTCTCGAATTAAAAACAATAATTTTCAGTAATACCATTAAAAAGAATACAATTTAAAAACCTTTTTGCTAATTTTCACCACCCACGCTGTCGTCTCCAGAACACATTGTTTAAAAAATATATATATATATATCTATATACATAGGACCTCCCCGAAGGGAGTCCTAAGTCACAATTAAACTTCATAAAGTCTCCAGACTCGTGCCCAACCTTCCATCAATACATTTTACAGTATACACATACATACACACACATATACATACATGTACATATACACAACATACATATATACATACGTATATTCGCCCCATACATCAATAAATCCAACCAACGAAAGAGGGGAACATTTTGTATTACGAGGCTAAGTCGAGTCGAGAGCTCCCGCGTATCAGGCGAACATGCGCCGCGGAGAAGTGGCACGTTCGGTAAAAACGTCCGAAACGTCGGCATATTTTTGTAACTTAAATAAACATCTGTAAACACCATTGGTTCGTGACGATCAATAAAGGACACTTTTTATTAAACAATTTTTGGTCGGTAATTATTAGTCAATAAGACATAAGTTTTCAACCCAAATATCGTAATTAAATCATGAATTTAAAAATCTGGAAAAATTTGGGCATTTTATTTAAAACATGCACAAAGACCTAACGTTCAGGGTTTTTTTTTAAAAAATTTACTCATTTGTTTGTAAAAAAAATTTCCCCTTAAGTAATATAATCCTGTATAGATAGATTAAAGATTAAAGGTACTTATAGATATATGAAGAATTTTTAATAGACTGGATACAAAAATGTATAATTTTCTCAAATTTTTGTATACTATTTTGAAAAGTTCCAAAAAGTCATGAATAGCCTATACTTGAGTTTTTAAAAATCAATATCCAGTTCTCTAAAATTATGTAAGGAGCTGAATTATTGGCTTATTTACTTTTCTTATAATACTATCACATACGGTGACTACCCCCCCCCCCCCCTCCCACCCTCATATATATATTTAAATTTAGATAGATTGCCGCAGTTGATCATGTGATCTACAATTTAATCTATTATTACTCATCTTAGCATATTATAAGTCGGTCGTGAGTCTGTATAATATAATAAAAGCTCCTGATATTTATATATGTATATATATGTATATCGATCCACTATGCATTACGCGAGATTTGTAGAAACGCGGGATAAGATATTGACGTATAAACGCATTATTGAAACGCCAATCGGAGAAAAAGAATAATCGATAACAAAATATAATAAACAATAAGTATAATCGGAGGTAATATTTTGCGAGGAGAACGTTCCATTTCAGTGTTTCGATCGAAGACGGAAGTGCGAGCAGAGTACGCACCGGGTTTCCGTAGTCCGTGGACGACGATTCGAACTGAGCGACGGCACGCGTATTCATCCTTTCGGGCACTGGAGGCTACCGCGGTTATACCTTTCGGTTCGCGTTTGCACACGGGTAGAGGCGCAACCGTGCAACTCACCGATACGTGCAAAACTCAAAGACCGGAGGGACCGAGAGCCCGCGTTATGAATATTTAACCGAGTGTATAATGCCGTCGCTGCGCGTTCGAATCCATTATTCATTCCTGATGCTGGCACCACACCGTTGTGTACGACATTGTAGTGGGAGAGAGGGAAACCAACCGACCGGCTTCGATTACTGTCGCGAATTCGTATCCTTCTCTCTCCAGCGTGACGCTACAGCGCCAGCTCGCCCTCGCAACCTTACACCGGCGGCTTACTCGAAGTAATCGATCCTCTCGTCTCTCGCGTGAATACACCTTCTGCCTCCGATTTTTCATTTAATTTCACTTTCAAATTTCATCGCGTTATTATTACGTGCAAAGAGACAAGTTTACTTCGTTACACTCATTTTTTCAACATTCAAATCATTTAGGATCTGAGGCACTTCCGTTTAAATAATTAACCTATACCAAGTCTACATTCGACAAACTCTTAACGTTACAATTGCATCTGATATTTTAATGATTAACGATGTAAAATAAAAGTATTGACCGATTTCGGTTGGATATATGCTCGTGCTAATTTAGCAGGTACTCAGTTGCCAAGATGTGAATGTAATTAAAAGGAATATGATGGTAAATAATGGGAACAAGTGGACGAGAAGGGGCGAGAGCACGCGTAGGAACGATACAACCGAGTGAAGGAATGTGCCCTTATTCCTTGGTAAGAGTCCTCTGGTTCTCGAGTAAGCGCTTCTGCACGCTCTCTAATGATCACTCGGGGCTGAAACTCATCGGTCCACTTACGCAATAGCCGGCTCTGCTTCGAGATTTTTCGGATTCCAGTCCTGACAAATTGCATGTCTCCCGACTAGCCAGCCAACCGAGCGGACGCGGACAAGAGACAGAGACCGAGAGAAACCTGAACGAGAATCACGGCTACCCAGCGACTCGGGCTCTTCCTCTTTATTTTCTTCCTTTCTTCTTTCTTTCCTCCTTTTTTTTCTTATTTTTTTCTTTCTTTCTTACGTGCTTTCTTTATTTTTTCAATATTTAACCTCAAAAAAAGGGCCACTCACAAATTTTAAACCACTTTTTACAAATTTCATCATCCATTTTTTCAACTTACACGCAATGTATAAATTTCACTTATTTCTTTTAATATATCTATCAACATTTTTCGTGCTAAACGGATTTTAAATCCATCTATGAAACTTAAGAATTGTGTTTTTGTTACATTTATTTCAATGACACGTAAATTATTTATTAAGTTAATTGAAAATGTGCACTAAAACTAATAACTTTTGAGGGTAAAGTAGAGGAGAAAAATTACTATTTCTTTTTCATCTTGATGATCTAAAACTTTAGTGGCATATTTGTAGTAAAGATATAAAATTTTCTAGAAAAATAGAAATTTTAATCAACACAAAATTATTTGAACCAAAGATATGCAGAAAAATGTATCAAAATTAGTGCTTGGTGCCATAAATATGCTCTTTGCATTTTTTCAAGTAGTTTCTTTCAAGTAATTATTTAAATTTTACATCAGCTTTCTTTTATTTAAACAGCTTTTTGTTAATTAGAAAAGAGTGATTTCTTAAAAACACTGACATTTTTGCACACAAAATTTTATTGTAACATACGTTTTTTAATAAAAAAAAAAAGGTTTCAGAAACGAAGAAAATTGTATACATGAATCAAATATAGCTTAATTTTTATTAAAACAATTCCATCTTGTTGAAATTTTTCGAAAAATATTTATTTTTTCACTACAAATATGCCACAAGAGTTTTGAATCATTAAGGGGATGTCAATCTCGTTATGTTGACCGGCTGAGCAGTAATATTTTAACAAAATCCAAGCTATTATACTAAAATGTTAGAATCATGAGAACGTTGCCCTTCTACGATGCGAAATTTAAAAATGATTACTGTGCCATATTATTTAATGAAACTGATTGTTTTAAGAATTTTAGTATAGCATTAACATTTAGTATAATTACAGTTATATATGAACACAATATATTAAGTTTAAAAATAGTATATTCACAGTCGATAAATAACTCGAACGGCGAGATACAAAGTTTAACATCCCCTTAAGTTGAATATATAAGACGAAATAAGCACGATTAATAAATAAATAACTTGACCAGAATAAAAGAGAAGAAATGAATAAATTGAAATGAAAATATGGTTAAATTTGGGATATTTGAAATATTTATTGGTGATCGAATGCAGTCGAGTTCATAAATAAAAATAACGAGAGGTCTGACGATAAAAGACCGCGGGAATAGAAAGGGTGGACGCAGAGAAAGGAAACTAAGTGAGTCGTCTAGTTTAAAGCCTGGGTCGAGTCGTGGGTGTGGGCGTGTTGGACGCGTGCAGAGGGTGCGACGCGACGCACGAAACGCGTGAGCTACAGCCGCTCACGCTTCCGTATAGGCTTGTTCGGTCCTCCGAGAACGAGAGGTACCACTCACGACTCGCCGATTTGCCGTTTCCTTTGCGGTTCGTCCAAGTGCGCGCACCATCAGATTTTTCCTACCCCCACGAGTTGTGCAAGCTGCAGTATGTTGTCGTTATGAACGAAAAGATGTAAGTCCCACAATTCTCTTAATTTCAATCAAAGTATGGGCGGAGCGTGCGCGACTAATAAATTTGTTTCGTTCTTGAATCAACTCGGACACAATTATCCTGGCTAGGGCCAGGGACCGAGCATAATCCACCTTTCTAGTTATCTCTCCTTTCCTTCGAAGCGATAACGTTTATGCTCACCCAAAGGCCCGCAATAAGCCCGTTTATCAAACTCGAGCGGATACCCTCCTCTCTCTCTCTCTCTCTCTCTCTCTCACTGACGCACACACACGTACGCGCGCGCGAGAGAGAGAAATCTACGTGCCGGGTATGGCTTATCTGGTTTCAATCGCCTCGGCAACCCGACTATTCAATATTCCTATACGTAAAAGTGTCACGCACTCAGGTGCCCCCTCTCACCATCTCTCTCTCTCTCTCGCTCTCTCCCCCCCCCCCCCCCCCCTCTTTCTTCCATTCGGTTGAACTGGCAATAAAACACTCGGATAATAAGCGGGTGAGAGAGGATCACCGCTACACGCCCCTAATACCCGACTCTCTTGACTTCTTGCCATTGCCTCCTATTTGGCTGCCCTCCTGCAACGCGTTCCTCCCCCCTCCCCCCGTGCTTAGCTTCGACCAGATACGTGGCAAGTTTTCGCTACGATGTGTATCTTGCGTCGAACGCGTATCGATCCATAATTCCGATAGGCGTCGAGTCCAATGGCTCTTGGTAGTTTTTCTTAAATTGAATTTTAACTTTTTACATTCGCAAATGCTTCCACCGTATGTTTAATTAATCCACTGTTATATATTACATATTTATATCCAAAAAATACAGAGCTCGCTGTTTACGCATTTAGTATGTATATTGTACACTGAGAAAAAGTTTAGATTGAAAATGACTATAGTTATTCTAGTGAAGAAATGAAAGAAAGACTGACAAACTGAGGAAAATTAGTATCGTTTTCAGTAAAAATTACTATAGTTTATAATAAAATTTACTATAATTCTTGTAATATTTACTATAACTTTTCTTAATTTTAATGTAAACTGTAGTAATTTTTCGTAGTTTGTCAGTCTACACTATTCTTTTCTTCACTAGAAACTATAGTAATTTTTGATACAAAATTTCTGTCCGTGTATATGCATCGTAATTTATAAACCCGTTGCCACTTGTGTACTTGTAACGGATTGCTACTTTTGTGGGGTATATTTTAAATCTTATTGTTTCTATTTATCCACACATTTTAAACAAATTGCATATTTTACATGTTTGATACAACTTTATATAGAGTGGTGAATATATTGTCTACATATTATTGTACAATGAGTCTCAAAGCTATTCTATTAAATGAACTGTAACTAATCCTAATATTTATAATATTTTCAAACAGCATTACTTCATTGTGATTTATTCATTTTTTTTATTTAACCAATTTTATCATTGTAATTTATTTGAGCTATCCTAGTTACAAAATGGATTGTTTGCGTAAATCAATTAATAGTTTTAACATAAAACGATATCGTAAGCTGACATTTAAGCAGTTCAAATTTTAACCCGCTGTTACAATAAAGCATGTATATAACCTAGTAACGCAATCATTTGTAATATTACAACAATAAAGTATTAATATATTAACAAAATCCAAATTGTATACACGTATTTAAAATATATTTTCAGCAATTTTTTTCAGCAGCGCAAAGGAAAAAGAAAAATGTATGTCCGCGGCTATAGTAGTGTATTAAAGTCAAACGTACCTATATTGTGGAGGGCGAAAGAGATATCGGAAGATATGGGAGGGGAAGAAGAGTGGTGGCAGGAGGAGGGGGGGATAGGGGTAGGGGGTAGGGGGTAGGGGGTAGGTGGGGTGACGGACAAAGATCGAAAAGCTCCAGGTTAAATTGAATTGAACATATAGATTGAGAAAAGTGGGTGTGATGGAGAAAAGCAAAGAGCTGTGTTCTTGGAATAATTTTTGATAATCCGCGCACGTACGACAGTTTGGGGTTTCGAGAATGCGAAGCGCTACCTCTAATAATATAGGCCTAAGGTTGGGCAAGGAGTTTAGGGTACGATCCACAATCAAGTGGCTGCTACTCACCAAAGAATGAAAAGGAGGAAAAAAGTGTGGAGCAAAGGTGACGCGTACGATCCGTCCGAAGAAGATAAGATAGGGTAGGGAGGTTTACGTGGTTGCGCGTAAAGAGAATCAGATGAGTATTGGGTGCAAATGAGTGCACGAGACGATGCACAAGAGATCGCGCGGTTTGTTCACTAGAGAAAGCGAACGAAAGTGCAGAGGAAAGAGGGAGGGAGAGAGAGAGAGGAGAGAATGAGAGAGGTAGAAGAAAAAAAGCGCAACATTCCGATCCGTTACAATTACCGAATAATTCGAATGAGTCGGGCTGAGGTGGAACCCCGAAATTAGCCTGATTAGGGGGCTACCGTTTGCGCGGGCGCGAGCCAACTACTGGAATTTAACCAGTTATTAGGCGGTCTGCTCGATGGGCTCCGCGCTACGCAACGCCCAACACGCCCGGTTGATACGCGCTTCTCTCGCTCTCGCTCCCGAGCATGAGAATACGCGTGACGTGACTTTGCCAGGAGAATTGGGTTAGAAGATACCTAACCCAATACCTGTATACGCCAGACGATCGGAGATCGGAGAGACCGCGAGACCTTATTTCTCATACTTCCCTCCATCTCTCGTGGGAGGATTTTCGTATACATTTTTTCAGATCACGCGATCTCTCTTTTTAATACTTTAATACGTCCGCACCTTTTTTATTCTTCGATTCTTAAGGCGAAATATGCTTTCCAACCTTTATGTTGATACTCTCTCTCCTTCTATTGCATATTCCATTCTATCTGTTTATTAGGGAATTCCTTTCTGGAATCGGCTACTCGATCACCTATTCGATCTCGAATCTCTCCATCTTACAGCTACTTTATACATAGCGATTTTTTCATTCAGTATTTCGTATTGGTTGATTGAAATATTCGTACACGTAGCGCACGTTAATCATCTAGCTTTACATAATTCCATTGTCATGAAAAATTTTACTTTTTTAATTTTTTATTTATTAAACGTCAACTATACAATTATGACCGAGCATTAACCTATCTTATGTTGAAAAGTAATGCTATTCGATCCTATTCGAACCTAACCCTGATCAGTTTGAATCGCTCAGTTGCTTATGCGAGTATTAAACAACTGAATGGTAATTATTATAGATATAAATAGTAATGATTCATGGTTCAACTTTGCAAATCAGATCTAGTTTGGGTGGTATTTAAGTGATTATATTTTATATGGACGAATAAACAGGTGTAAATTAATACTGTGCACTTTGATTTAATGAAATTGAAAAAAATGTACTCACTTGCATATGGGCTATTTCACGTCAAGTGGTACGATGAAAATTTTAAATCGCTCCAAAATTTGAGAACAGGCTGGAAATATCTTCCAGAAGATAGAAAAAATATTTTAGGTGTTAAAAATAATTTGCCTAAGAGTTATTCCACCATCAAAAATGGAATTTTTTCAATTTTTTAGGAAAATTGCTATTTTTAAAGCCATTTATCTCAAAATCTATTGATTTCTTTGAAAAACATTAGAAACAACTTTTGTTCAAAATAATCTTTAGAACTTATCTACTTGGGTTGCAATTCTTAATTTTAAATTCTCGAAGAGATAGGGCACCCAGAAATATTGAATATCAAAAAAAGGCGACCACGCCACAATCGATTTTGATCTAACACCGTTCAAAAGATCACATTTTTTGAGGACTTTCGAATAGCGGTGGTTAGATTATTGGCCATAATTTACGTTATACTCTTTTCAATTAAAATTGTTTAAAATTAATTAAAGCTGTTTAAGTATTTAAAAAATAGCTGCTTTGGTACTCAATGGTACGTTGGTAATTTACGTCTTCATTTTATTTTTGTAAGGTATTAATAAAAACATCCAAACAATGGAAATGATGGAATATACCTTATAACCAGTTGTTAGAAACTTTAACCTTTAGGAATTTTTATTGGTCTTTACGTCGAAAGCGAAATGGGCGAAATGGACGAAATGAGGGAAAGAGAAACTTTTATTCCTCAGAGAGAATCCCAAGATTCGCCCATGCTCTATCCTCTATAATTACGCGAATTATGTCGATTGCCCTTCAATTAACAATTCGAGTCTGATTAATTTCCCTTATTCGTTAAATCCTTGGATCTTTCGTATATCATCGGAATGAACCTCGCATGCTGCACAGTATAATATTAAATAGCTTAATCTTTACTCTACTATAATTTTAGAATAGTCCTGTAATTCACTTTTAAACTTGTAATATTTGTGTAATAGATCTTTTCAGGAAGTGAACCTCGATGTTTATGATTCGTTCGGGGGAATAATACATTAAAGAAATGCTGCTTCCACCCACAATGTTTGCAAGATTTAATCCTAGTGACTTCCTATTCGACAGATCTCTTTTCGTAACCGTTTTATAAAATCAGGGTGTATACGCGATTGAAATACATTTTCACAAACAAGTTTACATATCCATTTGAAAAATATTGATGAAACTAAAAATAGACTGCATGTGCCGAGGTCAGGGATGGTATTTATACGCTTGATCCTCTTATTTGTCTGAACGCGAAATGTAAGTATTTGGAGTGTGATTAAGAATTAAAAGAAAACGATTAGAAGGGCCGCGATCTACAAAACGTTGTAAATTAAATTTCACGTATTGTGAAAAGATATAATATAAAGACGAGCTACAAGAAGAAAATAGGAGAATGGAAACAAGTATAAGAAAGTCAGATCGCTCGACTGTTTATAAAGGGATAGTGTTGAAGCGACAAATTGACGTGCGTCTGGTAGATGTTGCCGTACGTCTGAAAGCCGTATAACTCGTCGTTTTCCACCATCAGAAATTCATTGCTTCATTTACGTGAGTTATTATCATTGGCTGAGAGGCCAGAAAAATCCATTCTCCGAACTCTCGAGGATACGAGATACGGTTGATGGTGCACGATGGACAAGGGTCACGAAAGAAGGCACATTAATTAAAAATAGAAATAGAAATAAAAATAAAAATAAAAATAAAAATAAAAATAAAAATAAAATAAAATAATAAAAAGATAACAAAGAACGAGAGCGCTTGATCCACACACGCGCAAACATCGTAGTCCGCTCGGGCTTTTTCACCCGATGCGTGTGCCACCGCGAGCAATAAATAACCGCCAAGTTAGCTGATTTTATAGCCGCGAGAGGGAGAGGGAGAGAGAGAGGGAGAGGGAGAGGGAGCGAGAGAGTTTGGATGATCCTTTGGTAGACGAGTAAGCAATATAACGCGGGAAGCCAATCTCTGCGCTAACTAGCCGTTGAAGTGGTCTCGCCGTTCCCTCTGTCTTTCTCTCTTTTTCTTCGGTATCTCTTTGTCTGTCTCTCTTGACTACGCGCACCTATCGAGGTCGAACCAGCTCGAAACGCAACGACCCATACTCAATTTGTCCAACTATATTTTCATCTTCCTCCTTTTCTTCCTCTTCTTCATATTCTGTATTCTTCTTTCTTTTCGTACGAGACACGTAAATCTACTGGACATCGCATGGAAATGCTTTTCTAATTTTTTCTTCGTCTATACTTCTACCTCAATAAACTCATTGACTTCGCACATCACCTCGACATTTAGTCTCGATTTCATTGACTCTAACGATAACTTACACGATAGATATTAAATAGTTTGAGTTATCAGTTGTTGTTATTATATCCTTATACACTGCTCGAGACTACAGGATTCTATCTAATACTTTTGCCGATTTGTTTCATCAATACCATACGTGTCAATACTCTAATATGTAGTTTTGACCTTTATGTAAATCAATATCGTTATAATGCGATATTATAATCATTGATTCACGTTATTTTACGGTACACGTACTTTCTTTACAGTTATGATGTACAAATAGATATTTAATTGCTTAAAATTAATAAATACTGATTGCGTTTATATATATATATATAATAAATTAATTTTTTTTGGTATAAAATACATTTTGCAATTTCTCGTAACCATCAAACAAGTAAAGATTGGCACTGTCTCTACTTTATGTTAAATATCTATTTTCTTATGCAAAATTAAAAATTTTGAAATTAATATCATATTTAACATTTATATCTTACATTATATATATATATATATGTTGTTAAAAGTCAGTGTATTCTTTAACAACAAAGGTACAAACTGTTATAATACAAATAAAATTAGTGTACCGTATAATAAAATTAACTAAAGAATGTAACAATTGTACAAGTAATGTTTTAAAATGATTGTAGATAGTATAGTACGATTTTGTATTCTGGTAGTATATGTTTATTCGTTATTAAACACCATAATAAATATTTTTCTAAGTATAATTGTCTTTAAAAAGTATATCTCAAGTCGTTATTAAGTACTTTGCGTTATTTAAAATATGAAATATATAATAGACACTCAATCCCATTTCTAAAAATATATCAATTACATAAATTATTATATATATGTATATATTGTCACGGGTGCCTCCGCGCGACGTAGGTGTATGAGAAGGATAGAGTGAGCGATAAGGAGTCTCAACTAATGTAAGCGTTGCATTGTAGCACGGACGTTAGCTCGATGGTTAGAGTATGAGATTCGTAATCCAAGGTCCGCGTTTTGGAATCCCATCATCCGCCTTTTTAATCCGTAACAATATGTATATTTTAAGGCCGTGATGAGCGTTATTTGACAATAAAATTGTTGGCTATATATATACTGGGGGGGGGGGGGGAGGAACCCCTGCTCGCTACGCTCGCCAACTCTTAATTTATTATTGATGTAGATTATCTTTAATGATAAATAGGATGTTTGTGAGTTTGGAATTTTCAATGATGCGTGTCTACCAAGGGAGGTGAGAATTAAGCTAGACTGTGTGGCGCCCTAATAATAATTTAACCTAACTTACGCAATATTTCCGCAAAGTATTGCAGTCGTAGTTTATTAATATTTATAGTATTATTAGTATTTATAGTAACATTATAATTTAATGTTATAGGTATTTTGTTCACTTAATAAATTGATTTGGAGAAATGCTCATTGATTTATCATTGTAAGATAATAAAGGATGTTAACAAATAGTGGGGTCGTCGGTTTGTACGATGTGCCAATCGATTCGTTTGAAGCAAGGGAGTCGCGTTAAATAAAATCGTAAATCGATGTTGGAGTAGCTGTTCAGAGCGGAGCGGGAGAAAGAAAACGAGCGTCGTCTGGACCGAGTCTCGACACCTACGTACAGGTATAACTGTCTGCGCGTCTCTGATGTACATATATATATATATATATATATATGGAATGTATACAGATATGTGTATGTATATACACCCCTTTGCTACCTCTAATCATCTCGCATAAAGCACGCGAAAACTATAAATTCTCGGTCGACGGGCTCACTTGCTTCTTCTCTCTCTGCCTCTCCGTTCGGGGTTTGGTTGTGGTGCGAGCGCGTCCAGAACGAGAGCACACCTTAGCGCGTGATAAAATTGATGAGGAGTAACGCACCACACTACACGCGGTTGATTGAAACGTCAGCTCGTACGAATTATGCCTGCTCGGTCTATCTATTCGCGGTTTACATATTTTCTACACCTCTCGATTTTCTTGCCAATCATTGAATACTTATTTCAACAAAACGTCTCGACTCGATTATTTTTAACTATGAGTATATTCGTATCACCTTTTCGTTCTATTAATTTTCGTTCCGCCACTAAAATACCTGTGAACTGAACTGTCATTAATGAATATGTAATCATTATTTAGGCTACAGAGGAATGTCCGTGCAAATGATTAAGTGCGATACATAACGTAATAACGTAAGGTAATACCATTCAACATTATCTATTGAATATAGAACGTTAAATATTCGACGTATATACGATTATTGCTGCATCGAAGGTACACTTTAACGAATCATCATATTTTCCACGATTCTGGCCGGACAAGAAGGGGAGACGATCTCGCGTTATCGTTCTTACTTACACGCACGGACGCACCCGATCGTCACCGCCCGTCGGTTATCTATACTATATATAAAAGCAGCGCCGCGTGCGCGTCGAACGACGATTCGTAAAGAACGGTCCAGTATTGATCGTCAATTAAAATACGCGAGATCGAAGCTAATGTAATGAAACAACTAAAGGGTATAGTCGTATGCTTTTGTCAGGGAACTTTGAACTTTGGATATAGTTTCATTATTAAGTAGGCTCTGCAGTGTTGCAAATGTATGAAGGACATTGCTGTTAAGACTGCTTGATAAATTAAACAATTACGTACGTTTGTCGAAAATAACGTTTTCCCTAACTACGATGTATAAAATGTGTGAAACAATCAATCAATCATTGTGGACCAGATGATTAACTGATACGGCATCCGTATATTATTATTATATATATATATTATACTTATATTATGTTGTATTACATTACGGTGTAAAGTTTGATCGTTTTGCGTAACTAGAAATATCCTATTAAGTGAAAGGCAGCAGTGATGCATTCGTATGCACCGAGGAAAAGTATTAATCTGCGGAAATACTTGCGAGATAAATAAACTAAAATGATGAAGCGAATGCTAAACGTGTAGGTATAATGTATCTCGAAAGACGGAATACGCCCATCTGAGCAATGATCGAAGAAGGAAGATTCGAGCAAGGAACGCGAGTCGCGACGAGGAAAAAAATAAGGGCGGGACGGACTCGACGAGCGGAGCGAATGGTAAAAGAAAAAAAGAAAGGTAAGAAAAGTTGAGTTCATTTCGATCCGGTCGAAATTGAAGGCCGCGAAATGCGTGCGCGAGGCACGTGGCAACTCGATCCGCAGAGAATACACACACGCAAACACGCGCGCACACGGGCAGAGATCCTCCGAGGGGAAATTCGTTGAGAGACGGTACGCGCGAATTTACGAGGTTTGCGAGGCAAAGAAAAAGATGCGAAGCGGAGCGAAGCGCGTGCTGCGCGCGAATGATTCCATTGCGCGAGGTTTTACGAGTTGCAAAGACCGCGGGCCGCGGGCAACGGGGGGAGGTAGCCCGGCTCGAAAGGGAGGGGAGGGCAGGGCTTAAGGCCTGTCATTACAAAAGCGCATCTCGGTTGCCGCGTGCTAACCATTTTACGTGGAAATTCACAGTGATTTACTGGCCAATATTCGCGAATTTATATTCCATCGAGGTAACGTGTCTATTTCACTTAACGGATGCTCCCTCTCTCTCTCTCTCTCTCTCTCTCTCTCTTTTATTTCTTTCCTACCTTTATTTGCGGCGCACCTAATCATTCTGTGTTCTTTTTATTTGCCCTTCGATCAGCAATCGTGGTCATCCCAAAGTCGAGAGCCGAGTTGACGCTGCGAAATCAATGATCAAACAATGATTGCCATCTGCGTATAAATAATTTTCGAATCTTACGTGCGCCTTGGCACTTACGCGTCGCCATTACTTATTCCCCTCAATGCTCAATTCTCTCGTCAGTATAAACGTATCATTGTAAATCAAGTTACATCGAATAGCCATTGAATATACAACGAGATGAAATACGTATACAATGGAGATGAAAATTATTTGACCAAAGTACTTCTCAAAAGTAAAGATGCTATGTAACTTCTCAATAATCGTCGCAATAGCAAAAAGTACAAATTTGAAAAAATATTTTTAGACTATTCAGCATAGGTCATTCATGCTTGTTTCCACATTAAAACCGCAAAATAAATATTTAAATGAAAATGATATTAACGTTTCTTAAATAACACAAAGTTTGAAAATTGAATATTCGTTCGTTAAACATTTTCCTATTTATTTTTAGATTTACGGCGGCACTGTATTTACGGAATTGAACGAGCCATGCCGCCAGCAATGATTTTACGATTGCGGTTATTTTATATTTGATTGCTACGTACTATTTTGTAAAGCGCTGTAAAGTTTAATATTTATTCTAACTATGTTGATCAAATGAAATTATAGCTTGCGCTCGATAAGTTTAAAATGAAAAGCTATAGATATCGAGAGTGTTGTGATCGGGTACATCGTTTAGCGCTGATGGAACTAATCTCTATAGATTTGTCATTAGTTAAAAACGAGACTGCTCGTAGGTATGTTTTACAAATATGCTTATATCTACATTATATGTCAAAACATTTTTTAATGTATTCATATAGAAAAGTGATATATATAATTTGGAAATTCGTTTGTTATGATTATAATGTATAGTGACTCTCGCCTGCATGAACACTAAATTAGTTTAATACAATAACCGCACGGACTCTTGGAAATACAATAATCAGAAATAATCTTACGTCGTAGATTAACAATAAATTTATAAAAAAAGGCAAGAATAAAAGGATAACAAAAAAGTGGTACATATAAAATAAAAAATTTGCACGGCATTTTTGGGCAGTAATATTAAAACTTAAAAGTAAATTGCGAAGACTAAGATTGTAAATTTAATGTTATATAAACGGTTTAGCAGCATTAGTTAATTCGCACTGCAATTGCCAATGACTGCGTATGTAATAGATCGCATTATGTACAACTTGAAAACGAATAAATGAGAAAGTTAAATTTTTTCTAACATACCGTTATTTACCTGTTAATCGATTATTTTAGGCTTTTGACGCAAGGTTTCGGCGTATGCGTTCGGGTAACAAAAATTGTGAAATGATTAGGTTGTATTTGAATTTGAAGAGATAGATTCCTTTAGGGTTAAAAGTAGCTGGTATTGATAAGTAAAGTCGACGGCAAAACGCACTGGACAAGATTGTAGGTATTATTGCGTTGTAGTTTAATATTTTGAAAAGAGTTTACCATTTGGTGCATCCTGGCGGTATTGTAGTAGTCCAAGTTCGGCATCGAAATGCTCCGTGACCGTTGGTATCGGCAACAACAAACAACAACAAAATCCGTAAAACTGTAAGCCCGAAGACACGTAGCGGTAGAAGGGATGGCGAGTGTTTGTTCCGTTCAACAATCCATCCAATTCGGTTGGTTGGGTTGTGTCACAAGTAGATAAAATGTCCCCATGATTCCGAGTGGATGTGCAACACCGGTCGCGAATCTTGTTGGGATCCAAAGGGGATAGCGTAGCTGAACAAACACGCGCACAAATCCGCGTCACTTCTCGGGATAGATTACCCGCCGACGGAAAGTAGACAGAATGTTGCTGGCCCGTTGTGATGGTAATAGGGGAAAAATAAAGAGAGACAAAATAAAGGAAGGAGGAAGCCTGGAGAAAAAGTAAGCCCGGAGGTAAAGAGTAGGTACGTAGTCGCAGATGCTCGGTCTTGTTTCGTCCCGGTATTGTTTCGGCGGTTAAGCACAAAAGCGGAGCCTCGCAGAGAGATCGATCGAGATAGCCGATGCGGTTCGGAGAGGGGCCCGTCTGCCTATGCGCGTGCCCGTGCCAAACAAACGGGAGAGAGAGAGCGCCCGCGCGCGTTCAACCCGTCTTGGAGAAGAACTGGAGGGTTACTGCGCCCGCGGGGCCCGAGGCCTTGGCTACCAGACCGAGCCGCGAGAGCGAGACGGAGCGAGCGGCCGCGTAGGGCCCTCGACCGAGTCGCTCGAGGGGGTGGGGATGCCGCACGTGGGAGCGGCCCCTCGAGAGAAGGCCCGCCGGCTCATTGGGCCGCGGCCGGCCAATCCCCGTGGAGCCGAGTGGGGGCAGCCCAGCGGCGCGCTCGATTGGTCCGCCGCAGCCGGCGGATTAGCCGCGGATAAGCCCCAAGGATTTCCATTCCTCTCCCTCTCTCTTGCTTTGTTTTTTCCACGACGTTCCCGTCCATTCGGCTTTTTCCTCCCGAGGTTTATCGGATGGATAACCAAAGCGACCGTATACGCCGTGAGCGTAGGCGAGACCTCGGAAGGAGGGAGGGATCGCTATACCTCAATGTTTTTTCTCCGGGCGATGGGGGAGAGATTTATACTCGCAGAAAATGAGGGAGGGAGATCTGGCCCAAGGAGATGAGTGCACTCCAGAGAGGGAGAGAGAGAGAGAGAGAGAGAATGGTAATGCCCGATACACTTGCTGCTGCCTCTGCGCTGCTGTTGCCTCCTCCCCCTCCTCCTCCTACTCCTCCTCCTCCATCGCTTCCTCGACGTCGTTTTGCATTGCTTTACAGATGAGTCCGAATCCGGCGTACACACACGTCGTACCTCTCCTGACGCTTTGTATCCATTATCCTCGCTCTTTTTTCATTTTACCTTATTTTTACCACCGCGAAAGTCGTTGACGTTTTCTTTTTATATTTCTTCGTCTGCGTCTTCTTCGTCTTCTTACTCTTTTTCTACTTCTCTTTAATCTTCTTATTTTTCTTATTCTCAGGTGGACGCTTTTGTTGGCACGGGTACTTTCGGTCTCCCTCTCCGTCTCTCTCTCTCTCTCTCTCTCTCTCTCTCTCTCTCTCGTGTGTGTGGTACATTTTTGCCTCAGGTTTTTTCTTCTTCTTTTAACCGAACTCCTTTTACACGGTGGATTTGGACGCGGGCGCCCACGAGTTTCTTGGCGACGCGCAAACGCGTTATATTCCTTGTATATTCTTTGCAGAGCGGAGAAACTTGATTGCTTTTGGGAATACATTCAGTTGCACGGAGCCGAGAATTTCGTTGGAATTTTAATAACGAATACCTCCGATAGTTTCACCGATCAAACCTTGACTCATTTTTCCTCGGACTTATTTTTTTATTTCCTATACGCTTTGTCATTAACGCACCTTTGTAATTATCTGCAATTTCCCAATTAAGCAGCATACGAGTAATTATATATTAAATTGAAAAATTAATTTTAAGAAGGTAACTAGTTTAGCCAAAATATCATTAATAGTTTGATAAGTTGCATTAAGTTGAATGTATAAGGATTTTGTACATAATAAATTTTATTAAACTCTGAGAGAATTTAAAGAATGATATAGGGAAATGAAGTCAAGCGTTATAGATATATAACGGATTTCTAACAATTTTCAAGTAGCTTGATCGTAAGGTTTCGACCGAGTTGTTGGAAATAGTAATAGGAAAATGGAGTTGGGAAGGCACCGAAAGAGAAGAAGGGTGTACTCTCGGGAGGGTTGCCAACAAACGAAACTCGATTATAGGACGGTTGCCAAGACGAACCCGAAATCCCTAACTTAGTTGGAGGAAGAAGCCACTCCTTTTTTTACTTAACTCGAATTCTAGTGGATAATGTACATTCGACCGTTAAAACGTGTCACATGCCCGAGCAAAGTCCTTTAACATTGTTGCTCATCCTGACCTCCCGGCCCTTAACTAATTATCTCCAAGATTTTCCTGCATCAATTTTCACGTACACCTACTGCTCAACTCTGTAGGAGAACGAAGGAAGAAATCGATCGACCTTATTGATTATACGTAGACGCCATCGAGATATTTTATGCATTGCGTATTTGCAGAAGAATTCGACTGTACCGAGTAAACGTTTCAATGTTCGCGCATTTTGGATACGTGCATTTGCTTCCCAACAGTATCAACCCATGCATCCAATACTTTCGATACACTTTAGTGACATTCTTTGACAAATAAGAATCACGAAAATTTGTCTCTGAGCAGCAATCGCTTTGGGGTGGCACGAAAAAAATTTTTAATTTTAGGTAGCACGAAATGACATCAAAAAGGTATCATTAAAATATGTATTTTCAAGAGATGTAGGAGTATAGTTATGTGTATTACAAGTTGTTAAATATGTGTCTCTCCTTGCTTCTCAAATTTGGCTCGTATCGATCAATAATCGAATTCGAGGGCGTAGGAGATACTTTGGATACGTGCATTTGCTGTCCCAACAGTTATCAACCCATGCATCCAATACTTTCGATACAACTTTAGTGACATTCTTTGACAAATAAGAATCACTGAAATTTGTCTCTGAGCAGCAATCGCTTTGGGGTGCACGAAAAAAATTTTTAATTTTAGGTAGCACGAAATGACATCAAAAGGTATCATTAAAATATGTATTTTCAAGAGATGTAGGAGTATAGTTATGTGTATTACAAGTTGTTAAATATGTGTCTCTCCTTGCTTCTCAAATTTGGCTCGTATCGATCAATAATCGAATTCGAGGGCGTAGGAGATACGACGATTGGTTAAGAGGACGTCGAAGCTAGCATTTTTACCATCAGAGTAACTCTACCTAATGGCACATATTCGCAATCAGTTTCACACTATTCTTCGTTATTTGCCGCTAGATTTCAATGAAATTTGCACAGGATATATAAAATGATGCAGAGAATTGGGCTGTGCATCGAAAAGCGGCGAAAATTGAAAGAAAAACCTTTCTGATTAATCTAAAACTGATGAACTCTACCTAATGGCACATATTCGCAATCAGTTTCACACTATTCTTCGTTATTTGCCGCTAGATTTCAATGAAATTTGCACAGGATATATAAAGTGATACAGAGAATTGGGCTGTGCATCGAAAAGCGGCGAAGATTGGTTAAGTACGGTTAGAATGAAAACGTAACGCTCACCTTCACTCCCGAGTAAATAAGGTTCAAAGTTTATAGTCAGTGTTCGCGAGAGTTAATTATTCTACATAAACATTGAGATAGCATTAAAATTCTTGTACCACAAGAATCTGGTGCGATCTCCCATTGTATACGATTCCCGAAAGCCCATGTTTGTAAGGAGCAATTACAAAAATCGAAATTTCCCGAAGTTGTTGGTGTGTCTTCTTCGTTCAAACAACTTTCCATCTCTCTCTCTCTCTCTCTCTCTCTCTCTCTCTTTTATCTTTCGAGTCGTCTTCCTTTCGCTCACCCTCGCGTTCGCGCCTCCAGGCGTCGACGACTCGCAAGAAGTTGCGTGAGTGAAGAAGAAAAGAGAAAAAATCGGGAGAGGGGAGAGAAAGGGCGGGAGAAAGAAATCCGCAGGGAGGAAATTATTTCTAAGGAATTAAGAGAGTAAGTATCAAAGAGGTGGAGTGAGAGAGAGAGAGAGAGAGAGAGAGAAAGAGAGAGAGAGAGGTAAAGATATGTACAAAAGATACGTAAGCAGTTGAAAGAGTGATTGCGCCAGGCAGTAAATGTTCAAGTGGCCTAAAATGACATGATTGAATAATAGACTCATTATTGGTAAAATATGACGTTCTCAAGCTCTAAGTGAACAACTCGAAGCTCGTCATTTTCTTTTCGTTTAATTCGATGGATCGCGGTGTGTAAGATTAAACGATTGCGTTAATGATTATTAAAAGGAATGATCAATCAACCAATTATAATTTATGTTTAAAATATCAATAAATTCGAAATAAATTATATGGGCAGTAAAAATTTTATTCAGCTGAATGTATTTTATAGCGTAGATCATGTATATGGACAATCGTTTAAGGGGACAAGCCTGGATTGAAACTGAAAAGAACTCTATGTAATATTAACAATTAATTATTAATTTTTTTTTATAACAACTGAAAATATTTCTTATTTTTTTTAAATAAATTGAATCATTATTAATATTTATTTAAAATTTTTTCGCCACTACTCTCATTTTTTTTCTATATAATAGACTTACCGCAGAATATACCTCAGGAACCACTTCATCGTATGAGCTGAAATTTAATCCAATTGAATTCCATTACATACTGTGTTAACTTAGCAAGAAAATAATTATAATTACCAATTTATTGCAAATCATTGAAAAATTATGTAAAAAACAGTTAAATAATTTATTTAAATAAATGTATTCAGACATTGTGGAATTCCGATTCGCTGAAGTGGATATAAATTGTTTTATTGTTACTATTATGCTGTGGTAAGTCTATTCTAGAAAAAATTAAAATACCGAGTCTTATAATTAATTAAAATGTAGTTACGTTTCAAATAAATTACATATTTAAATAATACTTATAAAACTTATAAAATAATAATATAATTTGTTTAAAAATAAAAAATGATTTTCATCATTATAAAAAATAATTGAATGGATTTTTTCAAATCATCATCGACAATCAAAATAGTATTATTGACCGATGTGAACTATTAGTAATACACAGCTATGTAGAAGGGTAGAAACTCGACGGGGTGAGATAGGACGATAAGACGCTCATCAAGTGTACAATCTGTTCAGATCTGCGTCAGGTAATCGCACGTAACGTTTTAACGATCGTGTTTAAACATACATACATTATCCATAATTGGGCTATTTCATGGCATTCACAATAGAGAACACTACCTTCCTATCCCCTCTCTCCTCCTTTCCTCTCTCTTCTTCTTTCTCTTTTATTTGCTCGAACGTGCTTTTTCTTCAAATCATTAGTATTCTATTACGCAACTCTACAATTTACGCTATTCGCGCGTGAAACTCACGGATACAATGTATATGAATAATTTCAGGGAAATTAGACACAAAAAAGGTTGTTTCGAAAAACAATTTTAAGAGGACATTTTATTTACTGTAAGTTAAAGGGGAGAGTGTTAGAGAATATACAAAAAACAGGTTTTTCGTTTATTACTTATGAACCGTTACTCTTGCTGAAAAAAGTCAAGAAAACTGATTTATAGGTCTTAAAAGGATCTACAAAGATAACTAACTTATATTTAGCTTTCTGTTTATATATTGTTCTGCAAAACTCAAAAAACTATCAAATTTAGACCTTTTTCTAATTTTATGTAATGCAACAATTATTGCTTCTAAACACTTATGATATAGGAATTATCAAAAGTCATTGTAGGTTTGAAAATTGTGGTATAAATTAATAGTTTTTAAATAATTCTATTATGTAAACAGATGTTTCCGGAAAATGTAGTTTCTGCAGCGTACAGGCATCGGATATACTTTTCATTGGGCTTATTTTACTCCTCAAGAGCTCCAGTATAACGTAGTTAATTTAATTACTACGATTTTTCTGCAAATTAGAAGCTATTTTTAGTTGCATTTAATGGATGCAATTAAAATGTTATAAATAAAATTTAAATAAATAAAATTCAATTCATGGATTCAAATCATATTTAAAAGTTACTGTCAAGATTTTCAGCCTATTCGTTGAAATGGTACCTGAGATATCCTGTGATAAGTCCATTATGGACAAAAATCAGAGTACGGAGTCTCATGATTAATTAAAATAGTTATGTTACATATAAATTGGCCAAAAAATTTTAAATAAAAGTTAATAATAATATAATATGTTTGAAAAATTAAGAAATGTTTTCAGTTGTTATAAAAAAATTATTAATTGTTAAATGAATATCTTTTTTTCAATTTTAACCAAAGCTTGTCCCCTTAATGTTCTTTTTTTAATTTATGAATTTGGTATAGGATTAAAAAATATTAACAATCGTATGGTTTAATTTTCAAATAAACATATATTATTTATTTCAAATAAAATTACATTGTTTATATACCTCTAATTATGATTATTACATTAATTTGTATTCTAAATTATTAAATGAATAAAAATATTTTTAATATATAGATAATTAAGTTGTACTTTGATTGTTGGTATTCTACATGTTTTTATTGAATGTTAACTTTTATAACGATCTAAAAGAGGCCAATACAAAGAAAAAGGATGAAATTTTCCTCCTTTTAGTCTCCTTCAGATCAGACATAAAATTTAACATTCGATAATTAAGTTGTAAATAAAAATATACGTGTATATTTTTCGACGATTGATTAATGGTTACAATAGTTTCTATTTTTAAAGTAAAAATCATGTTATGCAACTTAATTATCTATTTATTACTAATATCTTTCTGATTTATTAACTTATAATAAAATCTAAATATAATTATGATTGTTAAAAGTATAATAATTGGTGCAAACAGAATGAAAATAATGAGCAAAATAATAAATGATAAAGAAAAAGTAAACCGTAAATAATCGAGCGTAAGGATATTTACAAAAATTTTGTGTAATAAAAGAACGTTTAAAAACAATAAAGTATGATGGTAAAGTGTATATAAGCGTACACAAACCTCCCTCGCAGTAGAAAGCCAAAAAAGCGAAAAAGCGTATATATATAATTGTTACGTCGATTCCTCTCTCGGAAGGCAATTTCGAGAATGCTCGCGGAGGCCCGCGAGCAATGCATCGATTAAGATAATACATCCAAGCTTTTTCTCTCTCTCTCTCTCTGTCAGTCTCTCCCCCTCGCGTGAAACTAAAGGCGCCACCGCGTATAAAAACTAAAAACTCCCACGAAATAAAAAAGAAGGCCCCGTGAAGACGGTATATACTTTGAGTTTCTCGCGGTAAGAGAAAATTTCAGTTCTCACGTTGGGTCCATCGAGCGAAAACGAAACGAAGCTACCTTCGGGTGTATAGCGGGGGAGGAGGAGGAAGAAAGAAGGTCGCCGCAGCCGGAAACATTGCAAGGCTGCCCGTTTCTCTCTAGATCCCACTTTCCGTTGACTCGAGCAATAGCCGTCCGCACTATTGTCTCTGAGATTCTACGACGCTTTCCAGGTTGTTCAGTTTTTTCTTGCGTACATTTAGTTCACAAAAGATACCATTTCGATAATGGAAAAAGAGACTTATGTGTTCAAGAAATAGCGAGGCGCGTTTTTAGTATCCCGTGAACGTCTATATAGGTATACCGCGTTGAGCAATGAAAATTGGATGGTTTGCGATGGAATCTGGTGTGCGAATCGCCGCACGGCTTGATCGCAATAGCCCAGGGCACGCACGCGAGCTTACGAAACAGTCGCGATTGACCTACCCAAATTGGATGCGAGGACCTCCTTCCTTCTCCCTTTTTATACCTTTTTCACATCGTTTCCCTCGGCTCTTCAACTATATTGTGTACCAACACGTGCGTGCACTGTCTTGCTTTCTTTCGCATTTTACTTCTCTTTTCTCTTACTTTAACGAGGTCTGTGACGTGACTGTGCGTGTGTGCGCTACTGAACCTGTCGACTGCAGCGCCCGCACGGTTTCTGCTATACCCTCGTCTCGTGGTCACTGTCTTTTTCGCCCGCACATTTTCGCTTTGAATCTTTGATTTTCCTCCTCCTTCACTCCCTCACCCACACCCTCTCTCTCCCTCCTTCCTCGCTCTCCCACGATTTTTTTACTTCGTACCGCTGATTATTTTTCTCTCGGAGTAACGAGGCGCTTGTCGGGTAAGATTGTGTTGCCTTTATCGACCCTTGCCTCCTGGTAATTTTATATATATAGGCACACACACATTCTTATGGTAACACGTGGCTTCTTCGTAGCTTATTTCAATTTAATTCATTTGCGTTCTAAATGCACATTATAACTACTTCTCTTTTCTACAAGTATACACCTCTTATACAGAGAGTTTAACCATATACAATATAAAATTAATAGGATAAAATGCAAAGCTGTAAACTTTTTTATTATTATTTTAACATCGCTCTTTTTATGCTCCAAAGTTGGCGTTAAACAGCGACGGAGGTAATACGATGTCTTTGTTGAGGAAGCACATTTTGAAAATACATTCAGTGGTGGTTGTATCAATCGACCGGGACCGGGAAATCGAACCTGGGACCTCCAGATTACATCGATCCAGACGCCCTATTCGATCGAGCCATCGCAAGCCTCAAGATGTACCTTAAAGTGTCCGGCACCAGCTTAAAAAACCATAAGTTTACATTACATGGATAAAAGAAATCGAATTTCAAATAATCTATATTTCTTATTTATTTATAAAATAATAATATATTAGATTAGATTTCACAAAGTGGAAATTTCTTAAATGCTTAATATATAACTTTATAATGGAAATAAGGAAAAGAATTATCATTCGTGATAGGCAGCGGTTCGACAAGTTTACGGTTATACGTGGATTATTAAGTCTATCATAAATCACTGATCTGCCTATCGTTTTGATTCTTACAAATAACTCACAAGGAGAGTTCACACCCTTTGGGAAACGGATCCTTATCAAAAACTAGGATATGATTTCTAATATAATAATATGAAGAAACCCGGAGTTTAATATTAAGGGGACAAGTCGGTTCAAAACCTAAAAAATAACAAAGTGTTTTAAACACACATAAAAAGTTTTAATTTAAATTTTAGATAATGGAAAATATGTATACTTACAATATACTATTTTTACTATACTGTTTCATGGTTAAAGCTGCATCCGACTACTTTCCAAGTTCGGTTGGCTATGGCAGCGTAGAGTCCATTTCTTGATCCGAAGCCACTTGCCGAAACATCATCCTATTTACCATTCAATCCAGTTGAATGAAACACTTTTCTGAAAAAAAAGGAAAAAAATGTTCAGTCAATTTTATCAATTTTTTATGATTTTTTTTTGTTAAAAAATGGTACATACCTTACCTGGAAACAATTTTTGTGCAAGCTGGTCATTCAAGTGGATTCAAATATGTTTAAAAATATCTCCTAAAAATTTCATCCAGATTGAATATCAAAATAATTATTCAGCATTCAGCAGACACTTGATAGTAAACAAATATTTCTACAATATTCTATTATATGTAATTTTTATTTACTCCCTCAAAGAGCGTATAGCGCTGCAGCGCCAAATTTAAACTTTTTTAAGTAAATGGTGAATTTTCAACAAAACTGCGTTTCTTAATTATAGTTATAATTTTATAATATAATAAAATTATAACATGCGGTATAGAAAATACGATTTTTAATAACATTTTCTTTGAAAAATAACAAAAAAAGTCAATTTTTTTCATAATTTTAACCAGGCTTGTCCCCTTAATATCAGGTGGGCAGAGAGAGTTCAAGAGGGACGATGTGGTCATAAAAGAAGATTTTTTCCACGATTCAGTGGGTGGGATTGGATATGCTAGCGTCTGGTTTGTATTAATACGACGAGATCTTCGAACAACATCCTTATTAAGTACCCCAGTGGAAATGTTAAATGTATCAAAATGTATCAAAATGTGTCAAAATGTGTCAAAATGTGCCAAAATGTGCCAAAGTATGCTAAAGTGTGCCAGAATGTGTCAAAATGTATCAAAGTGTATCAAAGTGTGAGTTTTCGCACCCACTCATCGTCAGTCAAAATTATACATTTTGGTACACTTTGATACATCTTGATACATTTTAGAACATTTTAATACAGTTTCATACATTTTGATACATTTTGGCACATTTTGTCACAGTTTGATACATTTTGATACATTTTGATACATTTTGATACATTTTCGTACATTTTAGTACATATATCATGCAGTGGTAAACAATTTATATATAAAAAGAATAAATATAATAACTAACAAGTTATAAAAAAGTAATAAAAAATAATAAGTTTTGATAAAAAAAAATTATAAAGGCCAGATTAAAAACGTGCCAAAATGTGCCAAAATGTATCAAAATGTATCAAAGTGTGCCAAAACGTACCAAAATGTATTAAAGTGTATCAAAGTATATCAAAACATATCAAAATGTGTGACATGTAAATGGAAATGTAAATGAATCATACACTTTGGCACACTTTGGCACACTTTGGCACATTTTGGCACATTTTGATACATTTTGGCACATTTAAAATTTCCACTGGGATAGTATGCTAAAACGATGTGATATATATTTTGGAGAAACTTTGACAATAATTGAATAGGCTAACTGGCTAAAGAGCAAATGAAGTATTCTCTACGTCTTACTGCTGATAACCAACCTAACTTTAGTCTGTAAGGAGTGACATATGCCCTCCTAGGGATATTGCCGATTACAAATTGCACACATGCATTGAGTAGACGTTGAATGTAGATATGATGAATGGTATCTAGATTATGATAAACAGCACTCAGGTAATAAAATAGAGGGAATATCAGACTATCAACTGGGTTTTTTCTTATAGAAAATGATAAATATTTTCTGTAGTGTCTAAGCGAGTGAAGCGTTCCGTGTATTTTTCTAGCCGAATACCTAATGTGTTTATTCCAATCCAGGTTAGGCGTATGCCATAGTCCCATCACCTCTAATGAATAACTTTGTTTGTTTTCGGAAAATATAATTTCATCAATAGCCATTTCATTGAGCATGGTGGTATATTGACGACTACCTAATATCATCACCTTAGTCTTCAATGCGTTTAATTCGAGGCAGTTACTAAGTGATTATTTGGTGACTGCATTGACATCCCATTGGATTTTGCAAATTGCCTCAGTGATACAATTAGGAGAACAGTGGAGATATATTTGAGTGTCATCGGCAAATATCGTATGCATTGTATACTGAAGAATAAGGAGAAGATCATTAATGAAAATGGAAAACAAAATTAAACCCAGAACACTACCCTGGGGTACTCCTGCTTTCACATTTAGTCATTTAGATGTCGTTCTATTCTCTCGGATCACTGCCTGCTTTCTATTGGTGATGTATTAATAATATTGAATGAGAAATTATATCAAAAGCCTTATAGCATCCTATATCATCTAATACTCCCAAGAGATCTGTTTGCGTGCTATGGCTACGTCGAAAACCCGCTTGCCTATCATTTATTAATACGTTATTTTCAAGATATTTTAAAAATTGACTCAATCTCGCTAGTAACTTGGACAAGACATGTAGTAGTGCTATTGGTCTAGTTTTAGATGGTAGTAATATTGTCTCGTTCCAATTCATGGGAAGAATACCAATATTGAGCGAATTATTAAATAAATCTAAAATGTAAGATGAGATTGTAGACAACGACAGCTTAATCATGGTAATGGTTATACCATCATTACTCTTAGCTTTCGATGTAGTAGTCTTGATAGCTTCAAGTAGTTTAGTATTACTGATTTCATCAAATCTAAATAAAGTAATTACGGATTGGTGACGATTTATATGGAATAATTCCTCTTTACTACAATTACCACCTGAAACATTAATCTTAGATATACTTGCATAGTGTTTATTAAGTTCATCGGCAGTAAAGTACAGTAATGGTGAGGGATGCTTGCAACCTGTGAATCCGATTTTATTTAGCTCCCTCCATTTGGATCACGAATTTGTAGCGTTCTTTAATTAAGTCTCAAGGTGCTGATCTTTTGCTGTATCTAATATGGGTAGTCCCGTGCGATAGGCCACTTTATAAGCTTTATCACGAGTATGCATTAACATCCTAATATTATGTAAGACCCATGGTTTGTGACTTGGTTTGATTGTGGTCGTTCGCTGTAGGCAGATATCATCGACGTGTCCAATAAAGAATTTTGAAATATCTCAATTTCATCATTTAAATCTAAATATAAATTCCTAATAATAGTTACATTTATACTATTTTCTATAGTATTATCATTATTATTGTTAACATCTGAGGGCGAACAGACTGCAGCGTTTAAAGAGAATTTATTCTCAAAGAATTCTGTAAACCAATTTAAATTAAATGAGGTAGAGTTTCTATAAGTAATAGTTTTTGGAGGTTACACATTTTTAGCAATGTTATATTCTATCTCAATAAAATCATGGCCTGTGGAAAAAGGAGCTATCGATTTCTCATATCTATTAACCAAACTAGACACTTTGACAATGAAAAGGTCGAGCCAAGTATGCGTAATGGTACCTGCTATGCTTGGCATGGCATGATGCATTAACCTTTAGAGGACGGGATGGCCCCTATACGGGCCTTGCCCATGATCGACCCTTTACATGTGTTAGTTTTGAGATGTGAGACATCACAAAAACTCGATTTCTATAGAAAAATGAGAGAAAACAGTAAACCCAAATCCCCGTCCTCTAAAGGTTAAAAATGATCCGATGTTTTTAGACATCAATTTTATTGAAAAAAGAAGCTTTTTTGAACTACAAAATTCCCGTCCTCTAAAGGTTAACTGTGATTGAACACGTGAAAGTGATAGAGTGTCCATGATATTATTAAGATAATGTGAGTCGGGGTTTTCTGTTAACATGTTAATGTTGAAATTGCTTGTAATTATTACGTGGGTATTATGACAGTTACACTATTACAGGTAGGTCATTGAATACTTCCTCTGATTGGTTTAAATTTCACACGATAGGTGTTTCTAACATATATCGCTACACCACCTCCCTCATCATCTATTCTATCTAGTCGATAATTAGCGAATCCCTCAAGAGTGACTCAATGCATTTTTATCATTAGGGTTAAAAAATGTCTCAGAAATAACAATTATATCATAGTAATCATTAATACAATGTGTTTTAACTTTTAAGTAAAGTTAAGTTACTCGATTCAACCGAGTTATATTAATATGCCCAATTGATAATGTACTATGTGCTATTGGTTTTGAAAGCTGCAACTGTTCGGGTATATTTCATCGAGTAGTGGAAGAGGTTAATAATGAGATGTCTTTAGATGTGCTCGCAACACCGGCAGTGAGTTTAAGTCCGCTTTGTTTTTAATTAGAATAAGAGGCGATCGTTATGTTTTGAGAGAGAGATAGAAAGAGAGAGAGAGAGAGAGAGAGAGATGGTGAGAGAGAAAGCTCACACTGACTAGTAGCACTTACCTAAATTTCCCTGATTCCCGGAAGGGGTAATAATCCCTCACACACATTCATACGAGTACAAATGCGTCGACTGAACATGCCGAGCGTCACTAACATATAGCCTTACATCCATCATTTCCTTAAAACCAATTCAAGATATTATATTTTCTTCCTACGTGAAAGATAATAATAATAATGTAGTCAATGTGAGCATGACAATATGTAAATATAAAGAATATACATGATTGCTAAATGAATAGTTAGATTCAAATAAATATCTGTCGTCGAATGAAAATACATTGATTACTTTCTTGTTCGTTAATAATACGCTTCAACAGAACCTGACTGAAATTTTCTGTAAAATACTTTAGTTTATAAAAGATTAAATTTATCATACAACAATTAACAGCTTGAATAAAAATCTTTTTGGATTTTTGGTGTAATATAGGTTGATTAGAAATACGGATTCTCTTTTATAACATTATTACTTTTTATTATACTTATAATTTATAAGAATTTAAATGCTGTTTACACAGCAGGTATTTGCTCAACTTTCCAAGTATAATGTTAATTAAAGTCGTGTGAAAAAATTGCTAATAAAAATAACTGCAATTCATTCCGTTATGCGTAGCTATAATAAAGAATAATCTAATAATTATAAATTAAATGATAAAAAAAACGCTGAGAATGATGTATTTGTTCGATTTATATAAATTTAACGTTGGTTTATTCAATTTTAATAAATATAAGTATAGTAATACCAAATGTAAAATCTCTGGCGCCGCAAAATTTTTTCAGGCGGAAGCGCAAGGTCTAAATTGTTGTATGAGTGAAAGGCTTAGAGGCAAATCCATCACTTAGTTTATGTCGGCGTAAAACATTTCAAATAGTCGATAACAGCGATACATTTAAATGGTTGAGAAAAGTCAATAGACTAAACAAAGATCGTATTTTCAAGTTGAAGAAAGCGTATAAATCTATAAATAAGCAATACTAGTGAACACCTGTAAAAAGCTTCGAAAAAGGCTATTCTGTAAAATGATATTTCCCGTGTCCTCATGGCATATAAAAGGTACGAAAGATCTAATAACGATTACCTGAACCTAATGATCGAATCGGGAAAAACAGTATTACCACCTGAAGGCTGAACAGGCCGGAAGAAAACAAAAATAAATAAACTTCCTGCCCGTTCCACGTAAAACGGTGACGGTCTGCCATTTTAGTTTTATTGTCGCACTCGAGACAAAAAGTGTTTAGAGGTACGAGAGGGCCTCTTCACTTGGAAATACGATCGAAGAAATATTACAACTCGAGGTACTAAATCGTTAAGGTCAACCGCGGACCCTCCGCGTAATTGCAGTCCCGTCAATTCGCACTCGGTCGCGCGCTTTTACCCTTTTGATTGTCAAAGGAGGATGTAACTCTTTTTGCCGCAGGAACGCACATTTCTTTTTCCTAGTGTACATCATTAGATTTTCTAACTTTTTTTACTCGATTTACGGGAATAACTTCGATCACCCCGTTCCTTGTTAAGTATACTGTTTAAAAAAACGTACTATTTTTTACTATAAAGTTACTATCAAATATTACATAATATACCGCTAGTACTATCAGTTTTAATTTTAATATTAAACAAAATTTTTTTATTAACACTGCTTAAAAAACCAGACACACAGGCTATTTATAATGGTATAATATATTATACATTGTTATTATTACATTTAATATTTATTATATAAAATTATAAATATAGGCACTAAGTATGCACAGCTAAGTATTATTATTGGTTTACAATAAAATTCATTAGATAGATTAGCAAAATGGAAAAGGATTCTACCCTATTGTATACTAAACAAATGTTCAATAATCTTGAAATTCAAAGTCGATTTTGACATTTTTAGTTTTGTATCGTGCTGCGTGGTTGTTCTTCGTAAATAAGTTCTAGATATCAAGAAAAGAATATTCAATAGAAAAGAAGAAATAAGTATAGCCGCGCGTAGGGTGTTTTGTTTGTAGCCTGCTCTTACCCCCGTAAAAATCAAAACTTTGAGTAGTAAATTACCAAAAAAATTAAAATTGGCTACTAGCAACATATGGTAAACGTATTGGAAACATTGTGCGAAAATTCAATTACAAAGGTATTTTCTAATTAACTATCCATACACTGTAAGAAGAAAAACATAAAATAAAATAAGATAAAATAAAATGCGATTCGAATCCATGGTGCATTGGTTTCTAAGGGAGGAACCCTTTGCATCGTTTGCAACAGTTAAGTTAAATGTAGGTTAAATATATAAAATAGTTGAACATTTTTGATAGGTAACTATTGAACCTTCATATATGGCTCATTGATAAAGAGCTCTCGCTTGGAAATCAAAACTCCATAGATCCAAATCACCGCGAAAATTAATTTTACTTTAATTAGTTATCTTAATTTAATTCATCTTTTTCACTTGAAATTTATGTGCAATGCAGACATGTTGGCCAATGAATGTCCATATGTATACCACATATTTCTAGTAGGAATAATGATCAATATATTGGTAATGTGTCGCCCACCGTTTTAGAGTTTTTATATGGGAATGTATGCAAAATTAATTTTTTTCTGTTTAATCGGTGTCTTGTTCGCGCAGTCTAATCTTTGGATCTTTTTCGTTTTATTCCCCCTCTCCCCCCCCCCCCCCCAAAAAAATTGGGTTTAACCCTTAGAGGGATAGAGTTATTGAGTTATTGATTTCGGTGGTTAAATTAAATTGCGGTTGTTAAAAATAATCAAAAACCATTCCTTCAATAAAATAAGTATTGGTAATGATATTTTATGCAGTTTTTTAACGATTTTCCAATAAACCCCAATTTATGTGGAGGGGATAAAACGAAAAATTAATCCTTATCTTAAAACGTACCGTGTGTAATTATTATGATTGAAATACTGTATAGGTGGGTGGAGATATATATTACCGCAAATGAAGAAAACAGGTAGTTAATCGTGAATACACGGAGAGAAAGAAATGTCAGGTAAATATAAGAGTACTGATCGATTGTTCACCGCAATTATATGGTAAATTATCCACGCGGTTTCTCTAGATTCTTAAGAAATTATCGGATAAGAAATCGAAATGGAATTTGAAACTATCTCGTGTGTATAATAAATTGTTTATTATTTTCTCGGGTAAATTTCGTAGCTGTAGGAGGTATACGGACATAAGGAGAACGTTTAAGTTAAAGATAAGCAGGATTGAAAACTCGATTAGTAGAGATATCCGGATACTCATACGGGATAACAACAATATTTGCCACACTTGATTAAAGTTTGCCAAGATTTGCTTATGTTAACCTTAATGGGTTAACTTTGTTGGATTGAGAACGTGCGTAGAAATATATTGGATCGCGTTCTGAATCGATCGTACATATTTGAGCGAGAGAGGGATGAAAATCGAGCATTCACCGTATTCTATTTCATCGGAATTATAAATTTTTGTATCTATCATTTACATAAAGGTTCAACTTTAGGAAACTCGATTACCGTAAAATTTAGTTGAATGGATGCGACGGGCGCACGTAAATAACGACTTGAACGCGCTCATCGAGCGAGAGTATAGGTGTATGTATATTTACAGCCTACTAACCCGTACGGCGAGTATTACGCGCGGAGCACGCTAAATTCGTAAATACATCTAATGCAACCAAATTCGTGGTCGACTGTATGCACGTGATTATATCGACTACTAGGATGTATAAAAACGCTACACATCCTAGTAAGATGTATACAAATTCTCCCTATCGTCGACCGTCCACTTGAAAATCGAGACCAACGTCTTCGAAACGCGTAGTACACAAACTCCAGCAGAAGAAATATATACGAAAGTAAACAGAAGCTACGATTAAGTGCAGTACATCTAATACCCGCGGTATCGGATTGCCGAAACTCGATGTGTCGTTGATCGCGCGCGCGCCCGGGCTAACACTTCTTCCCTCTCTCTTCATTCAAATTATCTATATTATTTTCCATTTATTTCTATTAATTTCTCCGACACGTAAGACTCGCCACACGGGTTATAAGGCTGTAAAATCTTTTACGCACTATGGTATATCCGACGCGTTATCGCGATTAGAGGAAAAATACTATTGTGAATGGATTAGTTATGCCTTGGACGCTCGCTGCGCTCGCGACCGCGGCCCAACTACTATCCATTCACAATGATATTTTCCCTCTGATCGCATTAACGTGTCATATATACCAAAGTACATAAATAACTAATATAGGTGTAGCGCGCGTTGAAGAACAAAAATGTATTATACTTAGAGATCGGTGTGGCGTGCGAACGCGCACTGCGATATCAAGGCCCGCGAGGGTTGAGGGAGGAGAGAGAGAGGGAGAGAGGAGCTAAACGTAGATTGGTAGGTGTAGCTCGGTATCTTATTGATCTGGTAGCCCGGGGCGTGTCATCCTAGGCCTGTTTAGAGCCGCAGGGAGGACCGCAGCCTAAAGCGGCAACGCTGCCGTCCCCCCGGGGGTGGGGGAGAGACCGAGAGCGCAGCGCACGCGCAAACCTCTGCCTCCCTTTCCCGACGCCCGAAGGGGTGACTTCCAATCACCGGGAGCTCCGAGCGCTTTATTTTCCTCAAGGGGGACACTAGCCGTTTCGTCCACACGCGCGCACTCACACCTATGTGTGCGCGGCATAAGTGTATACGTGTGCACTTCCTCTCGGCGTGTCTCTCGCTATCTACACGTTCACCGCTTCACCCCCTCCCCCCCCCCCCGCTCTCTCTCTCTCTCTCTCTCTGTAGACGAGAAGGACGAAGGACAAGGGCTCAACTCCCGAACAACCAAAAATTTTTTCCTCTGCCGGAGCAACTAGACCTGAGAAGAGCCGAGTCACTTTCGATTGCTGCCTAATCGTAATCGAGCCTTTTTATGCCTTCCTCGAGTGGGGATATAACTTCCAAAAATATGCTGATTATGTCGAATTCCCATCACAACTCGGTGCAGTCTCAACCTGATTATTAGTTTCCGTTCCTCGATTCTTTTATATCCTTTCCCTTCTATTTGACACCGAACAAATATTGTTAAAAGCAAAGTAGTCTAATACTTTGGAATTTTACATGTTTACACAAAGACCTTAAAGAGGACTACTCAGGTTGCCATCAACTCAATAATTTTTAACAACAACGTTTAATGTCTTCCATGCAAATGGTGTTTCAATCGTAGAAACCGATGCAGTATCTCCATTGTAAACAGTAAAATAATCGATACTCGATATTATCAATATTTTAGTTAATTAACTAATTAATCAAAGAATTAATTGGTCACTCAAATCAATCAAGATAATTAATCATTGGTTTATATTAAGAACCGACTGAAGTGAATATCACGAGGAAATGCACTTGATGAATACAATGGGCTATAACGAAAACAAAAGATAACAGTTTTACGAGAATATTAATTGGGAACATTATCTCGGAATTCATTTTTCGATATTCTTCTTAACAATCAATCCTGATAAACTATTTTCGTTCCAACTTTACTGTTGCTGTTATACGAAATTATACACGGAGAAATAAGTTCATATAAAAACTATTGCATATTACAGGAAAAATTACTATACTGTTTACGAATGGAAGGACAAACTCGCATTGTATTAAATTTTACAATACAGTATAGTAATTTTTACGGATATTCCGTAGAAAGAAAAATTTATTTTGTAGCTGCTTGCGCGGCCAATTATTATTATTTTTTCAAACTTATTTAGAATTTTAATTACTTACTTTTATTTATTTATTATATTTTCTGAAATTAAATAGAATACTAAACAATGAAAAAAAGCTGCACCGTTGGACATCGGGATTCGAACCTGGGACCCTTCGTGTCAAAGTCGCCGAGCATGCTACCACCTGCGCCATTAACACTTTCCCTTGGTTTACTTCGATTCGTCCTTATATGCTACACGCCACTCAAATAATGCGCGAACTTTATTATCATTTATTGCATTATTCTGTTGTTAATATCCATAAACAAATAAGCCCGTCGGTTTATAATTAAAATACGTAAAATTCTATCGAGTCAGATTTGTCAAATGCGTTAATTAATTGTGTAAAAGCACAATATTAAACGACCTAACCTAATTGAGAATCAGCTGATGCCTCGAAAGTTTCCATAAATTTTACTATACTGGATACTAAAATTTTAGTGAACGAATAGCAAATATTAGAGTTACTCCAAATTTTGCTTTGCTGTACAGTAATTTCAGATCGAATTTCTATACCATTTTTTACAAGCAATATATTAATATTTGATGCAATTATACTAAATATAAATAGAAGGATGGTAATATCCCGTGTAAAAAAAAGTCTGGGGAACGTCTGGGAAAAGTCTAGCTCGTGAGACTATCCCATATTTTTTACCAGACTTAATATATTTTAAATCAACCAGACTTTCTACCGCACATTTTGCCAGACTTTATAATTATTTTGAAAGTCTGGGATAAATAAGCCATACTTTCTCCCACACATTTTACTAGACTTTATAATTATTTTTAAAAGTCTGGGATAATGCAACCAGATTTTCCCCAGACTTCCCCCTCGTCGAATCTTCGTCACATTGCATCTTCCAAATATAAAATTTATATTATTTCTACTTAATAAATACAATAAATCATCGACATGTTTTGAGCTATCGAACTCTCAAAACCACCAGGTACTTATCTATCACATAAGAAAAAAGTTACCAATGTGTTTCGTGTATCTCGCGACAACAAACTGATGAAATGGTTAGGGTACAAAACGTTATAAAAACCAACTTCAATTTGATGATTGTGTTTTTATAATTGTAACCTAATCGTTTCATCAGTTTGTTGTCGCGAGATACACGAAAAACATTAGTGACTTTTTTTATATGTGATAGATAAGTATCTGGTGGTTTTGAGAGTTCGATAGCTCAAAACATATCAATGATTTATTGTTTTTATTAAGTAGAAATAATATAAATTTTATGTTTGGAAGATGCAATGTGACGAAGATTCGACGAGGGGGAAGTTTAGAGAAAGTCTGGTTGATTTATCCCAGATTTTTAAAATAAAATATATTAAGTCTGGCAAAAAGTATGGGATAGTCTCACCAGCTAGACTTTGCCAAGACTTTATAAGCCAGACTTTTCCCAGACGTTACCCATACTTTTTTTTTACACGGGATTCCTCACTGATCGAGTTTATTCCTCCGTTGATGTAAAATATAGTAATTTTGTATTACAAATTTTTCTCCGTGTAATCATTTAATACTATATATACTAGGAGTATTCTCGTGCGCAAGATTATTTTTTAAAATATTTTGTTTCGTCCGGATCCATTGATACATGCATTGATACGTACATTTCTTACATCACCATTCACCAATCACGTCACTTTCAGCCGACCAATTATATTATGTTTTAAATCTCGTTCAAGTCATTTTTTTAAATAGAGGGATATATATCTTATGCAATAAGTCATTCGCATGTACACATTGTGCATTTTTCATTTATATTTCCATATTTAATTTTATTTACATATAATTTTATTATCCTTGAGGTGCGGTTTAAGTGTATATATCTTACTATTGAGATAAGTGTTGGTTTTGATTTTTATCTAAAATGGTACATTAAAAAGGTACATTAAATGCTTATTAACAATTATTCAATAATTAACAATTATTCTTGGATTAACACATGTTAAACACTTGTTGATTTAACACATTTAATATAAAATGTATGTTAATGCAATATACATATGTTTATTTGACAAAATTCGATCATATTGTGTTATAAAAGTGAAAAGAATGTGAAGGTATATAATAATAAAATGGCCATTAGAACCAACGTGGCGTTTATTAAAACTGCATTGTTTAAATTATATAAACAACAATTATGTATCATAGCAAGAAAAAATTAATTTTTCATAAATATACAATTAGCTCTCCACGACGCGGACGTTCTCCTCTTTATTACTAAATATCTTTTGAGAATGTTCGGCAAGACGTACATTAAACTTTTAGACTGTATAGTTTTTTGTTAAAATCTGTGGATTATGTGCAGAGCAATTATCACTATCGATGAGAAAACATTACTTTTCCATATAGAACTGATGTTAAAAAAAATCATTTTTTGATAAGGTTTTACTCTCGTATTTGGTCGGTGACCTAGTCTTAAAATTCGTTTAGAGATGTATTGCGTATAAATTAATAATCTTACGAAAATTTCATTACATATTCCACGGACTTTCAATTCAAGTATATCAACTACCACAAGGGGCTGCCGTAGTCCTATTCCTTATATCTATGTATTGACATTTGCAATTTTTCGTTTTATGCAGTCAATTTTCTGTAATCGCAATTTTACAAACTTATACCTAAATTCTACGCAGTACATAGATTGCTGATTTGTCAAAATTTGAAAATTTTTCATGCTTATCCAATTAAATGAAAAATTGTATTGTCGGTACTACGGCGTCCCCTTAAGGCGATAGAAAGTGCATTTGAAAAAAGCGCTGTTGGCTACGTACGTGGCTAAACGATCATTTCCCAGGCATGTAAAGTTAAATTATGGATCCATGTCAATTACCATATCACTATTACTTACGTAAGCTCGTTAAGTAATTTATATTTTCTAATTCTTTTTATACTCCTTCGATACGTTTGCATCAATTTGAGAAATAGTTTATTATATTTTAATGATTTCATATTTTAATGATTTTTAGGCTTTTGAAGCTAAATACCAGTAATATAACTATATTATTGCATCGCGAAAACAATAAATGTTAACGCCCTCATTTATTTTTTACATATAATAATATATTATTTCCGGATAATGTATATATACATATATATGGGCAATTTTCTGTCAACTCTAGAGACAACAAATTTGCTTTTCTGGAACTTTGAGATTACCTTCTCCTACATGTTTCGGATGGTGGTCTAAGTTTTTAAAGGCTAAAGCTTAATAGATTTAAAGAAGTTCAAGGTTAAAAATGGTAAGTTTGACATTATTTTTATTTTTATCCCGATTTTTAATCTATTATGGTTCAAAATTGGTTAATTTAATGTAAAAAGGACAAAGACCTTTTTTCTGTAAATTACACGAGGTTTAAACAAAAGATTCATCATGATCACCATGTCAAGAAAAATCATGGAACTTACTTCAAGTATACTTTTTTTACTCTGTACATTGTGGAGTAGACGAATAATTAGGTAGAGCTGCGAAAAAATCTAAAGTAAATTAACATCTTATCGTGAGATAATTAAGTATTAAGTATTCCCTAGTAGAATTTTGAGCATAATTGAAACGGTTTTTAAGCCAGAAAATGACGAATTAGCATAAAATGCTCAAAATATGATCAAATTACAAAATTTGTCTAACCTTAAAATGCTCAATTTCTACTAGGGTTAATTAAGTATTAAATTATATTAATATAAACCACTTTTTCACAATTTTCATAATTTCTTTATAATGCTGAATTTTTGAGGAAATTCCCGTGTAAAAAAATTTAGTCTAGAATTGGTTCTGGAAAAGTCTAGCTTCCAAGTCTAGATAAAGTCTAGCTACCGCACCTATCCCAGACTTATTTTTAAATTATGAAGTCTTGAATAAGTCTAGCGAAAGTCTAGATGTGGACACCCTAGGCTTTACCCAGACTTGCCATAAATTTAAAAATGGGGTAAACATAGCTGCAGACTTTTCCAAGACTTCCTTGACCATAGCTAGACTTTCGCTAGACTTGTCCAGAACCAATTCTAGACTAAATTTTTTTACACGGGAACGCTCAATGATATGAAGATTTTTTTTAAACCTCATGAAATTTGCAAAAGAAAGGTCTTTTGTCCATTTTACATCAAATTACAGCTAATTTTAAGTTACAAAAGGTTAAAAGTTGAGAAAAAAATGTAAAAATAACCATTTTTGACCTTGAATATCTCTTAACCTATTAAGCTTTAGCCTTTAAAAAGTTAGACCATTATCCAAAACATGTAGGAGAAGGTATTCTCAAAGTTCCAGAAAAGCAAATTTGTTGTCTCTCGATTTAACAGAGAATCGCCCATGTACATATATAATATCTTATTTAGTGTACGCAAATTTATCATGTAAATATTTAATGTTTTAAGGACGGTGATGTGTATATATGGATCACCTGATCATTCGACGTGTCTAAAATTAGTAATCCGATGTTTTCAGACATACGTTTTTATGAAAAGTTCATTTTTCCCATTTCCTTTAAAGGTTAAAAGATATACACGGAGAAAAATTTTTGATAAATTTAACTCTGCTGTTCTAGTAAAGGTGGGACGAGGGACACAGCAGGGTAAAAAATACCGAGTTTTCACATAAATTTTACCCTTCTGCTCGGTTAAAATTTATTTGAAAACTGGGTATTTTTTACTCTGCTGTGTTTTTCGTCCCACTTGTTCTAGAACACCAGGGTAAAATTTATCAGAAATTTTTCTCTGTGTAATGAATGAATGGTCAATCTTTTGAAAATGTTAGTTTTAAAAGAGAATTGACAAAAGTATGCCGACCCAAAAATATCTTACGGTTCAAACAATGAGATTTCAATTATTAAATGATTAGAATTTTATAAAAAAATTTTCTACTGGATTTCTTGTATTTATACTGCATACTGAAGTACATATTATATGAAAATTTGAAAAGAGTCTACAGTAACGTCGATGCGTTGAGTATTATATAATATAATATTATTAGTATTATATTCAACTTGAACTACACACACACACACACACACACACACACACACACACATGCATACATACATACATACATAACTTTAAATATATTTACTAAAATGGTTAAAATAAAAAACCAAATATTTATAATAAGCAAGAACAAAAAACAAATGTTATAGATTGTTATCGTATGTCGAGGGAGACGCGTCCGGTATGTAAAATACGATCAACTTTTATATCGTACAGAAGGAAGAGGGGCTGGAAGAGTGAGAGAGAGAGAGAGAGAGAGAGAGAGAGAGAGAGAGAGTGCTATTCAGATGGGGGCATGTAAGCGTAGGAAAGAAGAGATGCGGCTGCAGGGATGAACGATAAACAACGAGAGGCACGGGGATAACGAACAAGATAGACCTCCAGACCAAGAGAAGGGAAATTTTCGGAAATTCGCTACGGAGATTCGCTTTACAACCCTCATTAGATCCTATACAGGTCTTATCTGATAAATTCATCCGTCTCTTCTCCGTCCCCGTATCTTCTTCGTCTTCCTCCCTCTCCTTCCTCACCCCTCTCCACGTTCTTCCATCCCCTCTTCCTCCTTTACTCTATTACGCAGAACTGGTGCTTTTGTCTTACATTTTTACAAATTCAAACGGAAGTAATGTTACTTCCAGATTTCTCGTTTGATTAAACTTAATACTACTTGCTTTCGTTACCAACTATGTATTTATTGTATCTGTATTTATTGTTAATTTACAATTTTTGTTCGACTCCACCCTCTAACATATGCCGTTAATTATCAAATGCAAAAGATTAAACGTAAATACAGGTGGTGGCACAACAAAAGTTAATATCCTTATCGTCTTAACATTCTAGCTGTTACGAATATTTTGTATCCAGGATTAAACGACAATGTTTTGAAATTTTACATTTCTTAGTTTGCATAATATTACCTGAGTTTTATATCATTATAATGGGTATAGTGTACAGTACCACCCATAAGTTTAGGATTATTTGTAAATTTTCCATTTAAATGTGAAGTATAATTTATCTAATTTCTAACAATCCACAACTTCTATTTAAATTTAATTTTAATGCAATTTTTTTCTAAAATAAAAAAGTATCGTTTAATTAGTTTCAGTTTTTTCGAAAATTAATTCAGATTATATTAGCTTAAACATCAAAAAAATACCTGTATTTTTTTTAATTATTCTAGGATATTTTCTTTGAATGTAATGTATCGTTAGATATCAGATAAAATATATATTTACAAATGATCCTAAACTTATGGGCGGTACTGTATGTAACAATTAATATTATATAAAGTAAGAAAAACGTAAATCTGGAATAAATAATATAAAGAGAGAAACGATACATAGTATTAAAAAATTGAATTTCGCGTCGAAAGATATTGACCAATTAAAGAATAGTTAATCTTTTTATAATTACTGACGGTTAATAAATCAACCAAACTAAAGTTTTCACTGCTCTCCATTATAATATAATTTACCAACGCACTAATGATATAATGTATAATACAACTAATTATTCATTGTTTTATTTTCATAATACTGCAGTAAATTTTTTAACAACATAAAAACAAAGGATTAAATAAAGGAATCATCACAATTTGTATATAAGATCAATCTAAACACATTAACGATTGCTCGATACATAAATCGAACAACCAATGACATTTAGTATATTAAGATCCTTTTCAACATCCGACTGTCAACTTTACAAGGTAGAGATAAAATTTACCGAGGAAAATTAATTTTTGTGTATTTATACATCGCTCCGTTCGAACTTTGAAGTGATGTTAAAAAAATCGTGAAAAAAAATTCCAAGGGCACGAAGAATATCGTGGAAAATCAAGAGGTATATACAGCATGACAGCATGACTATATATATACAGCATTATATGTAGGTACAATTATTGAAATGTTTCAATAAATTATCTTGTACATTGTTTAAATGTGTGATAATTGATTGAACAAATAGTTGGTGCACTGAATAATAGGTTGTTCTTTTATAATAGGATGCTCCACGCGTGGCCGTGAACGCGTCGAACTATATAATTATTATACCGTTGAAACATACCGTTATAGTTGCAATATCAGCTGCACTTCCTAAGCGACGAAACTCGTATATATAAAAACAGAGGTATGTTTTTACGTTTGATACAATGATTCCTCTGATAGTAGCCGAATCAATACTGTTGTCTAGCGTAACATATCTCAGGGTATATATAGGTATATATATATATATGTATAAGGTGACGTAACTGGATGATGATCGACGCATTTACAAGTTGCAGGAGAAAAATATATAGCAATCGGTGATTGTTCAAGCGTGGCGCTATTCTAGCTACGTATTACCAAGGAATATATGGTAAGTTGAACCTTTGAACCTGGCAATTAAATAAAGCAAGGAAGAAGAGGAACTCGAGGAATGTCGTGAATAATCGAGAATCGGAAGAGGTGAAATGAGGTGCATAGAGTCGGGGAAAGGTCAACGCGCGCGTACACATACATGCTCGAGCGCGCCGAGCGACCGCCGAGAGATAAAAAGAGCACCAAAACTTCTGGAGGATTGCCCGGCGGCGCGTTGGTCCAGCTGGCGGTGCTCGCGAAGATCATCTCCGGCTTGGCCCGTAATCCGAGGTACGCATCGCGTATCGCCTATCCCATTGGAATCTTCCCTCTCCTACCCTCTCCTACCCTCTCCTACCCTCTCCCACCCTCTCCCAACCTCTCCTTCCTATCTCCTCTCTACCTTCCAAGTACTCTTTTTTTATTTTTATATATTCCTCTATGCTCCGCAAACTTTCTCTCTTACGTTTTTTTACTCGGAGGTGCACTTTGCGTTCTCAGCTCTTTGCAATTTTGCATTTCCACAGTGATTTCGTTTCGGTTCTTTACCTCGAGTATTTTTATTTCACAACTTAGTTTTACCACTACGTTATCTCCGTGCTTTTCCTTTTTCGAGAATACTCGACTATACGGCTTTCCTCTATATTTTACCTTCGATACCATTTTTGCACCCTACGAACAAAATTATTATTTTGCGATTGCCGCCTACACTCCTCTCTTGTTTATTCCTACGATTCAACGGGTTTACCGGGTATACACGGAGTACATCTGATTCATCTTTAACGAAATAACGCTGAATATCGTTGACGCTTTTCTACTTAAGGGTAGAGTATGGTCTAAAATTTTTAAAAAATCAATTTTTTTTTATTTTAAAAAACAGGTTTTAAATGTTACGTAGAATGTGCGTAAATAACGTTTAATATTATAAAGCTTATGTGCTTACATAATTTCAGCATTAAATAATCCTCAGTTAATGCAATAAGTCATGTATTTTTATCTTTACAGCTAAATAATTCAAAAACTATTTTTTATACCTTCAAAACATTCCTTGCAGGACAATTTTTGTCGTAGCCACCTGAAATTTTGTACACATCTTGAGGTATGTATGAATTATAAAGTTACACAGCCTTTTTTGTTTAAAATTAAATGTGACATTTTTATTACTACTTTTTTAATGAAAAATCTGATATTTTTTAGGCAATTATGTAAACAAATTAGGTTTATCGAGCCAGAAATTGCATTTTTATAGATAAACCTTAATCGCTGTGTAAATAGTTGTAGCTCTTATATGTATAAGTTTGAAATTTTTTTACCGGAGTCCTTTGATAACTTTTACCCTGCAAGGAGTTTTTTGAATTTGCAACTGTCTTAGTCCTATTTTGTTAAATATTTTAATATTTTACGTGATTTGGGCGTCAGTAATCATCAATAAAGAATACTTTTTATAATATATTTGATAAAAATGACATTTCACATAATATTTTATAAAAATTACAAAAAAAATTTTCTGACCATACTCTATCCTTAACGAAGTACGACTATTACAGTTTTACCAAGTAAGTGTCAAGTTCGTTTTAATTATTCTTACGACACTAATGCACAAAGGAATATTTCTCCTAAATAAGTAACCGTGCATCACCAATGTATCGTATCAAACAATGAGAGGACATGACCTTTGGAATATTATTCTCAGGTCGAAACAAGAAGACTCGTGTTTTAGGGTTTTATCCAATGACCATTATTTTAAACTCTAGGGAAAAGAGACTTTACACCAATTAAAATAACGATAAAAAACTGGTATTAACAGCTACTATTTGGACTTTGATTTTTTTAAATAGTTTAAGTTGTGTAAAAGATATGTTTGAACAAAGAATTGTCAGATATATACAACTTTTATAAAATATAAGATAAAAAATCAAATATAATAGTTTCTATATAAATTAATGTCAATTTGAATTTCTATATTTCAATTAAACATAATTCTTGCATTACAATTACACAATTTGTATTGAACAAGTCAAATTTCAAATAATAGCTCTGCCAGCTGCTCTTTCGCTTTTATATATTAAGTTATTTTAATTGGCATAAAGTCCTTTTTCCCCTAGAATTAAAAAAAATGGGTCTTCTTATTTCGTCCAAAGAATCATATTCCACGAAACTGCAGATAAATACGTTTCCCAAAAGCCATGGCATCTTGTAAGTTATACTTGATTCATCGCGGAAATATTTGTTTTTTGCAAAGCTTCGATATTGGTAGTTTTGCAAGGTGTTAACATAATTTAAATAGGATTGATAATTCAATTAATAGTATATGATTAACAATAAATAATAATTGATAAATCGTTGAATTCATTAAGTTTAATTTGTCATGGTTTAGTTGAACAATATCTGACGCTAAAATGAATATTACTGATGTACTATGTGTATTTCGTTGAATGTATAAAGAGGTATAGTTGGTGCAACACCGTTCAGCATTAACTTGTTCTAATAATAGAATGCAGTAACTTTGAAGTTTAATTTTGAATACGATTAATTTTTTAATTTCAATAGTTTACAAGTCTATCGGTGATCTCCCGAAGACGTGTGGTTTTCTTTTAAGATTTGTACTTTTGTAACTTTAAAGGAATTAAGGATCGTCCAGCTTCTCGTTTAGTTTCGGTAAGGAAATAAAAGGTGCATTGAGAAGGATAGAAAATGATGGTGAGAATGGCTCGCTATACCCAGAGTGAAGCTGCGGAAGCCCACGCCAGCGAAATGCGACGCTAGCCGCAACACGAGAGTGCAGAATGATAAAACGAGCGAGAGGGGTGGTGTAGGGGCGGGGTGGAGGGGGTGAAGGGGGTGAAGGGGGTCGAAGGGGGTCGAAGGGGGAGGTGGTGGGAGTGGAGGAGGTAAGGGGGGGATTGCGAGAGAGAGCAAATGGGGAAGAAAGGCAGGCGAGTACTTGGCTGGCGGCGTGGCTGGCGGAGGGTAGTCCGCCTCGCCAGTGGCGCAAGCGCCCCTCGGGCGACGTCACATCGATTCCTCCGGGAATAGCTTACAAAATGGCCGTCGGCAGCGTTATTCTCTCCATTCCGTTCCGTCTGCGTATACAGGTACTTCTCTCCCTCGGCAGTCGGCGTAGCGACGTCCTCCATGCTAGCTCGTGTGCGCGAGCGGTTTCCCTCGCTCTCCCCTCGCTCTCCCCTCGCTCGCCCCTCGCTCTACCCTCGCTCGCCCCTCGCACTCATCTCGCTCTCATCTCGCCCTCCCCTCGCAAAGACTCCCTAGGTCCTGGCTAGCCGCGTGTGGGTGCCGCTTCTCTTGATGGGGACTGGGGAGCGTGTGGATCGGTGAGCATCGAGCATCCTCTCGCTTAGGGATGTGCGTTGATGCGTTCGCCCGTGCACCCAGGAACGTATGCTCCACGATTCTCGCGCGCCTTTTCGCCAATCTTTTTCTGACTCCTGGTACTATAAACTATTAGACCAACCAAGTCCTTCGATTGTCCTTTCTGTATTATGTATTCTGTCGATCTTATTTTATTTACTTAATTTTTACAATAGCGAACGGATCAGCGAACCAAGACGTAAATCCCAAACATTTTGGGAAATTTTCATCAAAGGGTTACGTTATTTAAATAGATATTGCATCTATTCTTCAGGATTTCATTTTCCGCGAAAAAAATAAATTACAAATCTGAGGAAATTTCCAAAGAAGGAGTACATGCAAAGTGTAGATAAGAGAATTGTGGTTTTAAATAAAAATGTAGTAAATAGCGGTATGGATAATAAAAAGCTTACAAATATGCCTTTGTGAAAAATTACATTTCACCCTTCTTAGAAAACCAATAACCGTGGTGCGTAGTATATAATATAATATAATATTTGTAAACGTACGTGATGTGATTGTTTCTTGAATACATACGTGGGAAAGCATTAGTAAAACCATATGATATACTGAATATCCAAAACAAATACTATACAAATTATTAAATATTTATTTTTGAAATATTTTAAAGTAATTTAACATTTTTTAGCAGGTTCGACACTATTTCGAGTACCGGATTATTATAAGTTTGATTGGATTACAAAAATAAATAAAATAATTTGAAAAAGACACGCGTTTATGCAACCCTATGAATTTACTTAGTAATTAAAATTGATAATGTTTCTAGAAACAAACTTATCAAATCGAAGTGTTTTGATAAGTTATATTTGATATAAATCTCTGAATTGATGTATTGACACTGGTTACGTAGAAGGTAAAAAATTCATCGCGCATGAATGTATGTTGTAACTTGACAAAGTTGAAAGAAACGTTAAATAAAATATAGTAAAAAATAAGCTCAAAAAAATTGTTTTATCAGACTCCACGTTTTAAGTACCGAAATAAATTTGATTCTGTTCAAAGAAAATTACTCGTGTTTTTCTTCGTTATAAATTCACTGAAAATAATAATCGCTATTTATGGGAGCTCTCGGAGATAACCTATGAACATATTTTGAACAATTTATTTTTGTTTGTATTTATCGATAGTTTATATTTTAAAAAATAAATTAATGCTAAGTTCTAATTAATGTTTTCTAAGTTCTATTATAATGTTTTTCTAATTGCCTGACATATATTTCAATTCAAATGAATTATAAGGGTTAAAGTTGAAAAAAAGGTATTAAATTTTAACAATTAATAATTTTTGTATAACAATTGAAAACATTTCTTGATTTTTTGAACAAATTATATTATTATTAACATTTATTTAAAATTTTTTGACCAATTTATATGTAACATAATTATTTTAATTAATTATGAGACTCTGTGCTCTGACTTTTGTCATTAATGGACTTATCACAGGATATAATCTCAGGTACCATTTCAACGAATAGGCTGAAAATTTTGACAGTAACTTTGAAATATGATTTTAATCCACTAAGATGAAACAGAATTTCAATAAAAATATATATTTTTATTTAAATAAATTATTTAGCTGTTTTTTACACAATTTTTGAATGTTTAAAATAATTTGGTAAGAATAATTTTTTTATTACAATTTTAACACTTAAGTTTCCAAAATATGTTGCGACTTATCTTGAAAAAACGGATAATTTTTTGTAAAAATTTAATTAAAGATTTAATTGTAGTAAAAAAGAAATAATAAATTTAGGTATATCATTATTGAAGATAACGATAATATCATATATGATATTTGGTAATATGAATATATATATATGGAGTTTTATAATGAAAAATGGATATAAAAATTCTTTTTCCCGATTCGAGAGTAATCGTGTATGTTTTGAAAAGAAAACCCACAATGGATATAGATTTAATAATAAAAATATAAGCCGAAATAGGAAAAAACTAGAACGTTTTATACTGTTTCGCAAGGGTCGGTGTTTTGTACACAACCGACTGAGCATCAATTTAGTAGGTAAATTTAAATTTCCGTAACGCGTGATTGCGATTTCCTGGTCTAGGGCGCAGTTGGAGTTGTTGCTGGTTCAACGAGAGTGCACAACTGCACGAACGCCAGAGAACTTGGTTATACTTAACTCGGGAAAACGAATCTGGTAACATTAACGTATATAATCTACGCTTTAGCTAGGTCCCACTGAATTTTCGCGAATTTGCATTGCAGAGTTTGGATCGCTCGGTTAACTCGATCGATGCCAGATTTGTTCGCGTAATTCTTCAATATTACAATGTCAATTATTGTTATTTACATCACGGTAGTCGCGTAAGATTATCGGCAAGTTCTCGTCCTCGCATTCATTAAATAAGTATATACCGTCGTCAAGGAGAAGGGTTGAGAAGGAAGGAGACACCGTGTACCCGCAATCCGAGGATAGTATGTATATATATACGTAAGCGCGTTCACTATATCTCCAAAATAAAAAATTCTAGGAGGATGATACAAGCTTGGAAGTCGGAATCCACAACGCGTAGTCATATTTTTGTCTGTGGGAGCACACCCACACACGGGAGAGCGGCTGTGAGCCTATAGGGAAAGCTAAGGAAGGGTAGAGAAAGGAAGGAAATCGATGCATCTTGGAAGACACACCGAGCGCGCGCGCGCGCGAACGAGCGAGCTAGCGGCTGAGCTGCTGCGCGGCCGTGTATATACATGTATATATAGCAGCTTGGCAGTGCTTCTCGAGACCAAGAGGAATCGAGTGCTCGGCAGTGGGGTTGAGAGGGGGAGAAAGTGGTAGCGCGGCCCGACGTACACGAGAGCGGAAGGAATTGAATTATTAACCGGGCCAGAAGGTGCAGCCTCGGGGACGCGCGCGAAACGAAATATCGACCTGAAGCCGACGCATACCTCGCTCGATAACCTCCAAGCACGCGTCTACCTACAAGCTACAATCACTTACTCTACTTACTTCGATTACTTAATGTTCGATTACTTTCGATAACTTATATCTTCTCGCTCATTTTTCCGCTCCGCTCCATGGCCACCACATCTTTTGTTTTGTTTTACGAATAACAAAGCTTTCCTTCGCTTAGATCCGCCGGATTAATCGATAAGCTCGTTTTGCTACAAGTTTCGTCCACTCCTTGTATTTAATTTGACGATAACCTTACTTTTTGTATCTATTTGTACTTTTTGTATTTTTTGTAATTGTAACCGTAAGACGAGTGGGACACGTCCCGACTAGAATAGCGTGGATGGTGTTTCTATAATAGGTCGTTGCTATAGTGCACGGGTGCAGGCTCGAGCGGCACGATGTACACGTCCTCGATAAGGCTCGGTTTATCGCGTACACATCCTAAAAGGATAAACAACGACAAGCGCTGTAAACAAAGCTGTCGAATAAAATAAGATCAGTTTATTCGCCGCTCGGGTGATGGTCGAGGGAAGGATGGCAGGAGGCAGGAGGCAGGAGGGAGGGGGCGGGGGGGGGGGGGAAGGATGAGAGAGAGAAAGAGAGAGAGAGAGAGAGAGAGAGAGAGAGAGAGAGAGAAAACGCTCGAATCTCGAGTATCCGATTTATAAGAGACGAGAGAATCCTTTCTCGGTCGAGTAATTGGACTTAAATATTACCGCGTCTAACCAGTCATTTTTCCCTAGATTACTTTAGCACACTCAGACGAATTTGCGATTTACCTTGCGCACGGGTTTTATTTTACAGTCTCCTCGGCGATGGTAGATTCTTAATTTTCTCCAAGGCTAATTAACGACTCGAATATGTATATATTCTTTGGAGCTGGACGTAGACCAATCATCCTTTACGAGTCAACCAAACAGTTTATAAGTAATTTCATTTCGAGTTTATAGTAACGATCCCCCATTGTATTTATAATCCTCGAGAGGTATATATTTTATTATATCCATGTACACACGCGTGCAAATACTCGCGTCTATACGTTTACCAATGCAAAATCATTTATAATTTTAATGCATGTCTCTATACGAGCTGAGTATGTTTTTTCTGGGTTGCCGGTGTTTGCCGATACTTATTCGATCGATTTCATTATACATTTCTATCGGTACTTATATTAATGTTAATTATACTCAACTCTTGTTAAATGTATCGTTAAAAATAACTATATACACACACACACACACACACACACACACACACACATATACATATATACATATACATATACATATACATCATATACATATGACAAACAACTCTTCGCATTTTAATAATAATAGTACTAATAATAATAAAAAATGAAAGTATAAGTGTATAAAGTATATGAGAGTGTCACGACGAGTCGAATGATTGTCTAATTATTATGCACGTACACTTATATACGCATTTGTCGCTTATGAAAAAGTAATATAATTCGGTATTATTCAGCAAATGTAATACGATCGATAAAAATTTAATAAAATTCGCGCACCTCACATTCGCGAGTGATCGCATGTCACAGTTTGTCGGTATGTGCACACGTGCACATCAAGTACTAACGTGACTCGTAAATAAGGGTGTACATTACTTGTAGGCGCACGGACTCGATATACAAACGCGTAACGAAGAAAGATGGACTCGATTTATTTTGGGAGACGCGGTGATTACTTTTACAGTTTGAAAGCCCGTCAGTTCCATGCTCGTTCATCCTCGTTTCGTTTCTTCTTTTCTGCCTCTGCGACGTTCGGTGCGTACGCGTACGCAGACGGACACGCAAGGCCAATTTTGTCTCTTAATTCTTTCCTCCATGTCCTTTGTATTGGTGTAATCAAGACGCGACGTTTCCCGGGCCGTACGTCAGTTTTACACAAACTTATTCATTGGCATTTATTATTTGTTATTACTCCTTCTTAGCGGCAACCAATTCTAAAACCAATATTTTAAATTTTAAATATTTCAATCGTATAAATTGATAGGCACACGTATACCCATAAGCATAATGTCCCGAAAATTGATGTTACTTTAAAGCATCAACTAATAGAAGCTTTCGATGCAAATTGCAATAGAGTCAAGTTTAGCCAATTTCATTGTATATCGTACCGTCCGTATATATAAAGTAAAAGTATCCACGGTCTATACAATTATTCGCTTAACTCTTGTGTTATATTGCAACGCATTGCTACTAATCAATGTCTATTAGTCAATCATTTATAGATAATAATCAGCAAGCAATCGCAAGTTAATTGTATAATTAATCAAGTACCTGAATTTCATACACAATAATTTATTCGCAAAACATCTCGAGCATTATCTCGTTACCTGAAAAATGAGATTACGTAATCGTGTAATCAGATTATGATTTGCGAGATTTAAACCTCAAAAAACCTGCATCCTAATCTCCTCATCCTTTAGATACCGAAAATTTCAAGTAATTACTTTGGTTATTATAATCACATGCCTTTGCAAAGACAAAACAGTTATTGCTGTAATGTGCGTGTGACAATGTGACAGTGAGATTACGGTTATATACAGAACAAAAACAGTGTCATTAAAGTACGAATTATTAAACGCGTTGTAGTCAACACCGTCTCTGTTCCACACGATTACACCTATAAGTATATATAACTCACAACAATTTAATTGTTTAATTGCCTCATTGTATTCACTATACTTTGGGTTAATTAATTAATAATTAATATAATATAAACATAATTAATAATATAAACATGACTATAAGCATTTTTTTCAGTTATTCACAATTTAAATGTCTCTAATAATTCTCAAATATTTTAATAGGTTCAAATATTTTTGTATTGCTACCACTTGTCTCACCCAATCAACATAACAATTTATCCAAGTCAATATTACAATCTATCTCCTCCCAAATTTCAAGATAAATAATGTAAAAATAAAATTTCTATATAGTGAGTAGTAAGTGCAGTCATCCTAATACACTTATTATTTCGACTGACCTATTCAACATTTTGAAGTAGAATATTTAAAAAAATGTTTAGTTCAATTCTTAAAGGGAAGATAATTAATTTGTTAGACACCAATTGCGGATACCACATTATACACACACATAATAAAAAGCGAAAACAACATACTTTGAATTAGTCAAAAGTGCAGCAGTCGACTTCGAGTGAAAAATCATTTTTGACTAAGAGTGATTTTATTCACTTTTCAAAAAGTGAAAAAAAACGTATAAAGAAAAATTTATTTTGTAGCGGCTTGCCGGGTCACATTTTTATATTTTTTTTTATTTTATTTAGCATTTTAGACATTTTAGTTCATTAAATAAGTATATGTATTTTCTGGAATTAAATAGAATACGTTAAATAATGAAAAAAAATCTGCACCGGACGTCGGGATTCGAACCTGGGACACCTTCCGCGTCAAAGTCGGAAACCTTACCGCTTGCGCCATCAACATGTTTTTATTACTTTACTTCGAATTTAATTAACATTTATTGTATTATTCCGTAATTAACACCAATAAATTAATGCGTCAGCCGGTTTGAAAGAAAAGTAAGCACATTCTGTCGACTCAGATTTGTCAAATACGTTAATTTGTATATGAAAGTACAATAATAAGCGACCTAACCTATAATTGAGTGAATTATACTGTGAAGTAATTTTAGATAGAATGTTATAACCATTTCTTGAAAGTCGTATATTAATGATTTGTGCAAGTGTGCATAATTAGTCATTTATTAGAAGATTTCACTCTTTAAAGTGTCATAATGAAAAAAGAGAACTTTCACTCTTTTACTTTGAGTCATTTAAATCACTCTTTGTTTATGAGTCACAAAATTTACTCTTTTACGAGTTATTTGCTAACAAAATGAATCTAATATGAGTGATTGCACTAGTCACTCTATTAAAGAGTGAAAAAAATCGCTCTTCGGTATTTAGATAGAGCATATATACAAAAGTGTCGTTATATATTATTAGGAATAATGTAGGTACCTAATTAATAAAAGCGCAAATTCATTGTCAATTGTGAAGAGAGGAGAGAGAGAAAGAGAGAGGATAATCGGGACGGGAATTACAATGCACATACGAGAGCGAACGCGCGGTTTCTCGTTCGGATAGATAAACACGGGTGGACCGCATATGCGCATCGACAACGTGTGCCGCCCACCCATTTTTGAGGGGTGCATTGTAGCCCTCGCTCGATTATGTTCATACGTATAATCTCGGTCGTTGATACATATTCGATAAGCCGTCTTATATATTCCAATCATTTTTATTCCTGCTCATAATCACGACACTTTTTTTGGGATATCCTTTATTATTCATTTTCCGATACACACACCAACTTTGTATTTCCTTATATTTCCTTATATTTCCTTTTATTCTCCTGTTAATTTATCTAACATTTTTACTAGAAAATACTCTCAAAACATTTATATAAATGTTACCCCATTTTCATCAACAAGTATTTCATAGACGATTTTTAGTTGTCTGTAAAAAAAGGTGTGACGCAAGCATTACGTCGAGACTTAATTCAGGAGATGGTTTAGCGTAGTTACATTTAAGCGACCAAATACTTTTGTAGCACGTTTCAGGAGAAAATCCAAACTCGATTAACGTAAGGTCATTGCAAATCTCCTATGGTACTACTGAATTTGTATATAATAAGGAAAACTTTAGAAAATACTTACTCGTGGAAATAGATTTTATTTCTTAACTATAAAATGAGCATTTTTAATAAAAATTAGTTAATAATATTTACTGTATAAAAAAAACAAAACGTCTTTTCCACTGGCTAGCTTTCTCAGACTATTTATTGAAACGAAAGCAGCTGGAGCTATAGGATCGAGTTACCGTTGTTAAGTTTTATTAATAACTAAACCAGTTTTTGGGGAATTTTGGAACTAGAGCCCCATTCTATACAATAATATAAGTAACTTGTCAAATTTTGGTGCAAATTGATTCAGTATTTACGAAAAATAGTGCGAAACTGTAATTTTATTCAACATAACCTGCTTATAGTGACAATTAAGTTTCTTGTACTGTATAGAATATGGCTCTAGGCTCAAACTTTCGAAAAACTGGTTTAGTTATTGATAAAAATTAAAAACGGTGACTCCTATATGTCGATAAAATCGCTAGCTTCGATGTCTTCTTAACAATATAAATGAGGCTTTCGCAATCAAGATGACTTAAAAATCTCAAGCTATACATTACATTAGTAAGGAATTCAGACTTTAGGGTGTTGCAAGGATTGAAAAATGAACTAAATATTATTAAGATTGTGCTAATTCTATATATTTAATTGAAAATTACAGTAAAAAAACGTTTTATTTAATCTATATGAATAGGCTAATTTTCTTTTTAATGAGTTCATACACGGAGAAAAATTCCTGATAATTTTTACCCTGTAAGAATAGTATAAATGGGACAAACTGTCTTTGTTGGAAAATTTTACCCGGTTTTCAGTTAAAAATTACAAGAACTTAGAATAAATTTTACTGTGCAGAAGGGTAATTATTTCCAGAAAAGACAGTTCGTTTCATAGTTTCCTAACCTTACAGGGTAAAAATTACCAGAAATTTTTCTCCGTGTAGCAAAGTGGACCATTTTATAATAGGCTGATTTCTAATAGGAAATTTTTAAGTGATCATTTCGGCGTTATTGATTTAAATTTATTTAATGAAGTATACTATATAATTATTGGAATGAGAAAATAACGTATTTATTCATAGTTTATATTTACTTTAACATTTACACTGAACAAACATGATGAAAAAATAAATGAAAGATATGAAGTGCATAAAGGTTGTGACGCTGGTCTCAGAGTGTACGAGTACACCGGATATTGAATTTTATTTCTTGACAAATATCTGCGAAGCCGACCCTCCTCCCCTGCACGCGCTATATACATCATGTGTAGCGAGGGAGAGATAGAGAGAGAGAGAGAGAGAGATACATGCTCTCAATTTCTACGTTGTATCCGTATTGCGCGCGCGCAACGATCCGGCAGCGAGCGTGATTTTCCCTCTTTCGGACCAACGCGCAACGTAAACCTGCACACCGGGGTCGCTGGGAGCGCGGACAGATGTTCGTGTATTTCGCTTTTGTATCCCGCGGCTTCGCGAAATTTCCCGTGCGTGCGTAGCATGTATGCATGTACACACTGTTACATGCGTGCATATATACATACACGCGGTATATACATATATACTTTCGGGAGACAGGGGGAATATCTGCTCGCGACAATTTCGATTCACAGAGTCACGTTCCTGCCAAATGAAAATACGCGCAAGGAAGAAACCTCATTTTTTAGTTTCTACTTTTCATTCGAGTATTCAGCTTATCGCCCGTTGCTGGCCAACAAGACGTATCAGATTTGCAATTTACCAAACCTGCTTTAGAAACATCCCATTATTCGGTTGCTATTTTAATTCGTAGCAATTCGAACGTTACTTTTGTACTTTTACTACCATGTATTTAATCGAATACTTGAGATTGGTGTGCCTGCACCATTATCTGGATGACTATCGTGCGCGCTGTCATACGGCGCAATGACAGCTATAGATTATTAAACTTTCGTTCCATATAATGTTCCATTCGGCGTATATACGTTACGTATAGAAATCAATGGTGCGCGGGGCCGGGTGGATGTACAAAAAACCGTCCGAGGAAAGGATTAAGATGGCTAGAGCCGTTGGAGCGCAAGAGCGCAAGAGCGCAAGAGCGCAGCAGCGTTCCTCTCGGTCTTTGTCTCTGTTTTGCCAGTTAGTCACCCGAGGCGGTTCTCGGTCGCGCCATCTGTTTTCGGGTAAACAGCGGGCTCTCGCGCTCGCCTTTCCGGGGGTAGCCTCGAGACAAAATTCAATTTGTCCGGATGAAGCGTAAACAAGCCGGCGGAAAGAGAGCGCGCCCGCGCGGCGAGGGAGCTACCTATGCATATATACATGTATTCGTACATAGAGAGAGAGAGAGAGAGAGAGAGAGAGAGAGAGAGAGAGAGAAGAAGAGCGCGCGATATTCCGAATACGGTGTACAGTCCGATACGAGTAAGCTCGCGCTATCCCGCTTTCCTGCTCGTTCTACATTTTTATGTAAACTTTGCATTGCAGAGAGAGACACTATTTATTTTATTTCCTGAGGATTCTTGAATTATTTATCACATCGCGACGCGCCGAGCATTTTCACACTTTTCTTAACCAAAGATTGTTCCAGACGGGAGGGATAATTTAGGGTAAACGCGACTCCGCTATACCTTCTCTCGATATTTTTGATTTTCCTTCGCATACGCGATAGATTAATTATTAGGTATACTATCGACTTACCGAGTAGAAATCACCTATAGGTTGCGTGTAACGTACCGATATAACTCTCTTCAACCCTATTACTTTTATTCAATATGTATTAACGTATTGATCCACTATCCCAAATTTATCTATTCATTTGTTGTCATATTTTATAGGAAAATTGTAAGAATATATATTTATAATAAAATCGAATACGGTGAAACGTACAGAAGGAATAAACTTTTGAGCGGTTGAAAAAGTTTGAAGGATATTAATAATGGAAATCGTCATCTATAGTTTGATAATTTAGTTAGAATTGATATATCTGTACCTATTATCCAAAACTTTGATACGATTAATTAATTGAACCACTAGCGAGTCATGTAAAATTATTGCAAGTTGCAATTTTAATTTTTAAAATTAAAATAAAAAATTAAAGAACACGAGATGCGTGGGATTTATTTAACTTGGAGCTGGGATTGGGATTAATTTAGCAAGAAAGAAAACTAAAAAAAATAGTATTTCTAGATCCGCTTATCGATGTATCAATATCTCGAAGGAAACCGAAGAGTGAATTCAAGAGTGTATCCGAATCAAGTATAATTAAATTTAAGTATCTATTGCGTTTAAATTATTTCCAAAATATCTTTAAAAAATCGATTACTTTTATATATGTATTACGTTTAAAAGCATGCTTTATTATAAATAACGAAAATGTATTTTTCTATTTTTATTGAAGCTTACTATATGTAATTTACCGAGTATCCCTACGATAGAATAATCTATAATTGCGTAAAGTTTCTAGGCGATTACTGCGATCATTTACGAGATAATTGGTTAATTCCCCTTGAAAAATTTGGAAAAACTAATTAACAATTATATATCCGTTTACATCGTTTTTAAATACTCTCGAATATTGTATTAATGATTTTATATCGTGATATCGAGATATGTCTCCTCGCCTCCCCTCCAATATTAAATATAGTATAATTGATATTATTTTCACAAATATATTCCGTCATGTCGCGAAGATGACAAAAGTAATTAGTCCTCCATTGTTTATACAATACCAATATGTGCGAGTGTACAGGAGAAGAGAGGAAGCATAAGTTGGTGCACAAAGTGCGGGCAAAATGTCCGATGCCGGAGGTGGGGGGAAGATCGATGCGCTTGGTGTCAGCGACATAATTGAATGAATAGCCGGCCGGTGCCTCTGTCGGCACTCAAGATTCTCCTTTTCTCTGTCTCTTTTTTCGTTGGTGTACACCGCATATTCGCCCGAGGGCCACCATACTAACCATCCTGCGGCCTCTTTTTTCGGCTCCTCTTTCATGGCCTCGTCCGCCCGGAACCAACTCGGCACTCGTTTTGCCTCGGGTAATCCTCTTCGATTAATTACTTATTACGGAACGCACCACTCGACCTCTCTGAGAGGAGGACCTGTCACGATAGGAGGACAGCTGCCTTCTTTCCACTATCTCGATCAGCTAGCTGACTCTTTTCTTTCCATTGTATTATCTATGTCAATTTCCTTTTCTTTTTCACTTCCCTTTGCCGAGCAAGGTATTATCCAATTTTTCATTTCTATTCGAATTGGACTTGCATCAAAAGTACAAGATGGCTTAACGAAAAATAATTTAATCGAAGAAATCGGGACGTAGCTCGATAATAGTTACTCGTACAACAGATTTGCCTACGCAATATTATTTAACCGAAGCTACGTAAACCATTGCCGTCAGATTTTATCCGTATATTTCGAGGTAAAATTAAAAATTTAACATTCTTAAATTTAAATCGTCTCATTAATTTGCCAAAGATTGTATTTAAAATTAAAATAAAAGATTACGATAATTTACATAAATTTCGATTATTCAATATAGATGTATAGATGTGAAAGGTAGTTTGAAATTTTAAATGTCCTTATACGACTCTTGCAAGTCGTATGTATAGCTATCTCTGGTTTTATCTTCTAAAATAGAATATCCAAGTGTATATACGAAAAAGAGTAAAGTAAACTCAAGTGACAAACTACCGCAGGAAAAGATGTAGTCCCTTTGAGAAGTATACTCGCGAGATGTGACCTACTAGTGTTGTTCAGTGGACCGTGTTATTTTTAGAGAGTTACACTTTAATCGCCAACTCTCCGGTATTTTTCGCTGAGATACTTTGCACACAGCTTGACACAACGGATGCTATGAGAAGCTCCGAATTTAGGAAATTACTTTCCACCGTAATGATGGAAACATTTATACTTTGAATCTCGGGTTCTCTTACTAGGTGAGAAAGTAATTTATCCTATATACCAATGCAGCTTAGCTCCATCATAGCTGCTCTGCCGTGAAAAAGAAAAACATACATAAGTGACATTTTTTTCGAAAATGAGTTTTTGGTATCATGAATTCCGTAGAAATTGTTGAATTTATCTATTAAAAAATTAAGGTAATATAACATGCTGTTTTTCTAAAAAAACTTAAAAAAAATATCGTAAGTACCTGATAATTAAAAATTTATTAAAGTAATATGGAAAAACTACCGTAAGTGACTTTCCGTTGGGTAAAAGTGACGTAAGTCGTGTAGTCTCATTATAAAATGTTAAATAAAAGCTTACGCAAAATCTTTTGAGTAAGTTTTTCGTGTAAAAATGTGACTGAATACTACTTACTTGTTGAAAATTAAAGTTTGCACCGATTAATGTAAGTTCTTTATAATAATTTTGACTCAACTTTGAACTGTGATAAATAGAAATTTACGTAAGTACTTGTACAATTAATTTAATGTATAACATGTTGTTATTTAATTAAAATTAAGTTTCATTTATTTCATTTATGTAAGTTTTAATGTATAAAAGTATATTATCCGAGTTCATTTACGTTTTAACTGAAAAAACACGCAAGTGCTTTTACTTAAGGTTTTGATAATTTACTAAATAAAACTAATACGTAAGTACATTCTTTACATTTTTTAAAGGATTTTTTTTTCAATTCGAATTTTTAATGCACTATTAGATATAAAATACCTGTTTTAATATAAGTCCTAATTTTTATTATTTAAAACATTATTTGCATAAAAGATTTTAAATAAATCAGTTTATCTTAATTTTCTCAGTTTCATTGGTTTTGTATTTATGTAAGTTTTTCTTTTTCACGGCAGAGCTGCTGTCCTACTTTCTTATAACTCGGTTCGACACTCTTGTAAAATTAGATCATCTGTTTTATAGTTCATTACGTCTGTTAATCGTTCATTGTATGTTGTCAATTATGAATTATTAGTATTAACATATTAAATTATATTATTATTAACTTTTATTTTAAATCGTTTAAATCACGTGGGAGTGAGACACTACCCTGGTGTAGGTTACGAAGAGAGAAAACAGAGATGAAAGAGCGCAAAGTAGTCACGCGTGACATTCAATATTAGTATTAATCTATTAGTTATCTAAATGTTATATATCTTGCTATAAAAGTCAAGAGGTTGTGTCGTTTCCGTCACTGCGTCTTATAACAAAAAAAAACTCGCTGCGGCATCAATTCTTCACTTATATGCGCAGATTCTTATCCATGAAACGAAATACACACCGTGCTAATCGACCGTAACGCAAGTTTATGACTGTGTCAAACGAAACAAATAAATAAGAAGGAATTATAATCATAAGTAGACAACAATGTTATTAGATAAAACGCGTATAATCTTAGAGTCGAAAGCGGCAGAGGTGGGCCAAGAATGAAACTCGGATGAAAATTGAAAGACAAAAGATAAAAAGAAGGAAAGCTTGGGGAGGTAAAAAGGTGAGAACCGCATGCAGATCTTTCGGATCTTTGACGATGGTAAAAGAGACACCAAGTGTGGGAATCTCACGTAGTGCAACGTGCCGGTATGCCCGGAATGAAGGGCACGCGAGGGGCCTAACCCACCCATTATGCCCAAACCCTAATATCTAATTATTTAATAAAAATATGTTTACGACGTGGCGCACAGTACGGCCCTCCGTCAGTTCTTTTCTTCCTTCTTTCCTTCCTTCCTTCTTTCCTTCCTTCCTTCCTTTCTTCCTTCCTTCCTTCCTCCCTACCTTCCTTCCTTCCTTCCTTCCTTCCTTCCATCCTTCTCTTTTTCTCTTGCTTGCACGTGTGCACGTTCTTTACCATCGTTTTATTTACCGCGTCTCTCTTTCTTTTTCTACGGACTTTTTAGTCCGCCGGCAAGAGCCCGTCGGGAACGAAAAGAGGGAGGAGGCAAAAGACCCCAGAAACGGCGTACCCGCAGTTTAAAGGGGTCGAAGGTTGATCTTGCCAACGGGCGGAAGAACACGAAGGATATGCATGCGCGCGTACGCACACCAAAATGCTCATTACCATGCGTTTACACCCGTCTGGGTCAGCGATAACGCCAAATTTTTTAACCGCTTATATATAATATACTTAGTTTTGCATACCTCGCGTGCCTTTCCGTACGCGATCGATCTTCTTTTTTTATTTCTCTCTTTCGCGGCCGGGTGTGATAAAATCTTGCCTTATTCGAATATTCATTGTTATTCTATCGTAATCGTAATCGTAATTATTCATGTCAATATATAGGTACTTATTTAATCCTACATTAATTATTCATACTATACCCGTGTAAAAAAAAATCTGGGCAAAGTCTGGGAAAAGTCTGGCTTATAAAGTCTTGGCAAAGTCTAGCTGGCGAGACTATCCCATACTATTTGCCAGACTTAATATATTTTATTTTAAAAGTCTGGGATAAATCAACCAGACTTTCTCCCGCACGTTTTGCCAGACTTCATAATTATTTTTGAAAGTCTGGGATAAATAAGCCATACTTTCTCCCAGACTTCCCCCTCGTCGAATCTTCGTCACACTGCATCTTTCAAACATACAATTTATATTGTATCTAATTAATAGAAACAATACATCCTCGACATGTTTTGAGCTATCGAACTCACAAAACCACCAGATACTTATCAATCACATATGAAAAAAGTCACCAATGTTTTTCGTGTATCTCGCGACAACAAACTGATGAAATGGTTAGGGTACAATTGCAAAAACACATTCATCAAATTGAAGTTGGTTTTCATATCGTTTTGGTGGTTTTGTGAGTTTGATAGCTCAAAACATAGTCGAGGATGTATTGTTTCTATGAATTAGATACAATATAAGTTTTATGTTTGGAAGATGCAGTGCGACGAAGATACGACGAGAGGAAAGTCTGGAAGAAAGTCTGGTTGAATTATGCCAGACTTTTAAAAATTATTATTAAGTCTTTTAAAATAAAATATATTAAGTCTGGCAAAAAGTATGGGATCTTACCATCTAAACTTTGCTAAGACTTTATAAGCCAGACTTTTCCCAGACGTTTCCCAGACCTTTTTATACTTTTCATATGAACATTTGCATTTATAATTTACATTTTTTAAATAATTTAGTTTCGTCTAATCTTAACGGGACGTGAACCCCAGAAAACAGAAAATTATTTTTTTTTATTAAACGAGGAATTTAATTTATCCGAAAAATGTTTTGTAACGGTGTTGTGTTTCTTTTGGAGATAACCCGTAAATTTATTGAAATTTTTTTATTGATAAATGATCGAGATTTTTGGGCAGCCGTGAATGATTGTTTTACAACCATATATTACCGATCAAAAATAGTTATTTACGTATAATTAATTACTTAATAATTATTTCGTAAAAATCTCTCTGTTACGCTATTTTATTTGGTTTGAACAGTATTTGTAACTTTTTTCAGATTTTTCTTATATATAGGTTTTAAAATTTTTGGGATTTTCTAGGTAATGAGCTCTGTAATTTAGGTATCAAATCCCTTTAATATAAATATCACCGAATTTATATTTATAAAATAAGATAATACTTTATTTGCATCATCGCTTAATCGAATCGATTGCTAGCCGTACTTCTACAAATTTAATGCAGAAATATTAATTATTTATGTACCTTGGTTTACCCATGGTGCGTAAAAAATTTTTCAGCCTTATAATTCGTACGACTCTTTCGTTGTTCACAAAATAATTTATTTTTTCATTTAAAAGTTATGTAATAAACACTTTTTTAAACAATATAAATAATTTTATATTACGTCAATAATTTTTAAACATTTGTAATACTAACACTTATAAAACATTTTAATTTTTTAATTTTGCATTTAGTATTATAGAAAATTAAATATTTAGTAATTACTTATTATTAATTGTAACATTGCAGTTATTAAATATATAGGACTCATTTTGCGTTATTTTTCTATGTATATATATATATAATATAATACTTTCGTATCTGAGTAATAATAACAAGATAACTATGATTAAAGTAACGCAAACGTTACGTTTTGCTAGTTGTGTTTACGTTTGAAAAGCCTTAGATATATCTCCGATGCGTGTACTACGCGTTTTAAACACGTTGACTCTATACCGATTCGCGCGGCACAGTTATATTGATCGCCGCATATGTCTTACGGAGTGCTTTTCATACAGCCTCGTAGGACGTATGAGCACCTTTAAACGTCATAGGAGGATGTATAGAAGGCTGTCATACAAGCGAGGAGTCACTTGTATGTATGCAACGTATTTACAAGCGGAGCGCGCTCTGCACGTAAAAGTCGTTGTAGCGAATTAGTAGGCTGAAAAATTTAATATCCCTCTATGGACGCACGATGCTTACAAATTTTAGCGTGGATGTTTACATTTTTCCTTGTCCGTTGTACAGCTCTTCTCGGCGACGGAAATTGATCCGATCAAATTTTCTTTAAATAATATTATATGTTCATCCATTTTTCATCAAAAATACGTAAGAACATTATTAACTCATCAACAACTTGATCAAGAATGAAGACTTTATTTGAAACTTGGAACCAAATTATACGATGCGAGTAACCTACACATCTATCCATGATAGGTGATTCTAGAATTAGTGTTTGTTTAAAGTTGTAAAGAACCGTTTCTACGATTCTGTAAAATCTAGCTAATTATATTGACATCTGGGAAATCTTAATAACAATTTTGAAATAGAGAAAGAGAAAGAGAGAGAGAGAGAGAGAGAGAGAGAGAGAGAGAGAGAGAGAGAGAGAGAGAGAGAGAGTTCATCAGTGAGTCAAAGAAGAAAAAACAAAGGTTGTTGTATAATCGAAGCTAACTGAGCGAAGGTGCATGTTCTAATCGTAGACTCGTAAAAATGTAAAGCTTACGCTTCGCCGATTTGGGTACGAGGTGTGTGTGCGTGTAGTGTGTAGATTAGGATGTATAAGGTAGATGATAGTCTCAATTCCGAAAAACGTATATGCGCAACAACTCGGTGTGAATAATATATCATCGAGGGATCGGCGAGAATATGCAAAAGCGAATGAACGCATTTCGAAATGGTATAGAACAATTCGTGGAATCTGTTTGGTGAATAATAACTGCTCCCGTCGATATTGAAAAAATGGGGTATATAAAGTCTCTCTCTCGGTACGCCTCCTCCGAGAAATTCCGCGATGATGTTTCTCCTCTTTCTCGGTCGAACATTGCGAGTCCCAGCAATTATACCCAGGCAAACTACTCCCCCGCTCGGGCAAAAGTAGGGCCCGAAAAACGATCGAAGAAACGACGGCGCGCGCTGCATGGTTCGTTTCTTCGAGTTGCTTTCGTAAAAAAGGGGGATATTCGCCTCTCTTTGTGGTCCCCTCGCCTCCTCTCGCCACTCCGACGTCGGACTAATGGAAATTACAGTGGTGGCTAAGTGGCGCGAGAGGATAAAGCCCGCTCTCTCTCTCCCACTCTCACTCTCCTTCTCGCCTTTTTTTCTTCGTACGCGGGATTTTTCGAATCGCGAGGGTGGCTGCGACCGAACGTGTGGGAAGACGAAAGAGGACCATCCAAGGGAACCGAACGAAGATCTGACTGGCTGGCCCGCGCTTTTGCGCGCGAGGTAATCAACGGTTCTCCAGCGGTCAGGTAGGCGCCCGTTTAGGACCTTTTGAACGTTCCGTATAACTGTGATTTTCGGTTTAGTCGAGTATAAGAGCTGCAGCCGAGCCTTCCTCGCAGGCTCTCATCTTCCTCCGTCCTTTTCCTCATCTGTTTCACCTTCCTCGAGCGTTGGTACACCGCGCTCATTTCCTTCGCGTCCGCGAGATAGTCGGCTATTTCTACTTTTTTTCAGGGATGGAAACTAAATCCTCGACCGCGTAGCACTCTTTAGCTCAGCGTCGATCACCAGCAACAATAAAGACTAACGTTAACAAGATGGCGTTTTGTCTTGCCCTTGCCGTTACACTAATCGAATTAATCCACTTAATTTTTTGAAAGTTTTTTGTCATTTATTTTAAACTGCTGTAACTTTGTACATACTTGCAGCTCAATTACAAGCTACTAAACATTAGAAAGGTATTGCTTGAAGCATTTTTTTTATATTGTTAAATGAAAAAATATATTGTGGGCGTGGTCGCCTTACTTTAAACATCAGTATTGATCTATAGTTTATGAGTTACTGACCTTGAGATCAGGAATTTAAACCCAGAATTATAAATTCTAGAGAAAACCAGCAACCAATGTTACATGTAATGTTATATAGCTAAAGGTGATATATTTTGCTGTTGAAAATAACATGAAATATCTAACGCTTTAAGGAAATGGAATCCTTATATATTTTTTAATTAATAATGGATTGACTGTTTCCAAAAAGTCTCTCTGTAGCACTTTTCTACTTGCTTTGTATAGTACGTATGGTTTTTTTCGAAAATTTTTATCACTACATGATCAAGATTTTTGTGCAGCCGCAAGGATCAATTTTTCACCTGATCATTACCGACGAAAAGTGGTTATGAATCTTTAATTAATTCAAAATTAATTATTTAAAACAAATCTCTCTGTCAGCTTCTTCTATATTATTTAAGTGTCACACGTATAAAATTTTCCAGATTTTTAGTTTGATAATTGCGGAAAATTTTTAAGATTTTATAATTAGATCCCTGTAATTTGGCTATAACATCTACTTTTATTTTAATTAAATTTCTCTGTATTCCGGAAAATTTTTTTAGGCGGTACCTAAAATTTGGTGCAATTTAAAATTTTAACCTGTCTATTTGACGTAAAATCCCGTATATATATATATGCAAATTAATATAAATTACAGATCAATCAGTAAATCGAAAAATCGGTACACAAGATTTCAGCTTGATGCCTGCAGTATCGGGTGCATGTAAAATAGTGGCTATCGAGTATCTCAATATTTATTGTAATATATAAAAAAATATAATCTGCGTTGTCGATAAATTATTTACGTTTCTTTACGCTAACTATTTTATATTCGAAAAATTTAGTTAAAGAATAATCCATCAAGATATTTGAAAAACAGGACATCAATTGATAATTATGTTGATTGTTCGAACGTGATAGTGGATTTTATATTACCTAAATATAGTATGTCTAGATACACTATTATGTGTTAACGTAACCTCTTAAGATTAATAAAAGATTGGTAATAACGATACGATTAAAAATCATAACATTCATAGTTTGTGGATATTAGACTAATATTATTATATGTCTTTGATATAGTTGATATTTCAATAATTTCAACACTTGAATCTATAAAAGTTGGACTTAGAAATTTTATAACCGTATCTTCAACTGTTCTTTAAAGCGTGACTGATTAACTCTAATATAACAAAATAACATAACAGCTCAGTGGTAAAGAGAAAAATGGAAGGTTCGAATCCCGCGGCGAGCTAATATTTTTTTTAATTTTTTATGAACTATGGCCAACCTATTAGCAATAGTTTACAAATGGTAAGATAGTAACTATTGCCAATATATTGTGAACATTAGGGTGGATGCTTTTTGGTGATATATTCGCGATACATTGCCAATAGTCGCGGCAACATATTGGCAATATGTTTGCTATAACTACTGCCCATTGCTCTGCAATATAGTGGCAATAGTTTATATTTTTACGCGGGTAAATTGAGTTTGACACTTTTAAAACACAAATGTAGAATATCGATTTCAATATCATCACGCAGTTGTCATTAAATTTTAAGCTAAAATTAAAAGCTTTTGGATTATGAAAAACTGCATTTTGGAAAAGCTACCTGTAAATATACTGTATAAAGGTTTTGGGATGTACAGCATAATACGCTTACGAAAAATACGCTCCAGTTACGTAATGAACGTGACGAGTATAGTACGTGTTATAGATAAAATAAATCGGTATATAAACTGTACAAAGTAAGTGAATGTCGATAAAAATAATTATGGTTAATTTAGGAGATGAGGAAACGACGCTATGATTACCGAACGAGCCAGCGAGTTTAACCCGAGGATGAAAAACGCAGTCATAAAGCGAAGTCCGAGATCCACGGCAAATGAATGGCTCGAATCTTTTCGAGATCTCCGATTGTTTTTATCTCGATCTCGTTTGTGTCCGTCCCTGTGCGAATCGAAGAATCCCCCAGTTTATAGGCGCTATCTCTCCACGCGCAACCATAACTCGAACTCCGAAGAACGGGAATCATCCTTATTTTCAAATTCATTCTATATATGGCCTCTCTCTCTCTCTCTCTCACTCTGGCTGGCGGTGTAATATTAGGAGTATCGGGCGCCAGGGCGTTCTTCGGGGTCAAGTAACCTTTTCATTAGAGGCCTCAATGTGCGTCTCTCTCGCTTTCTCGTGGGGCTATAAAATGCCCCAAAAGGGGCATCTCACCAAAGAGAAACATTGACGCGAAAGACCGAGAGAGGATGGGCTAGAGGAAGAGGGAAGGGTAGAGGAAGCAAGGATGCCTAGGCGAACCAAGTCCCTGCAAACTGTATAATTATAAACCGCGCGCGGAGGAGGATGTACATATAAATATGTGCCTTGTAATTTGGCTGGCGCCACGCGTTTTGCGATCCCAGACTTTTGGAGACAACACGTGATAATTATTAAACTGGAGCGTAAACGTATCCGCAACCTGACGTAGTCACACATACGCGTATTTGTAGCCGATTGACTATGTGTTTCCTGTACCATGACGTTCTTTTCTTTCTTGGAAAATCGTTTTTTTTTCCTCGCAACTGTATATATGTAATCGATCGCTATTCAATTAATTAATATCTTGTCGATTGTCGATAACTAAGAACGACACTACGGAACTAATTGCCTTGTATCCCTCTACAATCAATTACGGATTCAAAGTAAATGGAAATAGCGAAACATTCTTTCGTTTTTTTAAGAAGTTCAATTAATTTTCTTATTACGGAATTTGTATCTAATATATATGTGTCTACATATTGAAAAAATTTTCGCTGACTACACGTGAAATATCTTACAATATTATATCTAATATAAAAACATTATATTTTAATTTAGTTTAATTTATCATCAGTCGCGACTAAACGAGGATACTTTAAATAAAATAATCTGATAAAACATGATTGACGGGTACTTATGTGCACGGACTATTATTTACCAATTTCAGCATACGTAATTATAATTTAGTAAATACATCTTGATGTTTAGAAAATGCCTAATCGGAGATCGGCCAATATCTACATACGTATACGTATACTTATAGTGTTATGTTTATTATGACTGTATTAAATTTATTGATTAAGAATTTATTATTTCGATAATCCTGGTGTGTGATCGTTGCGTAATAAAGAGGAGGCATTGCTCTTGATTGCACATTGTAAGCGTAATCCATTAACTATCGCTGCACGTACCTGCATGCTATTCCAGTTTATAAATACAAATAATCGATTGACGTTCTTGTATTTGTACGTGTGTGTATACATACGTGTTATATACATCATGATGAATTGGAATCAGTGTCTCTAATCAGTGTATAGATAATAATAACATGATTGTAAAAAATTCGAATCTTGTCAACGAATTAAATCAATGTGCTCAATGAACGAAAATGATTTATCTTATCAAAAATATATCGGTACTGCAATTGTTATTCGTCCGGCGAGTAGAGTATATAAATACGAGTACAACGTGCTTGCTGATGATTGTGACGGTAACGAAAAATGCACAAGTACGTTATATTCCTCTTTGGGCTGATCGTCGCCTGCCAAGGTAAATTCAATTTTAATTACTTGCTTTATAGTCTTTTTTCGTTTCATTAACATTTTTCTTTTTTTTTCCTTTTTTTTTCATTTTTTTTCTCTTTTTCAAAAAATATACGTATATCGTGTTTTACAGGGCGCGTCTTGGAGTTTGGCCTCACTCCGAGAATCGTCAACGGCACCGACGCTAAAGTTGGCGAAATACCCTTCCAGGTTAGATGATTAATTTATATTTGTATCAGTTTAACGTGTCTTCCTATTTTAATACGTGTGCTAATGACGATCTATTTAGGTCTCGTTGCAAAGGTACGGCAGCCACTTTTGCGGAGGATCCGTCTTGAACGAAAATTACGTTGTGACAGCCGCGCATTGCGTAGTTGGGTAACGTATATTACTTTTATTTTAATCATTACATTGTTTCATTCGTTTCTTCCCTATTATATAATGTCATAATATCACCTGTTGTGGCATAATTGAAAATCATTACTTGAATGTCGTTTTAATAATTACGTTTAAATGACTTTGCAGAAGCTCACCATCGGGCATCACAGTGATAGCTGGCACCATCAACTACAAACAGCCGTACCAAACTCGTAAAGCCGTCAATATTGTTGTACACGAAGCTTACACACCATCGCAATCGTACCGTAATGATATCGCTCTGATTAAGGTAAGATTGATCTTTCACTTTATCTTTTTGTTCCTTCAATGATTGATCGAATATTCTTCCTATCAATCACTACACGTTACCCTTCTTCACTTTTAGATCGACTCACCTTTCGAATTCGATTCGTTGGTGCAACCTGTACCACTCCCGGAGCTTCACTTAAAAATTACCACCAACGCTACCGCTGTTGTCTCCGGCTGGGGAAGACTCGGTGGAGTATGTACATTTTCGTTTTACTTATATACTTTCTCATAGTAGATATTTAATTTTTAATTGTTTAGTTTGTGGTGAAAAACACCACTTGGTATTTTATACGGAGAAAAATTGAGAGCTTGTTCATTACTGTAACTAGTCAGTGTAAACTCGTTTATTACTTCTTGTTTACTAAAGCACGGCACGGAGATAATAATATAATATAAATTGTGGTGTCAGTACAGTAAACTTGGGGTTTGTCATAGTTACGTAACGAATAAGTTATCCTCAAATGCCATAATGTATTTGTAAGGAAATTATTACAATTTTTACCCTGTTAATTATTACACTAATTATTATTGGATATTATTATTCGAATGTTGTTATGTCAAGTATGGAATTGTAAGATATATATATATATATCTTGTGTTTAAATTAAAGAACATCGGAGCATTGCCGGAGAAGCTTCAGAAGGCCCAAATTTGGGTGGCTGATCCAGAATACTGTCGCAGCGTTATGGCTAAATTGAACCACGTAATTTATCCAACTCACATCTGCGCTAACGACCCAACCGCCAGACGAGGACAATGCAATGTAAGTACGCATGCACATGGCAATTTAATATTTAATATCGAATAATAGTAATGTAACGTTTGGATAACAATGGGCAATTATTAATCGCAGGGTGACTCTGGTGGTCCTCTCGTTGTTAACGGTAAGCTCACCGGTATCGTATCTTGGTCAATCAAGGATCCTTACTGCGCCAGCACGACCTACCCTGGTGTTTACACTCGTGTTCCCGAATACGTCGACTGGATCCACAGCCATGCAGTTTAGATAGTGTATACCAAAGTTTATAGTTACTGCACGCACACATCAACTGTAGACATCAACTGCGTTTCCAGAATACTATCGATTGACGATACGATCGAGTAAATTACGTTACTCAACCCTTCGAACCATTTCTTAGTTTTTCAATAAATCGGCATTTTTGTTATTAACAATATTTCGTTATTTATTACCTTTATTCTCTCGAAATTCAATACTCTCAGTCATTAACTAAGACGTCTAACTAAAAGACTGTTTACGTTTGATCGATAAACACTTTTTATGTCAGATAAGATTACTAAAACGCGAAAAAAGTTATTTCTACGACGATCGTATTTTGCACATGGGATGTACCTATTTCCCCCAATAATTATAAAATACGTAGACTAATGTATTCACTGTTGTTTACAGAATTTTTAATTTTTTTGTACAATGTCATTACGAAACAAATGACCTGTGTTACACGGTACTACTGTTAATTAATCAAAAACAAACGTTGCAATCCTCTTTCGGCGTGAAACTTGTAAAAACTCGGTTTTTGTTCTTTGCATTACCATCCGAGTCCGAGTACCGGAACCGAGTTAGTCCGAGTAATTCGTTGAACATTTGAACATTAATGTTCAAATCATGTAATGCAATACGTACCTAGTAAATTACTAACTATATGTATGCAGTCACTCAATTTTAATGTGTTCAGGAAAATTGAATTTATCAGGTTCCGCTTATTTCGATTATAAAGGTATACGCAGAATTCGTCTGATAACAGAGTGACGGAAGCACTTAAATACAATACGTTATCGCTTTACTAAATTTATATGATTTTAGAATCGATTAATACGAGTTAATTCAAATTTAAGTTATAATTATTTTTTATTAAATAATAGATCGACGCGATATAGTTTGTGACTATTTTACACAAAGTATAAATACTAAAGTATCACTTATAATTTTATATTTTTGGTTAATTGTTCTTACTTTAATCGTTTTGAATATTATAATTATTTTGAAAGATGAATAAATGTAATTATTACTCACATAAGCCGGAATTTGAATTTAGACAGAAATACAGTTTATTTAGATTCAAACTAACGAGATAAAAAATTTGTGTACACGCGCTATGTCACATTAAACGTCACTTACACCTAAAAGAAACAAATGATGTGCGTGTAGATACTGCTGCTGCCTCAATCAAATTCATTTTTCATGGAGTCGTAAGGTATACATATTTAAATAGACAGAAATTAATATTTTTGTCGAATGTGTAGAGGTAGAAAATTAATTATTATAGATAATGGGTATACGGATAAAACGATCGAGAAACTATTGACACGCATACATAATCTGGAATTTCAATAAAATTGAGTAAATAAGTAGTTGCTAATGAATCACATCGCTTTCTTTTTTATCTTTTTATTCAAATAATTATAGATGTACAGCTATATTAAGCATTTTAATCTAAATCGACTGTTTTCACAAAATTTTTTTATTCTACTTATATAACCTACATAACACACACACACACACACACACACACACACACACACACATATATATATGTAGGTATATATGCGAAATGCTCCTTAGACGTTGTTTAAAATTAATTACACACGTACACTGCACATATAGCTGCCTAATGGTCGTTATACGAGAATACAATGACTCTAGATCGATTATGGTAAATTTTGAATATAGAGTAGAATTACAATATACAATCAGCTCGCAATCAAATAAATAAGGTATACAAAATATATTAATAACTCGTTTATAATGTATTTGAACCAGTTAAACTAAACTAAACTAAACAAAACGGCATCGATCGTTATCTTATCTTATACATACGTATTAATTAATTTAGCTCCTTTATTTCAGTATATAAAAATATCGTATAATAGGTAAACGCATCAGTTTAAGAACCGACATGCTGTTAATCAGTGCTCTGATATTATTCTGTACGTTTGCGGTAGGAGAAAGTTATTATCGTTCTAATCGAAAACAAAAGAAAAAATACTAAATTATTAAAAGAGTGAGTTTTTTCTGTTGGCCTGTTGTAGGTAAAGATGTAAACCGTACGAAGAGAATCGTTAATGGAGTGAACGCCTAATTTTGGAGAAGTGTCGTACCAAGTATGTGTACACCATTATTTCTATGGCTTTTTTATCAAGTTTTTTAAACAAACAAAATAATCATCGAATCACTTGAATATGATAGGTCTCGCTACAGTACGACGATTCGACTCACTTCTGCGGAGGAGCTGTTTTAAACGAGCGCTACGTAATTACAGCGGGACACTGCGCGTACGAGTAAGATATTCACTATATATAGGTATATAATATATATATATGTATTACATTGACGAGGTTAGTTTACTGACAAACACAATGCGTTTTACACAGCAAACGAATCGAGGAAATCCAAATAGTCGTAGGTACGACTGATCTCCTCGAGCCAAAAGCCATCCACAATGCAATTTGGATATACGTGCACGAAAAATTCAAGAATCCAGGCCACTTTGCCAACGATATCGCCTTGATCAAGGTACGAGTTCTATAATCAAGTATCAGTATAAGTAATATATAAGACGAATATATTTGAATAGGTTAGTCCAGTTATCGAGTTTGACGAAAGGGTATCCCCGGTTGTCCTGCCGAAGCGCTATCTTACGGTACCCGAGCATCAGCCTGCTCTTGCGTCAGGTTGGGGTAGCACGAAAGGTGTAAGTACGATTAAGATTAACTACTCTTTCTCGAGTAGTTCACTCGATGCAGGAACGCGCAGCTCGCTTTAGATATCATCTAAATAATCCATTTTAATTCCGTTGACGATATTTCAGTTAGAGTTGAGTCTCCCTTTAAATTTGAAAAAATTGGAAGTGACGATAGTGGGTCAAGAATACTGCGCTAAATTGTACAAAAGTATTTACCGTGCAATTTATCCAACACAGTTGTGCACTCACGACGTGGCAGCCCGAAGGAAAGGTGTATGTATCGTAAGTTGTTAGCTTACTCAGCTTGGTGCAACTGGGTGCCGGGTGGACCGACTCAATATTTTTTTACCTCTTTTATTCTTTATTAATTTATAAATTTTGACATTTAAGGGCGACTCCGGAGGTCCGTTAACAATAAACAATAATTTGCTCATCGGAATAATTTCTTGGTCGAGCAAAGATCCTGATTGCGCTAGTCCTCTCTATCCGGATGTTCATACTCGAGTCACCGAATACGTTGACTGGATTAAATTACACGCCGTCTGAACCTGCAATACCTACCATCTTTGTACCATCATTAATTTCGTTGACACGTCGTTCCTACTTGATTATATTTTCACCAGAGATCGGCAAGTATTCGTCCCCATTTTTTCCATGGATACTACAATGATCGATGCCTAAGTAAGATAAATTCGTTAAACATTCGTTAAACATTTGTTAAAACTATTCGACCACACTATTTCGAATACTTGTCAATTTCATTGCTTTTTTTAATTAATTTCAAACTTAAATTAATTTAAAATTAATAAAATTACACTTATTTGGAAAAGTATCCGTTGAATACAGTAGTTATATAATTTTTAAATACCGAGTATTCGATACAAGTATTGGACAAACATTAAAAAAAGTGTTTCTATCTTACGCATCAAGCATCAATCATTCACTTGTACATCGCTTTTTTATTTTTAATCGTTTTACACAAAATAGATGAAAACCTGTTGGTGGAAAGAATGGAGTGAAATATTTGCCAATCTCCGATTTTTATATACACAATATACTACGTGTATTTAGCTTTCTTGATTTAATGTCGTGGTAACACGAAAAGTTCCTACCAGTAGAAGGTGACGCGGTTGATTAATTGTACGCCATTATTTATTAGTTTACCAGGTTGAACTATGTCCTATTGAACTAGCTCACCAGTGACGGTTGCTCACATCGAATCAGGGGATGCCCATTTTTAACAAAAGATACACTGTGGAAGTTCCGGTCAGGTTAATTCGTAACTAGGTTATTCATACCAGTAAAATTAGCTCACACTAATAGAAAGCGTGAGCGACTCGGACGGATACGAAAATCGTCGAGTGTATCGTGTCCGTAGAGTTAGGTAGTTACGTAGCTACGTCCGGTCGTACGTGTCGACGAGTCGAGTCCCCGAAGGCGATGCTCCAACGTCCGAGGTAGGAAAGCGGAAAGGGTTACACCGAGAGATCATCATCCGGGGTAACATCAGCAGACGCGTTTCCTGGCGTGTCGTGATGCTCGCATTGAAATTCAATTTACGTCATGGAATAACACGGCCTCGTTCCTCTCCTTCACGATTTCGTTCGATTTACGAGCTCGGTTTGTGGCTCGGTCTCTCGCACAGCCCGTTATGAACTCTACGCGACAACGGATTACTTTTACGAGACGAGCACCGTAGAGGTGAAGTGGCTTCTTTTAATGCGCGGAGGCAAATTGAAAACTCTGAGGACCCTCCCTCCCTTCTTTACACCCTTTTTCTTATGGATTCCGACTTGAATTAAAAGCAATTCGCATTCCGATCCTTAATTTCGATTCAACGAATTCGTAGCACGGCCGAGCACCTTCTTGATATTCTTTTATTGGTGTGTTGTGTTGTGGATTGATGTGCAAACTTTCACTGTAAAAACATATTCTTTGAGTAAGTTTCTCGTGTGTGAAACCAATTGTCTATAGAGGATCAATCTATTAAGGTATTAACACCTTAGAAATATCTTTTTGAAAAAAGCAAATGGGAAAGCGTAAACTCATGAATTATTACGATTTAAACTGTTATCAGTTAGAATAAAAGTGAATATTACTGAAGGTAATTAATAAAGTTAAAGTAGATAGTGTAGCAATCGATAAATTATTTCCATCTGTATAATATATTATTGTTGTCGGTTCTATTAATTATTGTCGACGATACGATCGCTTACGTTTGATCGTTTTTACGATTCGACTGTTACAATCTTTGATTAAAGACCTCCCACCAAGCAGCAACTGCACTATTTTCTACTGCGTTTCATTTAAATTTATTGTTCGCGTAGCTACATATTTCTACATTTATGAAGTTTCCTATGTACCAAATGATTGCCTGCACAATTGTACAAAGAGCTTTAATTACTTCTACTTATGCGATCGAACAGAGAACTTGAAGATTACCAACATATTAGCAGATTTAATCAGCAAATATGTAGACATCGGCCACCATAATAACAGCTAGAACAATTTTTAAACTACAATCGATGTACGCGCATGGAAATAGATTAAATGATCGGGAAAAAACGTATAAATCAATGCATTTCGAATTACAACGATAACTAACCATACGAGTAGCGAGTGTAAGAGAGAGAGAGAGAGAGAGAGAGAGAGAGAGAGAGATAAGGAGGCGAAGCGAAATTATAGCAGAGAAGAGAGACGGGTCGAATGGAATGCGGACTGAACGCGTGGGCAGAAACTCTACAGGCTTATGTTGTTGGAAGAAGAGAACTGGTTGACGTCCAATTCTCTATACGTGCAAGTGCGTTGCACTTGCAGTCAAGCTTGCAGCAATTCAAGTTCTCTTTTTCTAGATACTATATAATATATATATATATATATGAATTGAGATAAAGAAAATTTATTTACCTCATTGCATAATTGCATTTGCGATAAGTACTTATATAAAGTTAATAGTATAAAAATAACAAATTCCTGTTCTAGTAGCGTAGCGTATTAAGGGGATGTCGGAGCTATAGCCTCCATCAAAAGCCGCTCGATCTCTCGGTTTCGAATGGCGCTGTAGTCAGGTGTCGATTTCTACGATAAACGTACTTAAAACATAAATTATAAATTTTACAGCTACATAGAGCTGTTGAAAGATACTTTCCCCCCTAACTATGACTAAAATTAAGGTAATTATAATATTACTCTTGGAAGCAAATGTTTATTTTTTTAAAGAAATGTGAAATACGTCTCATATTCAATGAATCTATATCTGCCGTAATGCTACACGCAACGTATTTCACATTTCTTTAAAAAAATAAACATTTACTGCCAAGAGTAATATTACAATTACCTTAATTTTAGTTATAGCTAGGGGGGAACGTATCTTTCAACAGCTCTATGTAGCTGTAAAATTTATAATTTATGTTTTAAGTACGTTTATCGTAGAAATCGACATCTGACTACAGCGCCATTCGAAACCGAGAGATCGAGCGGCTTTTGATGGAGGCTATAGCTCCGACATCCCCTTAAGCATAAGGGTTTACAGGAATAGCAGTGTATCAGCTCGATGAACCGAAGGTTAACTTTAGCCATGCACGAATAAGACATCGAATGATCCTGCGATGAAATGCTCGGTCCAAATTCTCCAAAGTTTCAAAACACCTGACGATTACAATACCAGCAGATTACTTGCGTGCGCTTGGGGACATTTAAAAAAAATATATCTTCAGTTGAAAGTACATCTGAGTATGCTGACCAACATGAAGCAACATCAATAACGCAAACGATAAATTTGATCGTGAAAGTAATAAAGTATAAGTGATTCCCTAGAATAGTGGTAAAGACGCCTAACATATTACATAAATTAACAATAGTAGGAATCTCTGGTTGATTAAACTAGGTTTTCAATATTTTTGTAACATAATCGTCACCTCAGCATAATTGTACAGAAGGAAGAAAACTGCAATCGTGCGAGCATAAGGACATTAAATTAGATCAATTGAGTAATTTAACTGTAATTTCGATGTTATTAATAAATGCAAATATTAACATATTCATTGATTAACGTTGTTACTTTCGTTGTGGCTCTTATCGATGATCATTGTTCTTTTGGGATACCGTTTGGATGAGTAATAATGGGAGATAAGAAGATGGAAAGAGGAGAAGAGAACGGTAGAGAGGAGGAGAGACAAGTTTGCCTATATATCGAGACGAGCACCTTTTGGAAGAGAGAGAGAGAGAGAGAGAGGGAGAGAGAGAACACCTTGCACACAATTCTCGAATGCGTAATTAATGCGAGGATGCCCGGGTTTCTCCTTCTTTGGCCGAAGGGTAACTAGGTTGCCGCAAGGATAAACTTGCCTTTGCCGTGTTTGGATTATCGTTCCTCCCTCTCCATTCAAGGTGTATAGAAAGGATTTCTTCCTCTAAAGTCACTCTGTGTAATTTCTTACCGACACAGGGAGGAGGAGGAGGTTTCTTTTCTCCCTTTCGTATCTCTTACACGGATCGATCCGCAAAGAGGGATTCTGCTCGGCTCATCGTTCACCATGGATTTTCAACCTGCTAATGTTCTAACGAATTATAATTATTTCATATATTAATGCATCACAGCTAATTTATTGGAGCCAATACAATGTGTCAATAAACAACATTTTGGAATCCGAACAAATGTCATTTGATCCAACATCTTGGGATTTTATATAAATTATGTCCTAGTAAAGCAAATTTTCAAATAAATAAGTACGGTTGTTTCATTAATTGCTTACGCGACTAATCAGATATTACAATTAGTCGTTTAGGCTTGAAATGTGAAAACTTTCGATTTAATGGATAAGTCATAAGTAAACATAGCCAGCTTGATAGATTGGTATATTGCAAAGTTTCAAATTTTAAGATATTAGTCATTATTTACCAATTCGGCATCCCTTTCTTCAAATAGTCTTAATTATTCATTATTTTTAAAAAATAAATTTCAAAAAACATTCCGAAATTTCAATGAGGTATTTTAGTATTAAATTTTTTTAACATTACATTATGCTTTTATTAAAATGTTAATTTTTTTAGTTACAATAATTATGGATCTTTCAGCTATATCATATTATTAGTGCTGATAACCATAGGGCAGAATTGCTCTCTCAGCAATATCGAATCCGTCAATGTATTGTGTTTTCTATATTAATCCAGTATTGTTCAGGGAGCAATTTTCCGTTTGTCAGAGAGTAATAAAAGTCTACGTCTTGAATTTATGCTTGAAATATATGTATATATAGATAATATTTTATGGATATACAGATTCGTAAAAATAGCTTTATTATATTGTTTAGATAAAATTTGTAATGCTCAGTTTATTTATTTACAAAAAAGAATTGTTTCACAATATTAGCATACTTTCTTAAAGTGTCCCTATATATATATATATATATATATATATATATATATAAAGATGAATTATAAAAGTATTGTGTACAAACCAAATTCGTTGTATTAACTCTTAAAATTTTTCCAAATATTTTTAACATGTATTTTTTAGATAAATAAATTTAATACATTTTTTAATGAAATTCCAAAAAAATTGTCTATACCTATGAATTTGTTTTATGGTATTTTTAAAAAGTACAGCTCTTATTACCTACTATTGTAATAACAGTTACCGTCAATTTAATAACACTTCATAAACCATTTAATTTTCTGAAAATGTTTTTCTTTCATCGTTTATCAAGCATTTTCGAAAAGATGTTTGTTCTTTTTAAATTTTTTTTTTCTTATGTTTATAATTTAGCATCTGATTAATTGGTCATCTATTAACAATGAATAATATAACAAGGAGGTTTCGAAGAGTTTTAGTGATTTTTGGTAAGTTACTGCCGAATAATATAATAATTGAATAAACTTTCTATAAAAATTGTAATACCTACCTAAAGGGAAGGATAACTTAAAGTTTGAGTGGCTAAACAGTTGCTATGCAATATAGTAAAATTTAGAATATCTTTTAATATCCAATATCGTAATTTTTGCTAATCAATATAGTAATTTTTATTATACAAGTAAGCAAATTTTATTATTCAATCTGGTATCTTTTAAATGCGAAATTAAGGAAGTAAAAATGAATTATATTTTATTTTTAATTATTTCGAAATAGATTTTATACATTGGCATATTGGGAGAATTTCATTTGAAATAAGTACTCAAGAAACATTTAACATATTTGGAGATTTAATTATACTACAATTCTTACGCTGTTTATCGCAATTTTTATTCGCTCGCAAATATTTGTTCATTACACTTATTATTCGCCAACTTAAGGGCAGTCCGTACTCATAGCTTCACAAATCCACCACCCGAATTTTGCGAACAGAAGTGGCGCTGCCGTCAGATAGGCTGAGTTTATATTCAACAATAATTATGGACATTTAAAGAAAATATTGTTTTTACCACACAAAATCAGAGTTGAGCGCCATAGCTATTGATGTATAATGATGATTCGTACTTATCACTATTCGTCAAAAATACTGACTTTTCGATCAGCTAAGCAATATGTAATTAATCATTAAATCAATAGCAATGGCGTTCAACTCTGATTTTCCGTGGTAAAATCTCTATTTTCTTTAAATGTCCATAATTATTGTCGAATATAAACTCAGCCTATAAATGAAACAATTGAATGCTGAAAACGAAATGAACGTATACGCGTGTATAAAATATTTCTACAATATTATACTAATTTTAATATATGTAGTATACATTTCACTATATAGGATGTAAGAACTTTTGTTAGTTTGATATTAAAATTTGCTATTAGAGGCCTGCGATGGCTCGGTCGGTAGGGCGTCGGCCTCGTAATCTGGAGGTCCCAGGTTCGATTCCTGGCCCCGGCTGATTGATACAACCACCACTGGGGAATGTATTTTCAACAAGTGCTTTCTTCACCAAGACATCGTATGACCTCCGTCGCTGATTAGCACCGATTTGGGAGCATAAAAAGAGCGTTAAAATAATAAAAAAATTGCTATTCATTCACATAAGATTGATTACAACATTACACATTAAATATTGTTACTTTGTTTTAAAAATTCTACTATAGTACAATATAATTTTTACTATTCAATGTAGCCATTTTTCTTAGTGTTTGATAGTTATATTTGATAAGTGATGTTGGGTATATTGCTATACTTATAGTAATATTTAGTATAAATGTAACAAAATCTCTCAGAATTTGAGTGTCACACTTTTTCTACACAATCTAGTAATTTTTATTACGGATATTTTAATATATATTATGTTGTTTTTCTCAGTGTAGGCATCCGATACTTTTATTTCCGCGTGTGCGTGATCGTCTTTATTAACATTAATTACGCAATGTATATTAATGTTAGTAGAATTTGGTAATTAGATGAATTATAATACGATCGAGTCAATTGAATATTCCAATGAAAATTTATTTTTCTACGACAATAAAGCGTACTTTAGAATTGATTCGGAAGTAAAAGGCCTATGTATCGCGTACGAATTACGAATGAAAGTAGAAATAAAGAATGGCAAAGTCGCATCAAGTGACTGATATATGACGGATAATCGGGGAAAGGAGAAAGGTAAAAAGAAGAAAGATGAAGGATGAAGGGTGAAGGGTGAAGTGTGCCAGGCGACGGATGGTCGCCGGATAGAGGTTGCTCCGTCAAGGAGGAGAAGAACCCAGTCATTAGAAAAAGTACGTGTAATACGTGAAATCGAAATCGGGTTGGAACTATGGAAAAAGCGGGTATGCGGTCCAGTGCCGAAATCAAGCAAAACTGTCTGCGCATTCCCTAGTAGAGTGATTTACAATGCTCGATGATTTATAACACAAGAGGGGTAAACTCGCTGGCACGCTGGCTCGCTGGCTCGGTTGGTTGGTCGGTCGGTCGGCTCCTCTCCTCGCGGACCTCCCCCACCCCACCCCGTAGAAGTCCTGAGAGCCCTTAAAGTGGAAGATTAGAGACGATTATACCAGCGAATGTATATCTCGGTTATACCATAGACCGTAACTCAACCTGACGCGTGGGTGGCTAACTCGTTCGATAGTAAACTCTCGCTCTTGCATCCGCCAACGAGGATGATGATGATGATCCGCGACCTTGGAATTCCGCCCTCCAAGATTTCGGGATTTAATCGATCTCTCTCCGAGAGTCGCTCACCCAGTTAATGCACGGCGAGCCTCGTAATTCAACCAGCTTTTAACTCGGCTGTTTCCTTGTTCTTTACGTTCAGTGTCTGTATGCGCGCGCGCGTGTGTGTGTGTGTGTGTGTGTGTGTGTGTGTGTGTGTACCGTAGCGACCAAACCGTCCCGCGAGATTTACGACTTTCCTAGATAATTTTTTGAAAATTAACCTCAGATACAAAATACTGCTTAATAAACGTAATCACCATCTCTCCCTTCTTCCTTCGTTAGGTCTTTCCACTTTTAATGGATTCACTTGCAATTTATTGCTACAAAGTTATTTATTGTTCCACCAGTTAGCTGAAATTATGTGCCTTCAAAATTTTTATAATACTCAAATGAACTTGAGTTTACAAATATTTCATTTCCTAATTATTCATGATTAGAAGTGTTTGATTACTTACTTAGGTGTACTGAGATTTTACCTACTTGTATTTATCACTAAATCCATTGAATAAGAATTTTGTTAATCGTTTTTATAAACTTAGTCGGCTTATTTTAAAATATAATGGTGCACGAAGTACGATTGACAATTTAACGTAAGCTCTTGTTGATTAAGTAATCGGTAAAAATAAAACAAAGTATAATACATACCAGTGTGAGGAACGATGATGAGATTGAAAATATATGTTAATTTCGTTATACCAACTATGTTGTACTCCATAGTTAAGTAAATAACAGCTAATACTGTAATTTATCTAATAGGTTATAATAAACGAAGTAATAATTAAGATAAAAGTATTAAATCCAAAGATAAAACGCAAATGATTAATAATTATTCTGTTTTTAATAATGACATTGTAGACAAAGAAGAATAAGAATGGTAAATATTGTAAAAAACCCTGTTGTTTAAATAAAATGATAAAATATGTGTGGCCACCCGATCTTGGGAATTATTTGCGAAATGATTCGAGGACTGTGCTCCCACCGTAGTTACGCGTTTCGCACTCACACGATTGGTATCGCGTAGCTCGGAATATCTGCGTATAGACGTGTATCTACCATTCGAGGTTCTAAAATCTATAAGACTATTATTTGGTTCGATTAGCATAATAACCGAGGATTTATATTTCACATAGCTCGGGCAACCAGACAGCCCGCGGACAACAAAAAGACAGCCGTACGAGAAAGGGTGGGTGTGGGCTCACACGGACTCGCACGGCCACCGCCACCGCCACCGCCACCGCCACCGCCACCGCCGCCGACACCGACGCCGATGCCGACCCCAAGAGGTAGCAAACGCACCGAACAAAATAATCAATAGGATAGTTTCTGGTATTCGCTGATTATACGGGTTTTTCCGTTGCGAACGCGGACAAATTATATAGTTTTGCGGTCTACACTACTGATGCACGAGTGTGTGTGTGTGTGTGTGTGTGTGTGTACCCCAAAGCCCTTTCTCTTCTTACTTGTGCGGGGCGTATTCGAGTATCGCTTGCGCTTCCATTCCATTACATCTATACTCTTTCAGTATCGCAACATAATCATTGGATAAATGGATTGTCCCGCGAAATCATGTTTCCAGATTTTTGCTCTGTTTCTTCCAACTTTACCTTCATGGAAAAAAAATCAAAATAGCTTAAACCGCCAAAAATTTTGCTCGTGAAGGCAGACTTATCTAAACCAAAATATCGCTAATATTTGTAAAGAACCATGGCTATAAACAAACCAAAACGGTAATCTATGCTATATATCGATAATCTCCGTGATGGGACCCAGCGAGTTCCAACTTGAAAATGCTGAACGGCAATGTCCTTGATTAGTCGTTTTAGTTTACATTCTCGCACTATACTTCTAATTGACACGATTTTTTAAATTTTATATTTCGTGTTTGTTTTTCAGAACTTTTAAATTATACGGTACTTGCTGTATATTGAACCAGTAAAAAATTATTATTAACTACTAATGTGTAATGAATCCTTTATAAGTAACATAAATAATTAATTGATACAGTTAACTAATCGGACGATTAATTTAATTTTGGTAAATAAAACTTTGCAATTTTGTATGAGTCCAACTTTTATTTATTACGGTTTTCGGTACTCCCTCATTCTAAAATTTCTTATGACTTCTTAGAAGAGAGAGAGAGAGAGATTGATTGATTGATAACATAATTTATTCTTGCCAAGGTTAAATAAACCGAATGGCACTTGATAAATACATATAAAAGATAAAATACAGAAGGTAATAACATGATAAAGAGTATAAATTAAAAGTTAAAAATTAATGCATAAATTACAGTTTAGCATAAATTAAAATATACGCACTAAAAAAAAGAAAATAATAAAACGACTCCAAACAAATTTTAACACTACAATGATGAGAAATATAAAAGATAAAAACTATAAGAACTATAATAAGCAAAGACACGTCTGATATGGCCACAAAATAGACAAATAACTCAGCTACTTTCTTGTAAAAATTTTAAATATTGGTTTTAAAAATGGACTTAAAACATTCGATACTAGAACAATCTCTAATCTGGGGGGGAATCACTTCCCAATTCTGCATTGCCAGAATGGAGAAGGAGAACTTATATTCTTCCCTTCTAGCCACTGGAATGTTAAACACCGAATTTACCCTTTTCGATTTCCGTACATCTTCATCAATTAGGTTTAGTGCATTAAACAGATAGTAGGGTTTTTGGGAATTAATAAGTTTAAACGTGATGGTGCCAAGAAAATAGCGACGACGATTATGAAGAGATAGCCAACCCAGACGATGGTAAAATGGCTGAAGGCACACATCACGCTTTAAGTGAAAAATAAAGCATAATCAAAATGTGGTAAAATCAAAGCATTGGCCAAGAGAATTTTTGCCTCTACAGGTAAGCAGTGACCTTTATATCGCAAACGATATAAGGTTCCATGGACGGTCGACGATATACGTGCTACCTGCGCATTCCATGATAAGTCGTTGGTTAAAACTACCCCCAAATTTTTTAAGGCGAAGATGCATTTGTGATGAAGCGAATAACATAGCCTGCGTTTTGTTGATGTTTAATTTTAATCTATTTTGATTGACCCAATCAACGATGGACCGGATATCTTCATTAAGTCTACTAATCGTTTCGGAAATATCTGACAATTTACATTGGATATAAATTTTCGAGAGAGAGAAAGAGATAAATAGATAGATATAAGTTTATTTGTACAGTACAAAATGTACAATTTTTAAATAAAAATAAATACTGTATAAAGGCTTGCAGTCATTTGTCACCAGAATCTCTCGTCATCTAACATCCCTTAAATACTTTCATTCATGTGTATATGGTACGGTATAACATAGGATAACAAAATAAACTAACTCGCCACTGTGCGGCCTTAAAGCCGCTGTGACTCGCCGCTTCGGAGCTCTAGATCGAACGCGTCGCGAAGCAAGGCATGCAAAAAGCATGGCTTACCACAACCTATGCTTTTTGCATATAAGGCACGACAGTGTAAAGCTTGCGCTTCGCGCTCGCATTATTTGTGAATATTGGGTAAAATACATGACACAACATATCAACTTTTATTAACTTTCACAAAGCTTGGGATTTTTGGCCTAATACAAAATATAATATGCATCATAAGAGATAGTAATAAAACCATGACTTTAAATTATGTGCTTAAACGTGAGTTTTTGTACTATTTTCGTTATTTTGACCATTTTATCTTTGAAAATATTGTTCTAGGCGTAAAGTGTAAAATAGAAAAATGTTTTGTTATTTTGTTACTCTGAAGTTACCCTGTAAATCTCAACAAAATCGGTCAAAAAAAAACTGAGTAATCTTAGATACAAGATTACACACATGCATACATCCGTACATACATTTTAAGGAGGGCCTTAATGAGTTCTAATACGCATAAATTTCCTTTATAATCTATTATCTAGTATATTTTGATGCATCACACATTTCGCGATGATGAGTATAGCGGTCGTGCCTAATAAATAAATACATAATACATTAATAAATAAATAAATAATAAATAAATAAATAATAAATAAATAAATAATAAATAAATAAATAAACAAATAAATAAATAAATAAATAAACGCAGTACATTCAGGTTAAAACTATTCTAGTGCCGAGAAGTGTCCCCAAGCCGCGGCCTTGAAACCCTTTAATGAGGCCAGGCCACGAATTTCTGTCAGCAAGAAGTTCCATAGATGCGCACCTTGCACCTGAGAGAGAGAGTGAGAGAGAGAGAGAGAGTGAGTTGGCGTACCTACCGGATCCTGGACGTGTCTGTGTACACGCTTTTATATGACCTGTTAATTATATTTTCCATAAACTTCTACCCCACCACTCGCATTGCTTTTATGTTTGCACTGACGTGTGTTCGTGTATGCGCACACAAAACGCACGCTTCTCTGTCCGACACACACACACACACACACGCGCGCGCGCAAATACACATCCATTTTTGCTTCTTTTTTTCCTCTCGCGTATCGCTCTTTCTCTCGCTTTTTCTCTTGGTCTTTCGCAGTTTGTGCCTCTTTCATTCTCCTCGTATGCGAGCGAACGTGTTTTTCTCTCGTGTTAATTTCTTCATTGATTTATATCGTCACTTTTGCGAGCGAAATGGTTAAAACTGCAGTATAACACTGAATGCACTACAATTAAGAGTTCATTAAATTTTTATAGTTCCATTTCAGTATACATAAAAAACATTGATATTCTATTAATTTACTTTTTTTATTTTTCGATAACACATCATTTTTAAGTAAAGTAATACTTTGCATACATTATTGTTCAACAAATTTCAATCTCGCAGCTAGGTAGTCATTACTACTGTTAAATACTCTGTGACATAATTAGGTTTTTCGATCCAGTTCCTCCAAACAATCAAATAATTTTTCCAGCTTGCCATAAGTAATAAACTTCAAAATTATTCGGTTAGTTTTTTTAGCGTATTTAGATTAATTATAACTAATTTTTATCATACTTCGACAACCGTTGTAAAGAAGATGTAGTTGATTTACTTTTTGAACATTCGGAAGAAGATACGTGCTATCTCGACTTAGAAGGAGACTCTCATATGTTTAGGAAACGGATCGTGCCCAGCTTGTAGCATATGTTTTCTAATATATAAAAATATTTAGAAAGCAAGAGCCGCAGACCCTAACAATCGTTTTTCAAAAGTTATACGCTGTTAAAGAAAAATTTACAAACAAGGCTTTACTTTAAATGCTTGTAACTTCTAAACTATAGAATATTAATGCTCAAACCAAAGTTTAATAAAAAGTTGAGATAAAATAGATATAATTTATGATGTAATAGCCGAATTAAGAATATGGAACTCGTGGAAAAAGAATATCTACAGCAATAATAAATATTTGCTATGACTACGAATCTTGCAATTTTTGTCCGCTAGATTAAGCAATAAAAAATGTTTGTTTCTATACCCTAGTAGAATTGAAATCCATTTAGTGAGCAGTACCAAGCCAGTTAAACTAGAAATAGGCTAAAACTATGTATATTTTTGGGCTTGCGATGAAACGCTTTTTTTAACCTTTCCTAGCTATTTTATAGAATAATCTATAAATGTTAGGATTGAACTAAGTATTTTGAAGGTTGTAAAACTAGTTTCCGTAAGCAGGATACCTGGCGCATTATAGGCTATGAACAAGCCTGCAAAAATGTTTCGGATCAATTTGGTGATTAATTTATAAAAGTTAAAATATCTTGAAAATGAGTGTTTGTACGACGCAAACAATCGTCCGACTCGATCGGAAATGGTTAAAGGGATCAAATTACACAACATGCTTCGCATTTTGTTTAGAACATTACCCAGAAATGAATACTTTAGGTTTGGTGGTTATGCTCATTACGATAAATGTGCAACAAATTGGCGAAAAAGCGTTTCATCGGGAGTCAATACCTAACCATTTTCGCTGTCCATTTATTAATTTCCCAGCTATTTCTTATATTCTAAATTCTACTAGGGTACTAATGGAATAATTCGTTCCCTAGTAGAAATCGTATTCCATTAAATAGGTAATAAATAGGTATTCTAAATAGAATAGTCAGAAAAATGGGGGATAATAGGCGAAAAATGTGCCCATTTTTATCTTCCCGGTGAAACGCTTTGTCTCCCAATTTTTAACCATTAGACTAAAATATAAATTTTCTTCTGTTTTGAGTTAATTTTTAGCTTATAAACATAGATCAGTTTTGAATCTAGTTATGTACTATTAAATGTCTATTAAAAATGGACAAATAAATATATAATAAAATCGTATTTATCGTCGTAAATACGGGAAATATTACAGAAATTAGTTGAAAGTCAAACGAAAACGATAAAAACCCATCCGAAACTATAGGAATTTAGAAGTTTACTGTTACCGGAAAGTTGGAAACATTAATCGAATGATTTGAGGTTGTCAAAATGGGAGAAAAAGCGTTTCATCACAAGGTATTTGATACCAATGTTTAATTCCTATACTTCTTAGATTCAAATTTCTACTAGGGTTATGGCAACTAAAGTTGTAAAACATATTACATGTATATATTTTTTAATAATTGCTTTTGTATAGTGCTAATATTTTACGTTTTTACGAAGGATGATTGGCGCTCTTGCGGCTTTTTTTTATTATTATCCTGTTGCTATTGATGCGCTGATATATTATAGTTTATATTTTTACGCAGGTCGCTTATTTAGCAAAAGTATTGATCGTAATACCTATATTTTTTAGTGTTATTGACAAAAATTTCCTAGAGGGATTATGCCTTTTTTATTTGTTATCATAAACAACGCATAGTTGCTATATTGACCATCCAGTATGTTTAGGACGTAAAATTTGATTTATTACTGATGATTATATTTTTTTTCGTACAAGTATAGATGTATCGTTAATTATCGATCTGTACCACCTGATACAATACTATATCGCAACTAAGATCCAATGTCTGATATACAAGATAACCTGGCGTAGACGTGATATAACTTATATTTACATAGTAACATTTTATAATAAAGCAGAATATTATTGAATTTTGAGATATAAGTTTTGTGCAAATTCCGCATATAATACGAATTCCGATTTCGCAATCTTGAATTTACTCAGGTGTATTTAGATTTGTTTGAAATTTCGCAATATATAAAATGAGTTTAATAATTTCGTAGTATGTTTGAAACGCACGTATATCAAAATAACGAAAAATGTACTTAAAATTAATGATTGTTTTGTTTTTTGTAACGAATACTGCAACTATAAGAAAGAAGTGCGGTTTGAGATAAACAAAATGTCGAAGGAAAGGGATAGATTTGAACCAGGATTGAATGCAGTTTAGAAAGAAATTGTGGAACAAAGGTAATTATATAGCTCTAACCACAAGTTTTTTCGTTCATTCAAGTGCAAGGTCAAGCGTTTACAGCGTAATAATTACCAAATGAAGAGTTCCAAGAGTGAAAGAGAAGGATCGATTCAACTGTATACGCGAAGCGAGACCAGTCGGGACCGCAGCTAACAATCACCGCGGTGCTTTTTTCGCAAATGACACAACTATCTCGAGCCTATTTTACAGCCACTAATTCGTACGACTAGCCTTTGTACCTCAGTCCCCCACGTTAAACTTAGCGATATCCTCCAAAATTCAAGAGCTGAGAGTGTTCGAGCTTACACCACAACTACCAACTACCCACGCGAGTGTATACGCGCGCGAGTTTACGAAAAAAATAATGGTCGTGTTCTCCCTCGCAACTCGTCTCGTTAACGACGTCTTCTATACGGACTTATTCGCTCATCTATTTTTTTACTTTCTTTCTTCCTCCTCTACTCCTCGCTCTTCCGTCGCTTCCTTTGGCCAAAAAGATGTACGTCGCGTGGAAGCGCGAGCTCGTCTGACAGAGACGAGGGTGGGCTATTAAGGTATTATCGACCTAGCTAAATGAGAAAATTATGGCGGCGATCACGTGTGTCGGGAGACATTATTTCAACGCCAGACATTATTTCGCCGAACTCGACTTCTCAAATTATAGGTAAATTGCGCGGCTTGGTCAATTTTCGTTGTCAATCCTCGATTATACTTGACGCTCTCCGTCGTTCTTTCATTACTCCCAACGCATCTTTTTCATTTTTCATTTTTCATTTTTCATTTTTCATTTTCATTTTCAATGCCATAACCACCTGATTAAACGAGGAAGAGTACTCGATCACGTTACGCTACCTTGTCACACACTCGATTCGATCGTCAATTCATTTGCTTTTCCTCTTTCACGTACAACCTCCGATATTCTCATATTTTATGCATCCTTGATAAAATATCGAAATTAAAGTTGTTGTAAATCTACAAGTACTCCAGTAAATATTGAACGATTATTTGCTCGATTTATTAAACGAAACTGTTTCAATTTTAAAACATATTGAATCGAGTGCAAAAAAAATGACATTTGATTGCCAAGTAGTGAAATTAATATAAATAAATAAAACTAAATATAAATCAAAACTTGTTGATTCTTAAATTTAGGGGAATAGTAATAAGCAATGTTGTACATTACATACATACAACGAAATGTATCGTTGTCGTTGTCTCGATCGTTGTTTCATTAAAAATAATGCCAATGTCAATTGATATAGAATGAAAGCATAAAAAGCATAACAATTAAAAATGAAAACGTAACAGAACAAAAGAATGTGGATTGGCGTAAAATGATCGTACACATTTATAATACTTGAAGATAATATTTTAAAATCTAACATGGACGAATGAAGTATCGTTAATGACGGATCGGTTTAAATCTGTAGTGGAGTTAAATGAGGTGATTTGCTGATAAATCGTTTTCGCTCATTGACACTTTAGTTCCGGTTATATGGCCTTAAAATCTTAAGCTTGGCCACTTAAGGTATACAATTAAGTAATTACTCCGCCAATAATAGATAAAATAACCTGAATGTGCATACGGAATCAGTTAACTATGTAATTACAGAAATTACCGAGATAAACCTGGCAAGTGAGAGAGAAGGGGAATAAGTGAACCAAGTCGAGCAAGCGCGGCCGTAAAAACGAAAACAGCCGCTCGTTCGGTTTGCACGCATGCTAATAACTCTTGAGTCGTGTACGAGCAATCCTCGAACTCGTTTAATGCTGTAACCCGGGCATAATTCAACCGCGTCTCTCTTACTTGGTAGTAGCGAGGGTATCGAGGGTATAGGGGGTATAGCAGTGCAAACGAGCTTGAACTCGAGCCAGGCCGAAACGGTCTACCCTCGCATCCCCTGTTTACTCGTGGAAAGCAATCGATCGCAACTCGACAAAGTCTTCTTCGAGATATTGAGCTATCGAATGAACGTAGAGTCCAGTCGGAGCTTTCTCACTTGAGCCTCGAATCAGTGACGAAGCGTTGGGCACGTCGGGTCTAAACCTCTTAGACCAGGCGGAACTAATCGTTTCCTCCGAGGATCGAGCCGCGAGTCATCACGAACTCCGCGATTTACGAGTCCTCTTCTCCTTTCGAATAGTCTATATTCTTGAAGCCAGGATGGTGCGATTGATAACCTTATCTTGGCTGAGCGACTTATTCGAACCTGGATCAGGTATCCCTATATTTTCTCTCTTGTGCTCTTGTTTCCCTCCCGATCCTATCTCTCGTCGTTAAGATTAAAGGGACCAGTTAAGAAGTACTCTGGTAGTCGTACCAGTACCAGCCAAAAGGATGCAAACCAGCTTCCTCCCGGCAAGGATTCGTTCGTCGGTCTAAAAGCCGATCACCGCTATATGTTCCTTGCGGTACGAATTATCGGGGGACCGATTGAAAGAGAAGTAGTAAACTCCTTGTGGTCTTTGTATTACCGGATTCCACTCTTATTACACCCTTTTTCTTCTCTCCTTGTGCAGTAGGCACTAGCTGAACGAAGAGGTAAACCAAACGAACACGTATCGGTTGTTACTTATAGTTTACATTGAATTCATATCGTTTACCTACTCGCTTATTCTCATATTCTAGAATATGTTTACTTTCAACCTTGTTTAATATGCGGGAGCGGGGGAAAATCAATTGTAATCTTGTAACGATTACGAGTAATGCGGAGAGGTGATTATAATCGCTCCAATGGGGGTGCGGCAAGATCGCTGGAAGAGGAGAGGGAAAATTTCCTGAAAGTAAGGGACAATTCCTCAATACAGGACCAAAGTTCTCTCTCTCTCTCTCTCTCTCTCTCTCCTCTCTTTTATAATTAAATCATTACTGTGAATTCTTCGTTGGCGGCGGTTGATCGACTAGGGCATATTGGAAACTAGGTTTTCCGTTATAAAAAATAAAATACATGCCTCTTGTGATTATTACGTTATCCAAATATTATTTATTTTTAATTTATTTATTTAATTTACTTTATTATTTATTTAGATACTTTAATGAATATTACTTAATGGTAATTGAATTTAATCAAATCGATCATTGCAATATATATGGTATCAAATCTAACTATATTTACAATCATAATTTAAATGTTGGAATGTAATGTAATCACGTGTATCTAAAATATAATTTGATACATGACGAATATTGTAATAAAAATATTCTAATCCTTTATCAGATTTATCCAAAATTTTGTTTATCTAACGAATTCACCGAGTATAATTATAATTGGAAACACGAGGAGATTAATAAGTTTGTGTCTCGTTTAGTGATTTATGTCACGTATAAATCAATAATTTGCTCCAATTGGTTTCAAGATTTGATAAAGCGTATCATAAATTTTTTCGACGATCCAATAATTGTAGAGTATTTACAGAATACCAGATTTTTTTAAGGTAAGAAATAGTTTCATTTCGGTGTATTTCAGGATTATATTAAGTAGTGACTGTGAGATGATATACTCTACGATTATATATATATATCTTCAAATGAATAAAATTTTCATGCTTTTGAAATCGATAATTTAGCTTCCTTTTTCGAATGATTAAAACTTAAGTCTTCTATTAATCGAATACCATTTTGTATAATAATAATCAAAAACCCTTTTATCGTCATCTTGGAAGATAGATATAAAAAGAAAAGAGCAACGGAAGATGCCAGCTACGCGATACTCGATCGTCCTCGAATGGGCCTATGTGCGACTTTAGTGGCGTGTGTGAGTGCGCGCGTGCGTGTAAAAGCCAAGTGCATTTTGCACAGCCCGAAGCGACGACTCGAATACGAAAGAGCAGGAGGTGGAGGCGAGAGATGGAGAGATGAAGAGAGAGAGAGAGAGAGAGAGAGAGAGAGAGAGAGAGAGAGTGGGATAGAGGGATGGGAGGGAGAGGGAAGGCGGAGGGGGGAGGGGCCCGTGAGTAAAAGGGGCCTGACACGCGATGCCTGCCTCGAGGGAGCAATCACGTCGCGGACGGCGGGGGCGGCTCGCTGCAGAAGAACGCGATGGTGAGCGGGAGAGGGAGAGATGGGAGGGGGGGGGGAGAGAGAGGCAGGAGTTACGCCGATCTTGGCCGATGCGAGCCACCCCCGACTCCTCGAAGCACCCTTAGGCTTTGATGCAACCTCGCAACCTGCAGATTTCAACTCGCTCGAGCCCCCTCCACCGTTTCGACCTTGCGCCTCTCTCGGTCTGGTTCGTACGATCCTCTGTAAAAAATGTCTGGCAGATCTGCGCAGGCCTCCCCTACCCCTTTTCTTCGGTATGCAGCGTTCGTTATTCCTGTGCATCTCTCTGGCTCCGCCGCTTCCCTCCCCCGGGAACGCCAGGGGGCACTGTGATTACACTTGTGCTATACACCCGCCGTCGAAAAGAGACCGATCGCGTCCGCCTTCTAATGAGTACCAAGTACCTCTCCTTTCGCTCGGGAAAGATGATGTGCAAGGGGGCTGAGGGACGCCGACTGCCGAGATCATCCGGAATCCAATGGAATCCGAGACCGAAGCCTCGAGACGGTAAGAATGCCCTTCTTTTCGTTCCTCAGTCCCCTTCTTCCCGTTGCGCAACTCTCAAGAACAACAAGAGTGACGATGAGACAATTCCGGCAAGTTGTCATTATTGTCATTTAGTGGACTGCCGATGGCGCACAAACGATACGATTACTATTCGACCCTGCCAATCCTACTAAACTCCAAGGACTTTTTTTACGAGTGAGAACTTCCGTATAAATACACATCTCGTTGTGATTCGAACGACGCAGTTGATCTTCTTCTTATTGTCCCCGAGAAGAGATACAATTTGCTACGGCTTTTAAAAGTATACGCTTGTTAAAAACCCCTTGGTTGTCCTTTCTTCATTCAAGAACGCTCAACGTTACGGAAATGTCTCAATTTTCCTCTGTTTAATACCCATTTTCAAACCTTTATCCGTCCTACTTTTTTTATTTCTAAACGTTGCGATAAAGATAAAAACTCATTCGTGTTATTGCAAACATTTTTTTTTCTCTCTAGAAATTCATAGTACGTTGCGTAAATATTCTAATAATAGGATGGTTCATTTACAATTTGGGTTATTCAATTCATTAAATATTTTTACTCGGTAAAAAATGTCTGATGTTTAAAGCAATACCGCGAATATTTCATTTTTTAACAATAAGTGGAATGTTTAAAATTTAAACGTAATTCAGTGATAACTTTAAATGTATTGTAGTTTAATGGTGATAAACGGGTTAAACGGGTACATATATCGCTTTTTCTAAACCACCTTATTTCAAAACAACTGTTTATGACTTGATTACGAGTTGATTTAATTTTATGATTCTTTTCAACATCCACTTTCCAAGAAACATGCTAATTTGAAAAAACTACACGCGATTTCGGGATTATTACTGGTTAGCAAATATTAATTAACACATTCAATCCATTATCATAATGCAATTTATAAAATAGTTATTTTCTAAATATATTATATATTTAGGTATATATAGTGATTTTACAATACATTTTCCTAATATTATTGTATACAGACCTATCGCAGCTCGTCCCTTCCCGTCACACTTCCATGTTATTATTTATGTAAAAATTACCGCAAATTTAATGACGTGTTCGATACCGACAACCGACAAGTCTATGTCGAGTTGTGGTATTTACAGTGACTAACGTATAGTGATGCTAGTAACGCGCAGTGTTAGTAGCTCATAGTCTGTTATATAGTTACAATATAACCTAAAACACCTCGGTTCCTTCAAAAAATGATTAGTTATAAAATAGTATAACTTATTTTTTGAAAAAGTGGGCAAGAGGCTTTGCGTTTATTTCTGGATAATATAAATAGTAAACCATGTGTTACAATCGATAAAAAAAATTTGCAAAAATTGTTTATAGTTTATTTATTAATAAATAAATGTTCAAAAAGTTGAAGAAAAATTTAGATTGCTATTATATATTTTAGCATTAAGTTAAATTTTCAAATAAATTTATTATTTCAAATAAAGAGAATAAGAAACAATCTCTAAATTGCAAAAAGTGCAAAATCGCGCTTTCTTAGTAGTAAGAATACGGGAACTTTTTTGCGAAAGTGAACATATTTTTTGTAAATATAATGGTCCGCTTTTTTTAAACCTCTGCTTTTTAAAAAAGTGTATATTTCTTTTTGAAAAATAACCATTCACTTTTTGAAAATACGTATATACTTTTTTGCAAGTAAAAGTCACTTTTTTACAGTGACCGGATATTCGCTATTGCAAAGTGATTATTGACTATTTGCGATTTAGAGAGTTCATTTTCTATTTAATTTTGCATTGTATATAGTATGGTTTTTCTAACTTAATTAATTAATAAACATTATAGTATAGTATTTTTTAATTTTTTGCATGAGGTGAATAATACAAGAGATAAAATTTATCCTTTCAACGCCCTATATATTATAACGTATGAGTTATGTTGATTGATTTGCATTTTGCGCGCACTTAAGAAAATAACGTATACTTTCGAAACTGCATTTACACTTAATTTAATTTAAAAAATAGGTTTATTAATTAATAAATGGTTATAAAATGGAAGAAAAAGCATTTCATCGATATGGCAAAAATAGGAAAATTTTCCGCCTATCTTTTGCCCAATTTATTATATGTAACACTGATGTAATGGAATACGTTTTGTATCAGGAAATCTATATTATCGAATACGAACCGAAGTATTGCGAGAGATGTAATGCGCGCGTACGATATTTGCTCCAAAGATTGTTTGACGATAAAATTATCAAGCTGCATGTGTTCAACTCTGAGACGTTCAATAAAGATAGGTTTTCTAGATGTATGACGCTGTCCACAAGTGTAATTAGAGATTTATTATGATTAGCGTTTTAATGACTATAGCATAAAATTAGTATAAGAGTTATATACAAATAAATCTATATACGATGCTTTGATTCACGGTACAAGATGCTTTTTTTGTAGGTCTGCATAATTGTTATTACTAAGGATATATATTAATTTGCTGTTTGTATATTTTATTGATATTGGCATGTAGAGAATTCGATAATTAAATTTGTAGAATGAGAGTGTTGCTGCAAATTAAAAGAATTTTTGTGTATCGTGTACAATACATACGTGATGAAAGTAAATTAAATAGAAAATAAATGAAGGGTCGTTCCTGGAAAGTATTGAAGGAAGGTAGGTGAGATGGGATAAGGAATAAAAAAACTAGTAAGGTGGTTGGTATGTATTTACGGTAACAACTGGCAGCAAAACAATTAATTCTGGAATCCCAGAAGCGAAGTAAGTCCCACGTAAAATCACAGTAAAAGAGAGAGGGAACGACTGGAAGGCGATTTACCCACGAGTGAATTTGCCTCTCTTTTCGTCTGGCTGTCGACTACTTTCGCATTCTACGCTCCATCAAAGCCCTCACCACCCTCGCATTATGCAGACTGCGTCCCATTCGAGCGAAGCGATCATATATAGCCGAAAGCGTTCGTTCGAAGGGTTCCTCGTTGAAGAGAGAAAGAGAGGCGGTTGCGCTGTAGAGTAGAAGAAAGAAAACGAGAGGAGCTCGTCGTTTCGCGTATCGAGTCACGCTATAAAGGGCCTCTGGTGAAACGCATCGCGCGCGGGGGATCGCAGGATCGCGCGGATGCGGCTTGTAGACCGACGGAGGCGAGAGAGAGAGAGAGAGAGAGAGAGAGGGAGGTGGTGGCTGGTGGTCGTGGTGGTGGAAGGGGTCGGGATTGAGGGTAGGAGAATAAAAAGAGCATGTGATTTGGAGAGAGGTGGTGCGCCGAAGGCGAGGAACGGTGGCGCAATTAGCCGGTACACGAGCTTTTTCCCATATATAATCGAAGCGGAAAGCCCAGAACGAGAATTGTACTCGCGCGGAGCGCACAAGATGTAATAAGCGCGGCGGTTGCTCTGCGTCGCGGTTATAGGTGCACACCGAACCGGCAGCACCTTCGGGCAGCAGCTCCGCAGCTATGTAAATGAGAGATCCGCGAGCGGCGAGGGAGAGCAGAAGAGAGGAAGAGATAGGAAGGCCCAGAACCCAGAACCCAGAACCCAGAACCCAGAACGGATCGGCCGCGCGCTTGTTCTCAGTTCAATAGACCTTCGACCCTTAGCTCCGGATAATTTGTTTACGAGCAAAACGCGCACTCGCGCGAGCGCTCGAACAGCCCCGGGCTACCTTCTCCTTCGTCATCAGTCGGGTCTTGGTCTTGGTCTTGGTCTTTCTCCTCCTCCCACCTTCTTATTTCTCCTTGGGTTCCGTCCACAGAGTTGCCGGGGCCTTGATTCTTGCGGTCGCGCGAGCAGATATCCGCTACAGCCGGTATGCGATTTACATACGATTACGAGCCGGGACGAAGGCGCGCACACCCACGCCTCGGACATAACGAACGTACGGGTGGGGAGGAGCGAGGGAAGGGAGAGTCCTCGGGCTGCGCCGAGGCCCGAGACTGCCGGGTTCTCGATGAGCGGCAGTCGGTCCGCGTGGGCCGCTCGGTAGGATTCCAGCACCCTGAAGAAGCCCGCGCCCTTCGGGCGACTCGCTTGGCGAACAATGCTCGCCCGCTTCCTCGATCGTTTCCTCGATATCTTCCTTGATCTCTTGCTCCCTCGAATTCTCTTTCCTCGCGAGACCGAGAGGGCTATAGTCAATTCTATGTAGCTTCTCGGTGACGCGTATTTCACTTTTTACCGTTGATCAATTATTTCTTTTCGAGACAGGGCTCTGGTGACTTTCGAGGCCGAGTATTTCCTATAGCTTCAAATTATTATCGAGACAGAGAGGAATACTCTTTAAAAATACTTTGATTCACAAACCACCATTTTTAATACTCTTAGGTTTGCTCTGATAGGCTACGATTTCTGCATCAAATAATATGTACGAAAAATCGAAAAAAATTCATTTTTTTAGTATAATTTTTTTAAATTAAGTTTCAGAGCATGCCTTTATTTGTTTCACAGTTATAAGCAACCAAAGTCAAACATTTTTTATATATAAATTCCGTAAAAAAGGACATTGGCATCTGTAATTCCGGGTTTCTTCATATTTTTATAGTGGAATCCTATCTTAGTGTTTGGTAAAGATCCGTTGCCCGCAGGCTTAACGCTCTCCTTGTCAGTTCAAAAATTGAAAATATAAATTATTTTATCCTTATACTAGGTTGTTGCAGACTACACGAGCAGATAAATTTATATATGTGATATTTTAGAACTTGAGTAAGCAGTTTATTGTAAAATTTCATTAAAGCAAAACATCACCATTAAACGGACAGACGTATAACGCACTGCATAAACTTGTGTATTCCCTTGTTATATGATTTCCTTTTATTTTAATTCTAAAATGATTGTATAATATTTAAAAAAAGTATTATCTCAGGGAAAGCCTGCATAGGTACTATATCATAGAGTAATTTCGAAAATCCTCTTTAAGGATTTTTATCATATCTTAGTTAACCTTTCGCAACATTTTTTTCAAATTATGGACCATAAATTGACACCATAAATTGACAAGTATATTTTTTTCAAAACTATTTCATTTACAATAATGAATAACTATAACTATAACTATTTGCATTTGTACCTTTTAATGAAATATTTAAGTTTGGAATACATTCTATTTATTTGACATTTATGTTCTGATAGACTTTTGAAGTTTTCTCCTAACAATAACAATAACAATTGTTATTCAAAGTTTTTTGGAATGACTCTATTATGAATTAAAAAAGAAAATTACGTGACTCGTGTCAAGAGTTGGACTGCCATCGGAAAAATAGTTCTCCACAGGTAAGCATTTTTCAAAAAATGCATCACGAAAAATTCATTTATGCATTTTAAGTTTATCGTTCAATACATTATTTATAATTAACTATATCTATTTTTATCTTAATATATTTAAGTATTTAGAAATAATTTTAAAAACGTATTTTTATTATGTTTCTCTTTATTTCTTTGATTATAATAAAAAAATAAGATTATTATAATGTATTTCTTTTACTTAAATATTAATATAATGTACTAAAAATATAGTATTTTTAATACTCTATATTAATATTTTATTATAACTTATAGAAACTTATACAACGTATAGGTTTATATTTGTATTTTTTAATAACAGAAATTATTGATTAGAAATTTTATCTTTCATGACATCGTGTAAATAAATCAGATAAACAATTTATTTAAAGATCACGAATTTGCAAAAAATGTTGTATAAGTTTGTTAATTTCATAGTTACATTTGAATAATATTGATACATAAAAAGATTTATTCTTACTAACCAATAACTAGCTTTGCGGCACATTGTCTACAGGAATGAATAAACATACCTGTAATATAAATTGAATAATGTAAATATAACATACTAAGTAAATATCACTAGGAATATATTAAATATATTACACAGTAAATTACGTCGTATCTTAACGGGATGCCGGACCTAAATTACAGGAATCTGCACCTTTCAACCCAAAAATTATATCTAAAATATTGCATTAAAAATCTGAAAAAATTCATACGGACAGCTGAAAACATAAGGAAGGGCTTGACGTTTTGATTTTTTAACGAAAAAGCATTTTTTAAATAATAATTGAGTAAACAATGTTTGGTCGGTAACCCTGGTAGAAAATAGCGCAGATTCTGACAAGAATTTCTGGTCAACACATGTTAAATTGGTGTATATCTAGAAATTCTGCAAATTTTCTGAAAAGAATTTCTAACAATATCTTATTTTCAAAAATTTTTACCAGAAATTCTGACCAGAAATAGGCTCAATTTTCTACCAGGGAATTATTACTCCAAAAAAGCATAATCTTTCAACCCAAACATCGTGATCAAATTATGGATTTAAAAATCTGGAAAAATTTGGGTATATTATTTAAAACATAGCTAAGGGCTTGACGTTCAGCGTTTTTTAAAAATTTTATTCATTAATTTATAAAAAAAGTACAAAATGACCATTTTCTGGATCCGACATCCCCTTAAAATACTATTTTATTAATTCAATATATAATATAATTACAATTTTTCGCCTTTTCAATGTCATTAATTTTATCTTATAGTAAAGTATAGTAAAGCATTTTTAGGTAATAACTAAGGCATTGTCTTCCTAGATACAATAATATTAATGAAACTTCGTTTCTACCTCTCCAAGTTATTCTTATGGTCAAGCAATATAATGAATATATGATCGATTTAGTATATTATTTTACGTTTGCATTAAATGGTGGTCGTCAATATCATGCATAAAAATGTAAACTACTTATCGTAATATACAGTCCAACCTCATGCGCCCGAATGTTATATTATATATATTGAACCTTTAACTTATACTCTATATCATTCGAACCATTTTCTATTTGTTTTCTTTATTTTCATTTTTTAACGTCACTTTTTATGTTCCCAATTGGGTGTTAATCACCGACGGTGGTCATCAATATCTTAGTTGAGAAAGCACTTGTTGAAATCCCGGAAATCGAACCCTGGATTATTTCTAAGTACAAATGTACCATCTTAAAGATGAGCTCATTAATATTTATTTGCAGTCAAATACTGTACGTCAATCAGTTGTTAACGGTTAAACATTAATTCATTTTTAGTTTTCGAAATTCTTACTATAGTTAACCACTATAAGAAATGCACTATTTCACTGTTTCACAAATATTTTTTTGTTTCTGACCAACGCGGTGGCCGATCACAAAAATTAATCAGCATTTACTGGGATCAGTTCTTGGGTGGGTGACCCATCAGCTCGTGCGGCTTTCGGGATTGGATTCGGGAATGGGTTTTTCGACATTTGACAACGTGACACGTACGTAATGTAATACCTATAAACACTCAAACTGAGTGTTTCAACACACCGGCCGTCTTGGGGAAGATTTTCCTATAATTATAGGGTTTTCCTTCCTTACGAGCATAATCCCGGTGAATGTGAGCCGGTGGGGTTATTTAAGGAGGGGTAAACATCGACACAGAGGTGGTGGGTGAACGCCATGAAAACCCGACAAGGGTATACGGCAGGGAAATGCTAAAGCGGCAAAAATAAGAATATAAAAAGAATATTTCTTTCTCTCAGTGTACAAATTGTAACATAATTTAATTATAGCACGGGAAAAAGTAGTGCTCGATGAGAATTTACGTATATGCAGTCCAAGCGTAAAAGTAACAATTTTTCCTATGGTATAATGAGAAACTGTCCTGTATGATTATACCGGAAGTTTCCAAATATATAACAGGTTTATATCGAGTCATTATCTATTACAAGCTTGTAGATTATTTATTAACGTTAACTACGTTGCGTTTAACTTTTAATCACATAGATTAAAATGCATATCGGTAACATTGGACATCTTACAATTTTTACACACTTTATTACTACGTGATATAATCTACTTCTGCAAGCTCGATCGATAATAAAAAAAATCATATTTGTTTTTAACTATATCTTAGCAACTTTTCAAAATTATAATTTAAGTTCCCAACGAAATAAAATATACTTTCTAAATTTTAGGTATACCAAAGATCAAATCAGGTATATATGTATATATATATATATATATATATATATATATATATATTTCAATTTTTTATATTAAAATAAGGATACTTCAAATACAAAGTATTATATTATTAAGTGTTAAACATTACACACGTATATAGTATAATTGTATTCTTTTTTTTTTTAATTTAACGTCGCTCTTTCTATGCTCCCAAACTGGTGCTAATCAGCAACGGAGGTGATACAATGTCTTGGTAAAGAAAGCACTTGTTGTAAATACATTCCCCAGTGATGCTTGTGTCAATCGTCCGGGGCCGGGAATCGAACTTGAGGAACCTCCAGATTACGAACTCGACGCCCTAACCGACCGAGCCATCGCAGGCCTATATAATTATAATCTAAAGTGTAATTAGGTTAAAAAAAAATTTTTTATTTTATTTGCAAATTGTTGTAATAACTTATTAGACTTTCAAAAAACTATTAAAATAAAAATGTTGACTTAAATTTTGCTAAACTTTTTTTAGCAACAATATAAAAATTGACATATTTCAAACCCTTTTCAATAACAGGGCCCCCTCTCTTATTAGCTACTTACGCCGTGACGTCATGATGTGAAATAACGTCGTTTACTGCACAGAGCAAGCATTAGTTTTTTATTTGTAATCGTTAATATAAAATGCCTCGTGTAAAAAATGATCCAGACTTTGTAAAGCTGATTCTGGAAATTTACCCGACGTAAATATTTTCATGGTATCGGACTACATAAAAAATAATGACACATTCAATGATCTTGAAGTGCAAAATTCAAAAGTTTACGTGTAAGTAGTTTAATTTAATACGAAATGAAAGTGTTTACGCGTTTAATTATGTAAATAATTACAAAATTAGATGTAGATTGATATGTTTACTTATATGTTTAGTTCCTCAAGACAAAATTACGAAGGTGCTGGTGTAGGTTATGTTTGTTTAAAAAGGAATGAAAACATATGCACCGTGAAAGCAAAAATATACCCAGAGCACAAAGTTAGAGATAAACCATATCAAGTATTAATGCTTGTAAATGATAAAGAGAAAACTGTTAATACTGTCAAGTGCAATGATTGCAAACCAAAATTAGAGCACTTTCTTTCAATCGCTGATTTCGATAGCAAAAGAGAAACAAATAGATTGTCAGCTTACTCGACATTTATTTCAAGTGCAAAGTAGACATCTGAGATGCTTATCTTTACATCAGTTGATTATCGACTATGTTGAAAATAGTAAAAATATTTCATACGATGGATTTTTAGAGTATGCAATAATTGCTACGTCTGATAGTTTATGTGCAAAAGTTGAAAAATAACTCGAAACTAATCTGAAGATCTGCTATGGTACGAATTAAGATATATGGTAGAATAACTACTTCAAAGATCTATGAAGTATCACGTTATCAAAGACCTGATGGTAGTTTAGTTAATGAAATAATTGGAGCAGCTAAGGTATTCGAATCGGAACAAATGATAAGAGGAAAAAAGTTGGAGTCAGAAGTTTTAATTTAATTAAAAAGAAAACTAAATTTATAGTTGAGTCCTTGTGGTTTACATCTATATCTAGCTCTTCCATTTATTGGAGCATCACCAGACTCTGTAGGAGAAGATTTTGTCGTAGAAGTGAAATACCATGCTTCAAAAGAATGGATTAAGAATTCAATGATGAGAATTCAAAGATTCAGTCTTCCAACTGAAAAATTAAAATTTCAAGTATATTTACAAATTTTATGTGCTAATAAGAAAAAAGGCTTGATTTGCGTATTAGAACCTTCGTTTGAAGTTAATAAAAAAATAACCACAGTTTGGTCAGAATACGATATAAAATTTAATAAATTCAATTTATTTTAATTTAATTTGAATTTAATTTTAATTTGTATTTATAAAGTTTGGACTTAAAAAATTTATCAAACATTTTCTTCATTGGTGTTTATAGCCTGAAATTAACTGTTTAAAATGAAAATATCAAAATAGGTCAGTGGTAAAGAGCAAGCATCCGGATTTAAAGATTGAAGGTTCAATTCCCGGGGTTGGTAAACTTTTTTTTTTATTTTTTTTTAATTTACCCGATTCTAGCTAAGTTAAGTTATAAATTTAAACCTTATTTATCACTATAATAATAAATAAATAATTTATCAACTATTGCCAACATATTGGGAACCTTTGGGTAAGTGTGCTTTAGCGCTATATTAGCAATGTATTTCCAATATATTCCTATCAAGCATCAGCAATATATTGGCAATATGTTTGCAACAGCTATTTCCAATATCTCTGCAATATCTTGGCAATAGTTTATATTTTTACACGGGTACCTTACTATGCATGTTAAATGAATGAAAAAAAGTATGAATGAATTTTTATGTAAACCCCATAGTTTTTGAATAAAATATTATTAAAAGTTTGAAAATAAAAATTTGAACCGAACTTTATGTTTGTCTGTAATATTAACATTTTACTTAAATTTAATCTTGTGCAAATTAAAATTGTGGATAAACATAATAAAAACAGATATATTTACTTGATAAATATTTTATTATGTAATGTATACACATTAAAACTTGATTATTATGTTCTTATAATAGGTGCTTGGAGGTTCATCAGTGCTACAGCAATCACGATTACAGAGTCTACATATGGCATTATACCAGTTACTTAAACAAGCATGTGGCATTAGTAAATTAAATTCTTGTAATCTGCTTATAACTTTTTCAATGTGAATTTTCAGACTCGCTATACGTTTACTATCTTTAGCTTCCTTTTTGCATAACTTTTGATTTGTGAAAACACTTGGAGGCCTTATAAGTTTACAATGTTTTTTTGTAGAATTGTATCAATCTGTTTGAATCCTCGATCAGCTATCATTGCACACTTATCTGGTAACTTGCCCATAATACCACAAATTTCAAACAAGTCTGTATTTGATATTCTGCCTCCATAACCCTTGGATATATAATTTATAAATGCATCAGGTGTACAAGATATTAAATATTTTAAGGTGTTGCATTTCTTGTACTCAGACCAAGTCAAAGACTGATGAATTGGATTAGATGGCTTTTCTATTTGTATTTCAAATGCATCTATAATTGATTGCACATGAGAAAAATTGGCTCGAAAAGGTATATGCAGAGCTCGTTGAATACTTTTCTTTTGAAAAATAAATACAAGTTTCTAATGCGCTAGCTAATTTTAACACTGTCTAAAAGCACTTACTAAAAGCAGTACTTACTTTAGTACAACTTATGCCAAATTGATGACCTAATCTTACAAATTATCTTACAAATCATACAAATTCATTAGAGTTATTTTAATATCTTCTGAACTTAATTTTGTTAGTACATGCAATCTTTCAATAATCCAAATCCATTCAACCGGAACTCTAATATATATTTTAGGGTCAGTTGATATAAAATAATTAGTTTGATTCAAAGTCACTCTTTTAATTTTTATTTCATGCTCCTCTACGTCTCTTAACTCCTCAGACGATGGTTTATATTCACTTCTTGAAGTTGTAGTTTCAGTAAATGACGAACTCATAAAATCTGATTCAAGTTGTTGAATATTTTTAACTGGAAGTACAGATTTCTTAACTACCTTATTACTATTTATCGCAACAGAACTTATATCACAGTTACTTGTATTGCAAAGTTTATCGACAATCTTTATTTTACACATTGTGGCAGTACCTCTAAACGGTTTCTTTAAATTTACTTGAACTTGAAAATGTTTTGTTTTAATAATAATATTCTAGTTATTGTACAAAAGTAGGATTTGGTAAGAGAGCAAAAGTAGTGGTACTACGCGTATTTGAATAAAACTGATGTTGGTATATAATTATTAATACTTTTCGGTTCGATGCTGTCAATGTAACAAAATTGCAATGAAAAGCAATTTCCTTATTAGTAAAGAAAAACATATTTAGTCTAAGTTACAGCGAGGTTACATTGACTTTAAAATATCTGTTAGTGGCTTCTAATTTGGGATATCATATAGTATTGTAGTATCTATAGAAAGTAAAATTTCTTCTTCTCAGTTCTTATTTATGCATGGTATTATTCGTGAATTACCGAATGTTGATCCTATAGAATCGATGATGCATCGCATAACTATCAATTTAATAAATATCTCAACTCTATAAATCTCGGAACTGTTGATGAAGCAAAGTTATAGTGTAACACGTGCAAGAAAATCCAAGTGGCATCAAAGAGGAGAGGTTGAGGGCGATGAGGGCGATGAGGGCGATGAGGGCTATGAGGACGGGGAGATCGAGGAGAAGGAGGAGGAAGAGGAGGAGGAGGAGTAGGAAGAAGAAGATCAAGCTGCAGTCGCCATGTATGCGCGCACTGGCCGCCATCTTGTAATTAGAAGATCAAGGAGGCATTGGTTTAATGAGCCGCAGGGCTGGACTCGGACGACGCAGAAGAAAAACAGAGGCGCAAGCGAAACACGTAATGTAAACGCAAAGCCAAAGGGGATGCGTACGGTTGCACACCTCTACGAACGAAAGAGGAGAATAAAATAAGAAAAGATAAAAAAGAGCAGATGCAGGAGACTAAACTGATTCCCTTCGCGGATGCACGAGGCGATCGAGGGAGGAAGATGAGGAGAAAGAGGTGGAAGAGGTGAAAGAGGAGGAAAGACGATGAGAAATTAACAGCGTACCGGACGACCGAGAAATAGTGGCCAAGAAATAATAGATATGTAAACTCTCTCGAAGCGTTGCAATCAACTAGCAAGATGAACGTGCAATGCGCAATGCGCAACGAGTTTCACATCTTGACCGAGCATGATTAACCCAAGAAGTTGTTTATGCCTCCCATTCACTCGTGCATATCGTACGTATACCAAGCGAACAATTCTCCACACGATTTTAATAGAATTGTCGAGAAGCTCAATTTCATTTATCTTTTACTCTATCCGTCTGCTTTATTTTTCCCTTGATTGAGAATTTTCATGCTATTTCGTAACCATCCAATTCGAGAGTTGAACGAGCCTTGATTTTCTTGGATCCTAATAATTATTATGTAATCAATCTAGAATTTTTTCATTTGTTTGTCTAAATCAATGTCACTGAATAAATACGGCAAAAAATATTACTAGCCAGAACAATAATTTTATCGTACTGGAGAAATTGAAATTCCTAACGCTTGATACATCAAAACGTCGTTTGCGACGAAATTAAATGCGTTCTTAATTAAGGGTAGATTTAGGTTAAGAAAATTTTATTTCAAATTTTTGTGCATTTTTGTAATAAAAATACAAACATTCTTGGAAATTTTCAACAAAGATAGAATCGTATTAACCACAAATTTGCCATTAAATGTTCCTATTTTTTGTTACATTTGAAATTTTGTTGTGAATTTTCTTCAACGTCATTACTTATACAGCTTTAGAATATTTTTTTAACACTTTTTTGTTTATTAGAAAAATATTATAATAAAAAATTGATTTTTATGCAAAAAAGAACAATGTTTTAAACAATTACTGTTTTTACAAATTATTTTTTTTAATAAACAAAACATGATTGTTGGAAAAGAAAGCTTATTTATAGTAAATCTTACAAAAAGAATAAATAATTTAAAAAATAGATGATATGCAAGGAGTATTTGGCATCAAACTCTAATTTCAGCAGATTCTGCGCATATAATTTTGACTAAAACGATTGTATCTTGTTGAAATTTTCCAGAAATAAAGTTTATATTTTTATTATAAATAAAAATATTTTAGATCGTTAAGATGGAAAAAAAAATTTTTTTTTGACCTAATTCTACCTTCAAAACTATATCACATTATGGGGTTTACAGTGGTGACAAATTTGTAAACAATATATTTAAGAAAGATTAGCCTATAACTCTTGCAACTTGGCAATCTTATTTGGAATTGTTGGGTGTTGCAAAAAATAAATAAATAAATCTTCAAAATGACAAAATGTATTAAATGTAACTTGTACGTCATTTTATGTATTTATCTCTTATAAATTCATGAAATCTTTTATAAGAAAAATTAACCGAGTGTATATAAGATTGGTGTAGAATGACCTATAGGTATGTTTATGTAGTTACGAAAATACACTATAATAAAATGCGAGCATTGACTTAACATCTAGTCTTGTTACAATTTAGTGATTTGTTATAAATAATACATAAACAAATGTAAAGCCTGCAGATGCATCAATGCTTTGTTGCAGTTTCTCAGTACGAGATGTGGAAGTTTATTGAAATTTGTGTTAGATAAAAGCTTACCTTACGGATGTTTAGTCGGAGACAAGATTATTTCTCGGAAACTCTAAACGATTTTAAAATATAATTAACTGAATATTTATCTTTTTAGTGGAATATTCTAATTAATTTGCCAGCTTGACATTGTATGTTTTGGAATATACAAGTAAAATAATGTGAATAAAATGTAGTTTACAAAAATCATTTGACTGTAGCTTGAATATTTGTTTCGGTAAACGATGACAAAAAGAAGGGTTTTATGGCAATGCCCGTGAGTGCATCGGTGTATTCGATGGACGGTCTAACTGACCATTTTTATTACTAGCTTATTGTCCATGCATATGTGTGCAGTATAAGCATAATGCGTAGTATTTTGGATGCTTTTTTAGTTTTAGGCATCGTTCTTAGTTTAGTCTTGAACCGCTTCTCTTACAGTAAAGACCTATCCTTTTCGTGACATTATATTGAAGTATCTAAGTTTGTTTATTAAATATTGTCGTCTTTTATTTATTCAAATCCCCATATGTATAAAAACAAACCTGTGTAATTTTGTTGTACTTTAAAGAATTGTTGTGTTGAACAACTAAATGCAAAGGAAAAGGTGATATTCGAAACTATCGTTGTATATCGAATAAATATTGTAAAAATGTAAGGATATGATTAACTGTACACGAAAGTGATTAGCGAGATCGAATCGTTTGTGCGTACTTGTAGTTAATTTAGAATAGAAAGTACAAAGATGGTAAAGTAGATGAATAATAAAGTGTAGGGTAACGAGAAAAAAGTAAAAATAAATGATAATAATAACAAGAAAACTATCGTGGATAGGATACAACGTTAAAATTTTATCGAAAGAGAAAAGCGACACGTAACGAGTAATTTTCCGTCTTGTCTTTCTCGCATGATGTATTAAAATCCGTCGGAATATCTCGCGAGGAAAATAAGTTCGAAAGCGGTCGAGAGCAAAATTAACAAGTCTTGGATATTTGCGAGTCAAGCATAGTAGGAGGTACTTGGTTCGTTGACGCGATGGCAGCACCAAAGCAGCACGTTCCCCTCTCTTGCTATTCTATATTCGTGCCCATATATATATGTATATATATATGTATATATATCTCTCTCTCTGTGTGTGTGTGTGTGTGTGTGTGTGTGTGCATAATTTTTTTCTTATTCTTTCAACGAACAGTAGGTACCTCCGGGGAAGATTCAATTGCAATAAAAGCAGTAAGCCGGTAATCTTAGACGCATACCAAGTGGAAAGAGAGAGGGAGAACGAGGAGGCCATGAGGAGGAGGAGGAGGAGGAGGAGGAGGAGGAGGAGGAAAGTCGTGAGTCTGGGTAGGTCGAGCCACCGCACGAGTTACGTATCAAGAATCCGCCACGGGCGTGGCCACATCATACCCTAGAACCGCAGTGCGCGCAGCTTCTTATTCTTCCTCTCTGTGCACCTTACGTTCTATCTCTCTCCCTCTATCTCTCTTCATCTACAACTCGCTTTTCCTTTTTCTCTTTCATTTGCCTCCCCCCTCCCCCTCCTCCTCCCTCGCCACTTCCCATCTCTCTCACTCCATCTATCTCTCTCTCTCTCTCTCTCTCTCTCTCCCTTTCTCACTCTCGCACTCCCGACACACTTGCCAACAGTTCTATCTATCTCTCTTTTTCTCCACGACGGTATACACGTTTATCTCGACGACCCTTTTTCTTCTTCTCATGCGCGCGAGAGAGCTCCGGCTTCATAAAACAGCGTCGCGCTAGTTATTTAGAACGAGCCGCGAACTACGGGAGGGGCTCTGAAAACACGCTCGCACACGCACACAGAGGCAGAGACAGAGAGGGAGAGAGAGAGAGAGAGAGAGAGAGAGAGAGAGAGAGAGAGAGTTTAATGGTTCGAGCTCGCACTTTTCGACCTGTTGGTCGTTAACTTTATCGATATTAAGAGACGACTTAGACATTTGATACGTGCAACGTTCCCGTGCTTTTCTTCTTTCTTTTGGCGTATAGATTGCTAATTGGAAATAAACTGTTCGACGCACGCTTGCACGATACGGAGCGACATCAATTTCCACACGCGAATGTAGTGTTAAAACAGTAATAAATTCGTGGAAGTATATAGCAAAGTATGTGTTGCTACTCTCTTGTATTGTAACGAAGCAACTCTCTTCGTGGCTACAACGTGTCGTTGAGTAATTCTGTTATTACACTTACTATTATTTAAGAAATGTGTTTATTATTAATTTACTGTAAATTTTTCTCTCTTGGGAGTTATACGTATATAGCGTATCAATATATAGATAAGAAGTATTCATTTATCGCAAAGATTAGGAGCAGTTGAAAATAAATACAATCAAGAAAATATCTTCAAATATAACGAATTTATTTGGCCTCATATTATGATGCATTCCTACGGTTTTAGGGTTGAATAGTTTACGCAATGATCACTTAATAGCTGTCAACAACGCTTCGGAAAAATTATTTTTCTATCTTACGTATTTATTCATAGGTATTTATTATATTTTTAATAGGCTGACCAAGCGAATTCACATTGGGAACGAATACGATCCAGCGTAAAATAATCGGTCCATCTTTTTTTTCTAAAGTCAAGAAAATGGTTAACGTATTATCCTCATTACCATTCTGATCGTAAAGTTCAAAATGCAGTGTGTTTAAATCGTCGAAAGAGTATACGAAAAGAAAAAAAGCAAAAGAGAAATATGTAGGATGAAAAAAGCGGGGCGCTGAAGGCAGTTCTAAGCCAAAGGTGCATCACCGGTGCATCACCGAGTAACCGAGTCGGGTGTGCATTTTCAAGGGGAGTGAGAGTCTTGTCCAGAAATGACCCCGTTTACGTCGAGCGGGGCCAAAAATTTGCCTGGTGCATCATCGGACGCACGCACGCACGCACGCACACACGCACACGCGGAGGCTCGGCGGGGTACGGCTCGTACAATATATCACGCGACCGCGAGGGCCCTCGGGACACGCGCGGGTGTATAATCTCCTCGCGGAGCGAGCAAGCTCGGACCCCAATTACAGGGCCAGCAGCTCGAAAAGCCGAACGCCTCCACCTTTCTCGCGAAAGAAATGCGCTCGCGGGTACGAAGGTCGATGCGAGGCGCATCTTGCCCTCCCGAACATCGCTCCTGCGGCAGGACTGCATTCGTTCCAACTCAAGTATACATCCTCAAACTTATCGCGAGGGCTTGCCACTTGGTTATCTTCGTTTCATCCCTTTTCTTTGCATTTTGCTTACTCTTTCTTTCTTTACGCCGAATCTGCGCAAACGTTCCCCTCGTTTACTCCGGGTTTATTCTAGTTTCTCTTTAACTTCACTTTGCATGCCCTTTGTTGACTAGTATATTTGTACAATACGTATACGGATACGCATTCGATAGAAAACATTTTGAAATTCAAGTTACGTTTTCTTGGGCTAAAATTTGTTGTTTGTATTGTTCATGTGTGACGTGCAGTCGTTTGTCAAGTGTAACCTCACCAGGCGATAGGGTTGCAGATTTGGATTTCGGAGTAACAGGGTGTCAGAGAGAGAGAGAGAGAGAGAGAGAGAGAGACAGAGAGAGAGAGATCCCATAATTAGTTTGACACGCGTTCGCCGAAGTGCAACCTAATTCCGCGGGCTATACGGCAAGCTAGGAGTCGTGACGCGTCTACTATATATTATAGGCTTCAGTTAAATGCAGTCTATGGCTTACGCGCGACAGAGTTAGTTGTCGATGCCACACAGAAGCCAATCTTGAAGATGTTTAGTAGACTCATTTTTTAAAACATAGATTTAATACCCTAAAGCGGTCTGTCCTGTTATTAATAGAACAATACTGATTTCTATAAAAAAAACACATGTGATACTTCTTAACTTATAAAACGGTTAAGTTTTTAAACAATTATATTCACTCGAACAGTAAAATAAATTTGGAATTTAGTTGTTTTCTATAGAACAAAAATTATTCAAGCATTCATGTGTATTCATAAGTTAAATATAAGGTAAAGTAAATAATAAAAAAGTTGAATTCTAGTCAACATTTTTAAATACTGTAACTATAAGAACCGGCTAACAATATAAAATCCTATGGATAGTTTGACCTTTGTATTTTCGAATATTAATAACCTATATAGGCTCTGCTAGAAATCAGAAAATTAAAAATCGGCAAATAATAGGTTATTAACTAAATAAACGTATTTTATAGCTACTTCTGCTAGGTTGTTACCATGTTAAATGAAACGCTTTTTCCTCTTTAATTCGCCCATTTCTTAGACTCAAAACAGCTAATCATTACGATATGTTCATTTAAGTCCTTATTGTTTCAACCCATAAAAGATCGGATTATTTGATAAAATGGACACCGAAACTATACCTATTTCCTAACTATTTAAATGACACTTTAAATAGATTTGGAAAATAAATTGGAAATATTGTAAATCTGAATGATACATTAAAATGTTTAAATGCAGAATTAAGAGTAAATTAGTATTAGTATTCGAATAAACGATCCAATTTGATTAAAAATTTGGAGTTTTAAGTACATGTATGGCCAAAAGGTGAAGTGAAAATATTTGGAGGTTACGGCAATCTATTAAATGGACGAACGCAGTGGGAAAAAGCGTTTCATTTAACCTATTAACTGACTACTTTTAATTCCTAATTTTTAGTTCACATTTCCAGCAGGAGGAAAACCATATTACTTATCATACCGGTAATGCTCTCTTATCAATGAGATAACGCTATAGCATGATGGAACTAGTTGAAATTACCATTTTGGTGAAAGTGTTTGATATATAGTACTAAAACGTGTAACGCTAAACATTTGCTGTAACTGTTTGAATGCTTATAGACAATTTAGTTATTTAAAAAAATTTAATAAAATTATCTATTCACAATTTTTTCTCGTACAGGAATTGTTACAACAATTGTAAAATTTTTCATGTTAGAAATACATTTTGCCTGGAGTTTGATTACGTGTTTTTAGAAAATGTCTATATGGATGTGTGTGTGTTTGCGTGTTGTACATGTTTGTACGCATCTCGCCATATTTTTTAAATTATGTCGATGTCGCTCAGGTTTGGCATGAAGTTTTCTTCTCGATTTGGGAATTCAGGAAGAAAATTATAGATTTACTCATGTTTATAACTAATTTTTGATATTAAAAAATGTCTGTTTGAAAATTTTAAATATTGCCGATGATATTTTCTAAACTGAACAAATGTACTTTACAGAGAAAAAAATTATGTTTTCTTTTTCGTGTTTCTTTTTAATTATCTCTATTCGAAAAGTCGAATCCCGGTTTAGAAATCGAGTTGCTTTAAATAAATATTTATTAGATTGTGTAAATAGTATGAACAAGAATAGGCGAAAAATGTGCCCATTTTATCCTATCAACGAAACGCTATTTTTCACATTTTATGATCATTTATTAATATAAAAACCTATTTTTGAGCTGCTATACACTCAGAAAAATTTTTTAGTAAAAATTTCTTTTTTAATGGTTAAAAGAGATATTAATAATGATAAAAATTGCCACCATTTTCCAAAAATTACCATTAATAATGGCAATTTTTACCATTAATAATAGCAATTTTTATAATTGTGCAAGTCTGTCTTCCTTTTACCATTAAAATAGTAATATTTACTAGCAAATTTTTCTCAGTGTATGCTATTAAACGTGTAGTAAAAATGAACACGTGAAAAATCTAACAAAATCACGTTTGTCTTCGTAAATATTAGAAATATAACAGAAATTAGTTAAGATAAAAGATAAAAGATATTAATAACACCTCGAAAGATGTGTACTCATTTTGAAATACTCAGAAAGAAATGTATTTACAAAATTATCCGCATGTTTATATAAATTATTAAAATTACTGGATTAAAATTAATGACATATACTTCCAAGATGAATCAAGCAAATACTAATATAATAACAAAAAATCTATAAGTAAATATTTAATTTGAATGGTTTACCAAATTGCATGTATTGACTATCTCATTGTTTCATTAGTCAAAAAAGTCACAATTATTTCGATCAAGTTTTTAAGTCTGTATTTTTTAATAAACGTAAGGTTTAGTATGATTTATACTGCTCATGGTACTTTTTAACTCGTAGATTTAATTTATTCATAAATTCATTCGTTTTAATAGAATTTTTATTAAATTATGAAGTGTTCCGTCTGACGTACATACATATGAATTTGTATCTGTCCCTATTATTAAAAGGTATAGATACCTTATTTAACTGATACTTATTAATCACTTGAAACATTAGACTTTTTATTAGAAAAAGCAATAAAAACAATCTTTAGTCAATAGCATTGTTATAATTATACCTTACTAAGCATATATATAACTATCTATTGATGTTAATATTTAACCTGTAAATTAAACTGTTTAAGGTTATCTTTTTAGTTAGCCTTTGTGTTAAAAAAAACAGGTATTATTCTTTAATTTATGCATCTAAAATATATTAAAATACAAAACATATACTTGTACTTGCATATACTTTAATTTCTGATCATTTGACTTGAAACAATTATTTTAAAATAACATGCATTTTTCCTCACTATTGAAAGATTTTTTTCAAATAACCTGTAATAACATATTTCTGGTAGATTTTTATGGACATTTATATATCGTGAATATCATTGTTTACCATGTCAAAAATAAAATAGGGCGAATTTATTAAAATTTCACAGAAATTTCTATATTTAGTTCCGTTTAATAATAGGTACGCGATTATTAAACAATCAGGACATAAGTTACACGATCGTTTAATAACACGTACACATAAGGCTCTCAGATTTTTATTAATATAATTTATACAAAACATTTATATTGAAATGTTTAGGCAGATAATGATTCAGAAAGAATACGCGCTTCAAATGATACACAAATTTTCATCATTCGAGCTTATTTTCATTCATTATTCAGAGCGAATTAAAAGCGCGTTTGTTAATAGGGACGTTTATTTTATAAATCAGACGAAAACGTTAAAAAAGCTATCCGAATCTATACAAAGTTTTGAGGTTGTGGTCTTTCTATTAACTGCTAATAAAATGGGTAAAAAGTGTTTTATCACAAGGTATATACTTATACTAGCAATTTTTATTTCCTATAGTTATTACATGACTTCAAATTATGTGCTTATCATTTTCGCCTTCGGATCATGTCATAATTCACAGGCACTGCGATATATATTTAATTTTACTGTGAACAGGAAAAAGTTTTGTTATTTTTAGACGAACATTTCATTCGTTTAAAGTTTTTCTGTACGAATAATACATTTTGATTTATTACGAAAATAACGTGAATTTTAGTAAAACGAAATTGAATTTAAGATATGATCTCCAATTTCTTACTGAGGAATCCAAAATGGAGATCGAGGACGAAACGCCTTTTTTTAAATTAAAAAATTTTTTTAATTTTTGAAAAAAGATCTCTGAGAAATTCCACCAACCATAGTGGAAGAAGTTAAAAAAGAGCCTGCTTTATGTCAAAAGTAAAGGTTTAACTCGTAAAGACCGAAAAATATACATGTGTCAATATGTGAACTTTAGTACTTTTTTCATGGTTTTAACTGTTTTTCTATGTTTACCTTAAAAAATATTGTCCTGAGCGTTAAGTGCATTATAGAAAAAAGGTTTATTATTTTAAAACGAACATTTCGTTTAGTAAAACTTTTTCTGTAAAAACGATACATTTAGTTTTATTGCGCAAAAACGTATTCTTTTGTACTTTTTTCATTATTTTGACCGTTTTTCTCTATTTATCTTTGAAAATATTATTCTGAACGTAAAGTGTATAATAGCAAAAAGTTTTGTTATTTTGAGACACACATTTCATCCCCATAAAGTTTTTATGTAGAATTAAATACATTTCAAAATAATACTACATAACCGTTTCTAAGCAATTAAAAATAATGTCATAACTTAAAGTGTATCAGTGCTATGTGCTATGTATCTGAAAATAGGACCATTATCTAATTACATTATGACGAAGTTATCCTGTAAATCTCAACAAAATCGGTCAAAAATTGACTGAGTTATCTTAGATACATGATTACATACATACATACATACATCCATATATACACACATTTTAGGGAGGGCCTCAAATGAGTTCTAATACTCATAAATATTCCTTATAACCTATTATCTAGTATATTTTGATGCATCACACATTTTGCGATGATGAAAATACAAGGCTCTTCCGTGTAGCGGTCGTGCCTAAAAACCGTAAAAATTGACGTTTTTTATTTTAAAAACTATAGGTCATATTTTGGAAAATAGTAGTCTTTATGGTAATTATGATCTGTATATATTTTTTCAGCTAAAAAGATTTGTAATTGGCAATATGTAATTGAGCATTATATATATATGTTTAATGAAATTTTTTATTGCTCCCATCTCTGAATCTAATCGGTCAAATTACTTTAAAAAATCGTGATAATAATAGAACATAATAAAATTTGTTGTAACTAAACAATTATAATAGTCTAACTGCAAAAATAAATATAAAAGAATTATAGTAATTTAATGGTTGAGGCACGGGTCTTGCAATTTGTTGGTGCAATTTTTCGCTCGCTCCTATCCTTTTCACACGCAACAATAGTAGCATATAGTTTTATTAAAAAGTTTTTAGGAATATTTTTTTAAGTATCAAAATGCTGAACTTTTTGGTACGTTAATTTTGCATTAGAGGCATTAATCTCTATGGAAACAGATGGACTACTTGTCTATTATTTACATAAATAATTCAACATCTTTAAAAGGTTTTCAGAGCATTTTTTATTAATAATACTATTCGTATTCAGTAAGTATTATAAATACGTTTTTATGGAAACAATTTATTGTCTGCATCGATATGTGTTTGTGCATGGAAAATGTGGGACCAATATAATATTTAAATTATGTTATTCAAGTTTTTAATATTTTTTTAATTATGTTTATAAATAATTTATTATGGTTAATAAAATATCATATTTTAAAATAGTATATTACATATAGGAGCGATACATTAATTTTGAGGAAGCTACATGCCAATAAATTGGCAGCGGGTTTTTATCGTACTTTCAGATTATTTTCAAATTAACAAGCCAGCAGAGGTTGGTTTATTTTGCATATATAACATAAAAAATGATATTATTCTTTATTTAAATAAAAAAACTTTAAATTTCTAAACCAACAACAACGCAGAGTAAAAGATAAGTATTATCATCATTTATATATCGGAGTACGTTAAAAAATTATTCCTTTTATAAAATTGAGTAAGCGCTCGAATCGAAGATCTCGAATCTCGTCCTATTATAAAATTGAGTAAGCTCTCGAATCGAAGATCTCGAATCTCGATCTCGAACATTTAAAAACTCGAAAATCAATTGAAAACAAAACATCGGCGCGCGTATCCACTAGTATTATTAAATTAATGAATAATGTAATAAGACGATAGTTTAATAATAAATACAGATGAAAATTAGAAATTTTAAAGTACGTGATGCCTTAATGCATAATGCTAATAAACAAAATATTCGAGAGTAATTTTAAACCCGATGTTAAGATTAATCCTGCGAAATGTTTTGATGAATTGTTCACTCTTCTCTAATGGTATATCCCAACAAATTTAGAGGATTGCTGAACTATCGATTATAGCATTAGCAGTGAAATTCTGGGCTATACCGTTCCATATCAACAGGGCGATTAAGAAACTTATCGCGATTCACCTTGCTACTATACGACGAAAAGCTATGGACCACAACTTTTTAGCGTGCCTGCGATATAATGCCAATTGTAAACGGCGTTAGCGTTAGCGTAGATATATTTATTTAATCGATGTGTGCCAAAGTAAACAGACACGATGATACATTTATGGCCATGTATAGTCAGAGTATGAGCGTAACAAAGTGGAAAAAATGTGTTGAATAAAAAATAATCAACTTACGTTTACTAGGTATACGATGTATACATGTGTGCATCAGAGAATTTAGTTATAATAGTTAATTTATTTATTGATACATCTATCAGGTTCATTGTCTGATTGTCTTTTGGACCAAATCTACACATATATAGGTGGCATGTAGATGTATGTATAATGTACGCGTGTTATGTACGAGAACACGCGTATAGAAGGGCTGCTATATAGAACCTTCGCCCGGCAAGACTCTGCTCGGCCACATAATTAGCCGACATCTATCAGCCTCCAGCTATCGGCTCCACATACATACGTATACATACGCATACATACGTACGCACACACACACACACACACACACACATACACAAACATATATATATATATATATATATATATATGTATATATATATATATATACATATGCGCGCTGAGAGAGAAGCACCGCTCGCCACCCTCAAACGCGCTCGCTTCGCTTATGTTTTCGCATGCTTCTCTCTCTCTCCCGATTTCTCGCTCTTGATGTACCGGACTCTTGCATACAAGGGTAGTTTTCGCTTACTCCAATCGTACTTTGCATTCAAACTTCATGCTCTACTGGTTACTGATAAGAAATCAACAGTATATTACTTTAAATTACTTAAAAAAGAGCCCTTCCGAGGTTTCAATCTATTTTTCCTCTTTAAGTATTTCGGTCTACCACCTGGGTCATCTTATTGTTCGTGACAATATGTATTAAATTCAGAATATAAAACAAATTCAAATTTACTCCTATTGTTTTTATAATATACCTGATTCATGCTTACAAATTTTACTGTTTCATACAGCAATTTTACTAGAGTATAATTCTATTTAAAGGATAAATTTAATTGATAGATAATTTAGAAACATAATAACAAGTAGATATATATTGTGACGTGGTAGATCTGCTTGGAGTAGATCATCCGTCACTTAGAGCTCTGTAGTACCGACGCGGCCAGCGCAAGAATCGGCACTTGGCATATGGCGCGCGTATCAGTATTGGCAGAAGACGCGGAAAAGTACAGCTACGACCAATTGCGGGCGTAGCGCAGTGGTAGCGTGAACGCCTTCGAATCCGAAGGGACTCGGGTACCAAGACCTGACACCCGTTCCTTTTTTTTAATTTGTAGCAAATGAGTCTCATTGTTACAATATACGGAGAAAAAAAAATAACAATGATTACTATAAACGAGTAGTAAGTCAGAACCAATGAAACAATTTTTTACTTACTACTTGTAATTCATAGCACTAAATACTAAAATATCAAGTAACGAGTACTGTTTTTCTTTCTTTTTGCATCATGGTTCCCAATTACTTGACATATATATTTATCAGTACTAAGCAGGATAGTAATCATTGATATTTTTTGGATTTGCCTGCTTTGTGTATACGTTATATATTTTCAAAGACACGGATCTGTGTAAAGAAATGTTGGCTGTCGACGTAAATTAGACAATTTTGTTAGGATGTTGCTGTATGCTTTTAATTCGCAACGCGAAAATGTTATATACATCATAATAAAGAAAATATGAAACCGCGGGTACGAGTGCGAATCGATGTATTATTTTTGCGCTCACCCTAGTAGAAATTGAATTTCATTTAATAGGTACTAAATAGATATTCTTATTTATTAGATTTTCTTATAAGATTCTCCGTAGAATGGGTGGAAAATGGGTGAAAAATAGGCGCAAAATAAGCGCAAAATAAGCGCAAAATGTGCTCATTTTTATCCCTCGGTGTAACGTTTAAATTCGTATGACAATCATGCTAAGAATAAATATATTTATAAAAATTATAGTTTTATAAACAAGTCCTAATTAAATAATTATTTAATAATAATTTTTAAAGTAAATAATATTTATAATAATTTTTTTTCTTAATTTATCTTAGATTATGACTTAAATAGGGAAAAGCGCGCCTGGTTATAGTTGACTAAAATATAAATTATCTTCTCTTTTGAGTTAATTTTTAGCTTATAAACATATATTAAATTTAAGTATAGTTATGTGCTTCTAAGGGGAGTTCGTACCGATATCTTCACAAATCCGCCACCTGAAAATTTGCGAGCAGAAGTGGCGCTGCCGTCAGGTAGGCTGAGTCCGCGTTCGAAAATAATTATGGGCAATTAAAGAAAATAAAGATTCTTCCACATAAAATATTGACGTAATGATTAATTACATATTACATAGCTCATTGAAAAGTCAGTATTTTCGACGAATAGTGATAAGTACAAATCAATGCTGAGAACACATACAGAAGTCACTTCGTACTTATCACTATTCGTCGAAAATACTGACTTTTAATGGGTTAAGTAATATGTAATTAATCATTACATCAATACCTATGGCGCTCAACTTTAATTTTATGTGGTAGAATTTCTATTTTCTTTAATTGACCATAATTATTGTCCAACACGGACTCACCCTACCTGACGACAGCGCTACTTCTGCTCGCAAATTTTCGGGTGGCGGATTTGTGAGGCTATACTCTACGAAATCCCCTTTATTAAAAATAGGTATGTGAAAATTATAATAAAATATTAAAAAGATATAACATAAATTAGTTGGAAATCAGACATAAACGTAAAAAGCCCATCCGAATCTTTGGAATTTTGAGGTTTACTGTTCGCAGAAAGTCGGACACATTATTACAATATTTTAAGGTTATGGTCATTCTATAAGTGGTAATAAAATAGGTGAAAAAGCATTTCATCACATGGTATAAATTTCTCAAGGGCACTACTTTGCTCAATTGAAGCTACGCCGAGTAGCGTAATGCGTGAAAATCAATCGCACGAACAGTTATCATGATTCATAAATATTACTAAATTCGTTAGTAAGCAATGAAATTTTATAAAGGTTTCTGATGACATTGGAAAAAGTACATATATTTTTTTTTAAACTTTGACAAAAGATAAACCTAAATATTCCTAATGTTTTAAAAATGTCCTTATAATTCAATCGCACCTCAAAGAGTTATTATCCAATATAATAATATTTATTTAAAAATTTGCATTCATATAAATTTTGTAATTTTCATGAGGTATGGGGTAAAATCTCAACGACAATTTTCCCAACGTATCATAACTTATTGATTATAATTAAAATTTTATACGTAAAGTTTATTTATAGTAGTATACACTCTTTATTCGAAAGTCATGCCTGTTTTTCGGTATCAAATAAACATTTAGTCAGTAGAAAATTGTAAGAATTGGAAATAATTAGTGTGTGCAACATTTCAACTTACAAAATTACAAAATTATATGATAGATAAAAAATGATAGTTGGAGATTCCAGTGAAGAAAATGATTGGTTTGCCCGAAAGAATCGCACTTCCCGTTCGCGATATCATGTGTATACCATGAATAAAGGAGATAATGTTCAAATTGTAATAGACTCGAACCAGTGAATAATCAAGTAGGTACATCACTTCGGTATTCGACGGAACGCGGGCGCGGGTGCGCGCGTGGATACGTGTGCATAGATATACACGCATATATACCCATACACGTGTATACTCGAGACGCGCGGTGAGCAATAGATATAGGCCTCGCGATGGTGTCCCTCGCGGCTGTTGTAAACTCATAATTACTACACATCGCTCTTTTGGAGTGAAGTGCAATACTTGGAAGAACGGAGAAAAAGGAGAGCAGACTCGAGGTATTAAGCTGGTTCGTGCATAATGGTTTGCATATGTTTTGTTGACAACACTCTTATCCACAACCTCGTTTAACAATGCGAAACCCGATAAAATCATTCTTTTCTACATACGTAAATTCCTGTTAAAGATAACTATCAAGATAGAATCAACAACCAACTCCATAAGGTAGAAGTCCTTATTAATAAACGATTTTTCACATGTTTTTTGTTCCGATCTCAAAAAAAATTGAAATAAGCATAAATGTTGGAAATTTATTTAACATTTTAATTTAAACGCTTTTAATTAATTATATTATTGAAAAACGAAGAGCCTTATGTGCACGTATTATTAAACGCCTTGAAAATACATATACCGACTGTTTATTTAAACACTTTTAAAAACTCAAAATTTAACTATTTTTTAACAATTTAGCTTAGTATTTCGATTGATACTACAAGGATTTATCTTTATTTAGTGTATGAAATATTAAAATTATATAAATAAAACGATTTTTAATAATTTTAATCATAAGAGAGTCTTCCGTGAGTCTTGATGCAACTATATTATAAAGATTCAATAGCTCCTTTTTCACATACTTTTGAGTTTTAATCGGTTACTAATGAATAATGACGAGCATACACATATTAGTGATTCGATAGATATACGTTTCACTAACATACATACTGAATAATATCAATTTTTCCGAAAGAAAGCTCAAAAGTAACCTTCAAGTGCGTTTGTAGGTAGACTTTCTAACCAAAAGAAATGCATTATTTAGCCTTTATACAACAAGCATATATCATTTTAAATCGATTAATAGTGCATTTTTAACTATTTTACCAATAAACATCTATAAATAAATCGGTAAATATATTGATTTAAAAGAGTGTTTATACCGTTTAATAATAGGGACAGGAACAAAATCATATGTAAGTAGTATGGAATAGCTAATAATTTAATTAAAACAATATTAAAATTGCAAAACAGTCTGTAATCGAATTTACGATATAAAAACTATCCCCTAATGCTTAAACGATCATATATAATCATCTTATTAATGAATTAGAGTTAGAAAACATGCATTATTTTTTCGTAATTTCCCCTGCAGTGCTTCATTCAGATTTATTTCAATTCGTAAACATAGTTAATAGCCTAAATTATTTAATAAAATTTTTCTAATCATTAATATACATATATACTTTTCTTTTAATTCGTATATTACTTTCTCTCTGTTTAGTACGAGGTACACTTTTCTCGAGGTGTTCATTAATAGGGACTTTTTACTTAAACCTTACTTAAACTAGATCATCATACAGTAGGTAATGGGTCGCTTAGCTACTTTATTATATGATATATTTAAATCCGAGAGATTTCGATATTATAAAAACCACAATATACTAATTGAACTTGAAAAAATTGTAACTTTGCCACAATTGAGATTTTTTCATCCAAAAGTCTACAAATAGCTTGAAGTAATACCTTTTAAAGGGTCTGTAGCTTAGTAATGGTCTTCAATTTTGTAAAAATTTATGATAATTTAAAGAAAGACAAAAAGAGTTTCAAAAATTAACACGGTAATTCTCATTTGAATTTCTAAAAAAATTTCGTGTTTAAACGAACGGTTGTTTCGATTTGGAGTATTCAGGATGCTCGAGATGCAGATAAGTATGTAAGTATCAAAATGTACAAGTGAGGTACAAGTTACCTCGATAGCTATACTAGCGGTTTATCCACATGTACGAGTTTAAATCGGTCGTGTGTTAGGCTTACACGGTACTCGATCTATACGCTGCGCATCGCCCTCTTACTCTGTACTTAGACTCGGAAATCCGAAGGTACATTGTACATCAGTTTTCTAAGAAACGCAGGAGCGCAATCAATGCATCCTCCAGCAAGGCGAGTCTCCGATCAAAAGAACGACTCGACTCGGTGTTTACTGCTCGATATAGCTGATGCTTTTCCAGGCGAGATTCCAGACGTTCAACAGCAACTTCAACCGACACAGGAGTTCGGGTAACCGCTTCTATATACCTGAATCTTCTTGACTCTTGGTATACGTGGAATTTTAGGCATTTTCATTGATAGCGAAATATAGATAGTCTCAACATTAAAGTATTTTTTTTTCTTTCTTTTCTTTCATTTTCACAATGACACATTTTCATGATTAGTTTTTATCAAATACCAGATTTATGTAAAAAAGACAACCAATTGCGAATAAAAAATTTATTAATTTGATTGGAATATAATGATGTAAAATATATAAGAAAAATCATAATGTTAATGCAACATTGACGTTAACCAAAATGACGTTAACATTTTTACCATCAATTGCGTTTGCATCTACATGTAATTTGACTAAATTCTTGGAATTGCATTAAACCGGTATTATTTTTTTAAATAGCTATGTGAAGAAAATAGAGAAAGAAAGTTGTCAAGAAAAGGTATTGCATTCCGCAAAAATGAATCTGTAAAAGAAAGAGAGTCGTGAAATGGCTGACGAAACCTGCAATTACTGAATATTTCATTGGATAACTCGCGTGCGTGTAGACTCTTCTCCACAGTCGAATTCGCAAAGTTGGTGTTGAGTATTTTATCTCTACATCTCTCTCGCTCTGCGTGTAACAGGCTCACGATATTTCATGTATAAGATGTACACCTCTCTCTCTCTCTCTCTCTCTCTCTCTCTCTCTCTCTCTCTCTCTCGCATGCGTCAAGATGCGGCGCGAGCAAATATGCACGTGAGGCTTTTATGTACCGTGTTTCCAACCTCGGTTGGATTGCGCGCATCGTTTCCTTCAACTCTCGAGAGCGAGCCGCGGCAACACCGACACGCGCCGCCACGTGGCGCGCAAAGTAAAAAAGACCCCGTAGTATATAACCCTCCTTCTCACTTTCGAACTCGCGCGAGCCGTCTAAACTCCTTTTCGCCTCTCCCTCCTTCTCGCTCTCTCTCTCTCTCTCTCTCTCTCTCTCTCTCTCTGTCCTGGGTGCACCTCCCGCTTCAGTTGTGGCTGGAACATAATTAACCATCAGTTTTGGGTTTCGATCTCGACACGTAGGGACATAGCCCCCTGACTGCTTCGTGAACAAGAGATAAAGAGAGATGGAAAACGAGCTGGATCCTTGCATGATGGGATATATTGAAAAAAAATAATGAAGAAAACGACTACAAAGCGACTTGTGAGCCAAAGAGGGCGAGGCACTATGCCGGAGAGAAATAATTATCGAGGGACATGAACAATACCGAACCACTAATGTGATAACCGAACGTCCAGACAACTTTTTTATTTTTCTATGTTAATCGGTATTTTGTATATATGCATGTATATGATATACATGAATTTTTATATCAGATCTGCGTGTGTGTGAGTTATGCAAGAGCAAGATACGCAAGCAGTTCAATATTAAACTATGTTACTACCTATTCCAACTTAAACCAGCAGTATTAAAATTGTTATACGATATTGCATAACGAATCGGAAGCAGATTATAGATTATAAATACATCCATTTATATAATATATTATGGTTTTTTTATTCAAACCTTATTGTGACAACGATATACCTCTAAAATCTTCTTACAGAAGATAGTGTTTTGAACTAGTTCAACAAAATCTATTTATTAAAAATACTTTTATTAAAATAGTATTCGACTCAATATACTATAATTAAATCTATAATATAAATGATTATTCCAAAATCTGTTGTAATGATAGTGTTTTCAAGTAATTTTATTAGATCAATCAGACAAAATGAACAACATTACTATATGGGAAATTCCATGTGAAGTGATCCAGTTAAAAAATAGAATTTTGTTTTAATGTACGAAATCAGTAAAACACTACTTTAATAGAGTGTACCTCAATTTTTAGGCCCAAATTTCAATTAATACCAGAGCTGTAGCCAATTTAAAAACTGAATTTGTTGAAAAAACGACTTTGGCCAAAATCTAACAATTTTTACCTATAGGGGAGGACGGGGCAAGTTGACCACGGGTTTAATTTCACATGGAATATTTTCACGCAGAATGCGTTTTTAAAATTGTGCCCGGGTAAGAAAGTTACTTTTTCATTTACAAATCTTTGTCTCGAGATACGTTTGTGAATTTCAAAGCACTCGAAAAGTTAGTACGAAAAAACTGTTTTTGCACTTTGTATTAGGATCTTATTGCCCGTGCAGAAATACATTTCGCGAGAGAAAGAAAAATATTGCGATTCGCGGCGGTAGACAGTTAAATTCTATACTTTCATACGAACATTTTGACGTGCGACTGGTCTCTGACAGTCAAGTATTAACAGAGTTACGTGCATTTAAAGTCATTTGTACGGCCATTTGGGGCTAAGTTGCTCAAAACCGTGGGGCTAGTTTGCCCTTTCGAAAATACACGTATTTAAGTAAATTTTACGTTAGATTCAAACTAAATTGAACAATAGTTCTTACGTGTAGTTATATGTAGTTAGTATATTATAAAGACCGTTTTTCAATACCAATGTTCGTCTTTAAATTCTGTTGGTAAGGTAACGGTAAGTGGTACCGACAGAGAACTCAGATGTGAGTTAAAAAAATTTCAAATTGGTCATTTTGGAGCAAAGTTGCGAAAGAAATTACAAATTGATGAAATTTCAGCTAAAATTTAGTAGTAAAAAAGTATTCATGTTTTTGACCACAATTTCAACAATTTGAGCTTTTTCTCCAATCACATCTGCTTAATCTCAGCTTTCTTCTGAATTTCGGATTGATAACCTATAGGTAACCTATTGATAACCCATAAGCAACAATCCAAAAAAGAAATCTAAAAGGGATTTCAAAGAGTTCTTAAAATATCTGCGAATGTCCTCGGACATTTGTCAATTCTAAATGAATTCCTTTAAAATTCTTTTTCAATTCTTTTTTCGGGTTATGCTTATGGGGTATCTATATTCGTTTCCGAGTTATATAAGCGATCAAAGTGGAACTAATTTTTTTACAAAATTTGCTTTAGTTATCTATAACTTGGGTAAATTAACGCGTTAGGGTCTAAAACTCTGACTTCCCGTGTAAAAAAAATTAGTCTATAATTGGTCTTAATAGAAAAGTCTAGCTTCCAAGTCTAGATAAAGTCTAACTACCGCACCTATCCCAGATTTATTTTCAACTGATGAAGTCTTGGATAAGACTAGCGAAAGTCTAGATATGGTCAAGTAAGTCTTGGAAAAGTCTATAGCTATGTTTTACCCCATTTTTAAATTTATGGCAAGTCTGGGTAACGTCTAGGGTGTCCACTTCTAGACTTTCGCTAAACTTATCCGAGACTTCATAATTTGAAAATAAGTCTGGGATTAGACTTTATTTAGACTTGGAAGCTAGACTTTTCCAAGACCAATTCTCGACTAAATTTTTTACAACAGTATCCTCATATTTTAATATTGCAACAAATATCCTACAAATTGGTTGAGATCCGTGATCCGAAGAACGTGGCCTCTAATAGTGAGCTGTTTTATTCTTTTAAACTTTTGTTGAATTTCTGGTTAAGAAGAGTGACGTTTAATTAAACTGTATTTTGTACTTAATCAAAATTTATACACAAATACAAAAATAATAAAATAATGATTGATCTGTTACATAATTATTTCAATAATTTAAAATGAATTATTATAATTTTGCCACAAATTTTAACAATATATTTATTAAAATTTTAATGAATTTAATGTCAAAATCCTCACAAAACCCTGATTTTGACTCATTAGCCATGATTCTGAGAAGATTCTGCGAAGAAATATTTTTCAATGTTCGTTTCATAAAATTTTGCTTTGATATAACAGCATATCCGTCATTCGGAACTATTATATATAATACATGTACATTGTTTAATGAAAAGTAAACAATTAGTTAAAACCTATATAATATTTATAATATATAAGAATGTTTATTAGAAAAAATGAAAAATATAATTATCCTGGATAAAGTTTGATTATTACATTATATATGTAATTTTACATTTTAAATAAGATAATAGATAGCATCAATGTTCCACTTTTTAATTGTATTACTGTTGTAAATAATCGAGTAAAAATTATATTATTTATTTAAAATATGAGTAAGCACCTATTAATAAATGATTAATAAATTAAACACAAAAAAATTTAATTATTAAATTGACTCTATTTAATCCGCATTTGGTTAATATTTATTGTTTCCTTTGATTGTACGTATGATGATTTTTAATTAGTGCTCGATTAAAGTAGCTCTTCTTCGATGATCGAACAGTATTGCCCTATTAAACTTTAGCAATTTAGTTATTTTATAAAAATGTATATGTGCTATATTATTAGCTAAAGTATAATATAAGTCACAAATAGATATATAAATTTTTAATCGGCTGATTATTATATTTAATTATTGCAAACGTAAATTTGAAGATAATTTATTAAATTAATTACATTTTCCTTATAATATTACTTTTTATTATTTTAAGCTATAATTATCGTGATAAAATCAACAATCAAAAAATTGATAAAATAATCTTTTCTTAAAGCAAGATAAGGAAACGGAGAAAGATGTCGTATTTCTTGAAAGTTGGTATTGAATTAGCGAGAGATGCGATATCGATTACATTAGTCGAGTAATTATTGGTTCGAATCGTTTTGATCTTAGCTCAAGGGGATGTTGGCTGGCTGATTGAAATGTTGCTCTCGTAAAAATAATCGAATTTCTGCAAGCCTACAGTTAAAACGTTAATTACAGTCGATGCTGCGGCTTCGTTGCTATATATAAGCGTCGATTACAAAATTGCTGTGGCGACTCCCACCATGACACCTTAACACTACGTGCAAGCTACTTTTTCTAACAATACCAATAATTTATTTTCTTCATTTTTAAAATTTTTCTAACAATAATTCGGCAACATTAATTAGTGTAATTATCTAACGACTATATAGTAATAAACAATAATATAGTATTTACTTTATTCGCAGTCTGGACTGTCATAATTATAGAAGAGCGTTCATGTGATAATTTCGCCAATTGTTTGGTGTATTGCATTATAGTACATATAGCCAGCTATAAATTATAATTTTAAAGAATATTTTGGTTAGAATTCTGTGCGGTAGAGAAATTAGATATGGTCTCGTTCAATGGAATCATAAGTATTTCAGTTGTTACTTCTTTGCGCAGGTTTGGTGAAATAAAGAAAGGAATAGAAAGAAAGAGAGAAAAAAAGAAAGGTAAAAGGATATAAGGAAGGTACGAAAATCCATTTTATCAAAAGTGTATAAACGTTCAATTTATATTTATGAGGAAGGAGAATGTCCGTGTGTGTGCGTGTGTGTGCGTGTATACATGAGACCGGAAGCTTGTTGAAAGTACGCGCTGGAACTGGATTAATGGTCCGAAGGTATAGGGGGCGTGGAGGCTCGTTTCATAAACAAACCGAGGGGCAGCAGCAGCAACAGCGGCGGCAGAGGCGGCAGAGGCATCGAGTGGCCCTTCACTTAGCCCATAAGGAAAGCAAGACGCGGGTGGACGACACGTGCTAAGCTAAAATCATGATACCCAGCTTTCTATACACACCCTCTCGTGTCGAGTATCACTAGACTCAACAACTAGTGCATTATACACTCAACCTGGGCCATGAAATTTTCAAGCCATCGAGAGTACAAACGAACCAGCGCGCGCGAGCGTGCGTGTCGCGTGTAATCATCGCCCTCGTTAAATCAATCAGTCTTGAGCGAATTCGTCAACACTCCACGTACAATCCCACCCTCTCATATCTACATACGTATACATGTACACTCCAAAAATATTGATTCCATCACGATAATTAATTAGACTTGTTCGGCATAGTTTTACACAACGTTAGACGTACGTTTGACAACTGAAATCAGGAAAAATCGCATATATAATTTTTGGCAGCTCTACGCGTGACCGAATTTTAATCAGTTTTTAAAGTGGCTTTCCCGATAAATTCCCTCATTCTCAGCCAGTTTTAAGAAAACTCGATAGTAACTTGGGAACATTTCTTGTAGGAAATATGTTTTTACAATAATTAATAATTTATATTAAAATTTAAGTAAACTCGCGCGAGAATATTAACCTTTATAACAGAATAATCAAAACACGGAGAATAATTTTTTATACAAAGTATCTACAATATTGAGGTAAAATAATAGATAAAAAACACACAAACGTCTGCATTTTACTCAGAACATTTAGGTAATATTTATTCAACATTTCTCTCCGTGTACAATTATGCAATTTTTTTAGGTGATTGGTGCAGTAGTTAATAAGATTAATTGTTTTCAAACTTTCAAACTACCACTAAAGATCGACTAAAATTTTTGAAACGTATAACCTCATTAGCTACTGCACCAATCACCTTAAAAGTTTGCACAATCAGATTATTTCATTACAAAAGGCATTATACAATGTTTTTCGTTGGATCGTAATATACATAAACTGTTTGAAATTCGGTTGTTGGTGTTTTTGTCAATAATCAAGATGTCTGACTTATAGTATGAGGATGTTCGCAAATGAACATTCACTCGTTGGACTTTCAAGATGAATTGCAAGCATACAAAGAAACACACACACGCACACAGAGAGGGAGAGAGGGCGGGCGTCGGAAAAAGTGTGATTTAAGCATTGGAGGTGGGAGGAACGAATGTACCTGCGGGGATAGGTCAGTGAGCACCTCGTCCAAGTCCGCGGACGGGATAAAGAAGGTGTTATTGGGGAGTCGAGACCCCGCGGGATACAAGACCCCTGCGGCGAAGTTGCGACTCCCGTACGAGCCTCCCGTTCGAAAATCTCACCTCGTCTTTTTCTTCCTCGGGTGCTCCTCGTGGCTTCGGAAGAGCTATATATAAGAATGCCACCTTCGACCTTCTCCGGGTTTCCTCCTCTGACGAGTCGGTTCTCTTCTCGCGGGCTAATAAATTATCTTTCAACACGGAGGTTCTGATCAATTGATTTGCAAATCAACGTCTCGGGGAATTACGGTGCATCGACCCATTCGCCTTTTTTTTCTCTTACAGCCCTAATGAATGAGTCGTTTGCTTTTTAATCAACCTGATCGCCGATTATTGCTTCGATATATAATACGTATATATACAATATCCTTTTAAAACTATATGACAGAGTAGACATGTAAATTAATCTATTGCGCAGGTGTCCAGTAACGTAAAGTAATCGACAATTTGCCAGGAAAGAAAAATTCAACAGTATTTTTACAAGACAAGAGTCGGAGAGTTTGGAAAGTAGGAGAGAGAGAGAGGGAGAGAACAGACTCGATTAAAATAGGCGTCGAGCGGGGCCACTAAAACCTGAAGACCGAGACGACGACGACGTATGCGTTAATGATTTGATTAAAAAAATCAAATGGAGCAGATGCGCGCATGGGCGCTCGCGAGATAGAGGCACTCAAACTCATTAAACTAAAGATTCCTCGGATGATTTATCGTGGATTATGGTTCGAAAGAGGCTTTATGCCGCGGTCTTCCTGTATAACAAAGAGCCTCCGAGTTCTGCATTAGAAATCATCTCTCTCCCTCTCTCTCTCTCTCCTCCCTTCCCACTCGAACGATTTAACGCTTAGGTCGAGGACATAAATTCTGCGACGATAGTTGGGGTTATATATATTTATATTTATTGTCTTCTTTTTTATAGACATACTTTTCACGTAATTGACGTTATTTGAAAGTGTTTGCGCAACTTTATGTTTCAACGTTTCGGTTAAAATAATCGTTAACTATAGTTGAAGTTACACACAGTTAAATTAATAGTTAAATTATGGTTTTAAATATTCATTAAAGAGTTAACTGCTGAAACTGTATATATTTTAGTAAAAAGTAAAAATTAAATAGTTTAAAAAATACTAAAAAAAATTTACATCAATTATTTTACCAAGAGGAATTTAATAATTATTTAATTAAATAACCTAGTAATAATATATAAATAGTAGATATATGGTATTTTACATGGTTATTCGTACATAATTTATTATTTGTTATTGTAATATAATAATAAGTGAATGAACTAATCATAATGATTGTTTAAAATAATTGTGCGTTTCGTTGTTGTATATAGTAAATAAACGAAGAAGAGAAAGGTAAAAATAAAGGAAAATAATAAAAAGGGCAAAATGATTCCATTGTGACGTTGCGATTCGTGCACGCGAGAGAGGACCCATTAAACCGCCGGTTAATTGTATTTTTAGGGTCTTCCTATATACGAAAAACTCAAGAGGAGAAAGGGTTATTCTAATTTACCGACCCATTCGCTCGGTTTATAGACATCCTCGATATACCGTTTACGGCATAACCAACACCACACCTCGTTAAATCAGGAGAAGAACTCGGATTACGAGCGCATCCTCCTGAAGAATTATAATCGAGCGACGCGAAACACCCGAAAATATCGAGTTAAAACCATTTTTGAGTTTTAAACGTTCTGCGCATCCTCTTCTTGATTTTTATTCCATTAATATACCTTGTCTTCGTTGAATTAATTAATACAGGACAATGTGGCTCTTTGACCCAAATAAGCGAACCCTTTTTCAATACGACAAAAACATTGATATTTTCTTGATTATTATAGAAGTTGCATTAATACAATTGGTTTCAACGGAATATGTAAGTCGAATTCAACATTCGGATATTAAACAATCCAATTAATACAAATTCAATCGATAGAAGGAAGTGAATATTGCGCGCACTCGCGGTATATACCCTTTAGTTTTCTCGTTGATTAGTTTGGACCACTACCGTATATGTGGGTGTTGTAACTAATTCTTGAAATTCTTAGGCGAAGATAAAAATAAAATCTACGAAAAAGGGAGAGTAGGAGCAGGTCGTCGGGTTCGTTAACAGGAGTCAATGAAAACGAACGAGCCGAAGGTGCACGTACAGGTTCAAAGAAAGCAGTCAAGAAAAAGAGAGAACGCAAGATAGCCCAGAGACCGAGACCGAGGCAGAGGCAGAGGTATAGGCAGAGGCAGAGGCAGAGGCAGAGGCAGAGGCAGAGACAGAGACAAGAGGAGCATATATACAAGGAAGAAAACACGAGGGAGAGAAGAAGAAAAGAGAGAGCTGCTGTGTGCGAAGGGTTGAAATGAAAAAATGGGGCAAACAAAAAGGAACGGGAGCATCAACTCTCTCCGGCTCTCTCTTTTGCGCACGAGCGCATACAACTGGCTTATCCTCGGAGTCCGAAAATAATAAATCTCCGCGCGCGCCCGGGTAAGATTATTAAAAGAGTTCTTTGGCTCTCCTGCGTGGCGAAGAAAGGTCAAGAAACAGAAGGGCAGATGAAGGTGGGGGGGGGGGGGAGGTGGAGTGGCGATGAAGACAGAAGGGACAGGAGCGTATCTAGAAGAAAGAAACGGCAGCGAAGAAAAATAAAACGCGTTACCTTTTCTTAATGAAGCCGAGGACTCCGCAAACCGGGGGAAGAGGTGAAGACGAAGGATTATGAGTATAATAGCTAGAAAGGTAAAGGGAGAAAAGAGAAAGAAAGACAGCGAGACAGAGAAAGAGAGAGATATTATATTATACGCGCGTATAGATAATACGCGAGACGCGTTGAAAAGACGAGGATAGATGGAGGGCATGCTTGCCCTGTACAAATTAATTGGAGTCTTAGATATTAGGAGACCGAAACTAAATGTAATCAAAAATAGACGAAATTAATTGAACTGATTGTTTGTACCTCGTTTCAATTTCCTCCGCTTCGAAACAATTCCGCTTAGATTTATATAGATAGATATGATCATCATCATAAATTGTCATAATACTCATTATCAGATACATGTCTCCGTGAAATGTAATTATTTTTACTCAACATAAAGTATATTTAATAACACGTCAATATATGCGTCGTAAGAAACACTTTTTTTTCTAGTGCAAAATCATTTATCTATTACGCACAAAAAACTGAGATAAATGCGTTAACTGGCAATCAACGTGTAGTGCCCCTTTGGAAAGAAACGATTATTTAGAATTTCGCAGTTGTATAATTTCACATTTCATTAAAAGAATTAAAATATCTCATTTTTTTCGCATTTTGACAAGAAAAATTCTACCCGCTAATGCAACAAAGTAGGACACTCTTTGGTCGATTTTAAATAAGTACATTGCTTGCACGCCAAAACAGACGTGTACAATTTGTCAGTGTTCACAATGTAGACGTGAAACGATAATGAAAATAAAATAATAAAAAAATGAATATCTAAAAATGATCATAAAGATGTCTAAAATTGCGTTTTGTTCAACACTTTTTAAAAATATTTTAAAGATAAAGAAAAAAAAGAACCAAGATCGAGAGGAGAGAAGCAAGCAAATGTCGAATATAGTGGGTGTGTTCGAGCGAGCTTCTTTAACGAGTGATCTTGAGAGGGTCGGGAGGGAGGGGGGTGCAGAGCAAGATGGAATAACCGGGTGTGCTCTCGTGGTTTACCTAACGACATTTCACTCATCATAATCAGCGCAAGCGTCGAGAGCGTTTCGTTTTTGCTTGAGAAAAATACGGAGCCGAGAGTTGCACAAATAAGAAGAGCATTTAACGATGAGCACCTTGATATACTCGCTGTTTCACAGACCGGTCAGCTCGACGACTCATTTGAATTCACTCGCGTGCAAGCGTCCCGGTGATTAAGACTCTTCGATCAAAATTGTTTCGTTTAACGCAATATTCTCCTAATTTACTCAAATGTTCTTCAGACTATATGTGCAATTATTATTGGCTTTTTTTCATTTTCATCGACCCACCTTTAACGATTATATATTCATTATATTTCGAGTCATATTACACGAAAGTTTAATAAATAACTTCAATCCAACAAAAAAGCATCTAGACACATAAAAATTATAAAATTTAATGAAGTTATCGATGTATGTCATTAAACTTTACTTTTATCCGCACATAATTTTTGCTTTGTTTTTACGTTTCATGATACAACATGATAAGCACGTATATAAGAAAATTTATAAATTGCGTCGGAGATATTTTGAAGAAAGCTAGTAATAGCTGCGTGTAAGAAGGTAATTTAATTGTGAAAGAATTAAAACATTAGATGTATATGTGAAATAATAAAGTGAGGAGGTTACTGCAACAAGTATGGTAAGTGCACGGGATAGCGTGACAACTGTGCATTTAAAATTGAGTGCTTTGATGCACGTACAAACGGACGCCTTGTCCGCTTCTCTCTCTCTCTCTCTCTCTCTCTCTCTCTCTCTCTCTCTCTCTCTCTCTCTCCTCTCCGTCTGTGAATAAAAAGCGAAAGATCTTCGTGACACTGTAATTTTCGGAATTGTAATATTCTCTCATATTTTCTTGATTATGAAAAATTAAAACACATTTATATCGAACACCGGTTTATCTTATGCAATTCATTGCGAGTTTCTATTTTGCATTAATAATTTCAACTTATTATTTATTTATTTTTTTATTATTTTAACGTTGCTCTTTTTATGCTCCCAAATTGGTGCTAATCAGCAACGGAGGTGATACGATGTCTTTGTTAAGAAAGCACTTGCTAAAAATCCATTCCCCAGTGGTACTTGTATCAATCGGCCGGGGCCGGGAATCGAACCTGGGACCTGCAGATTACGAGCCATCGCAGGCCTCAACTTATTATTAAAGCGTATTGTGAATTGAGCAGGTTCGAATAAAATAGAAAGTAACATAAAGTTCAAAATCAATAAGCCAAAAATTTGTGTCGGATCCCGTGTAAAAAAAAAAGTATGGGAAACGTCTGGGAAAAGTCTGGCTTATAAAGTCTAGGCAAAGTCTAGCTGGTGAGACTATCCCATACGTTTTGCCAGACTTAATATATTTTAAATCAACCAGACTTTCTCCCGCACATTTTGCCAGACTTTATAATTATTTTGAAAGTCTGGGATAAATAAGCCATACTTTTTCCCACACATTTTACTAGACTTTGTAATTATTTTGAAAAGTCTGGAATAAATCAACCAGACTTTCTCCCCCACAGTTTGCCAGACTGTATAATAATTTTTAAAAGTCTAGGAGAATTCAAGCAGACTTTCCCCAGACTTCTCCCTCGTCGAATCTTTGTCGCATTGCATCTTTCAAACATAAAATTTATATTATTTCTAATTAATAAAAACAATAAATCCTCGATATGTTTTGAGCTATCGAACTCTCAAAACTATCAGATACTTATCTATCACATATAAAAAGTCAATAATGTTTTTCGTGTACCTCGCGACAACAAACTGATGAAACGGTTAGGTTATAATTATAAAAACACAATCATCAAATTGAAGTTGGTTTTCATATCGTTTTGTACGCTAACCATTTCATCAGTTTGTTTTCGCGAGATACACGAAACATATTGGTGACTTTTTTATATGTGATAGATAAGTATCTGGTGGTTTTGAGAGTTCGATAGCTCAAAACATGTCGAGGATTTATTGTTTTTATTAATTAGAAATAATATAATTTTTATGTTTGAAAGATGCAATGCGACGAAGATTCGACGAGGGGGAAGTCTGGGGAAAGTCTGGTTGCATTATCCCAGACTTTTAAAAATTATTATAAAGGCTGGCATAATGTGCGGTAGCTAGTAAAATGTGTGGGAAAAAGTATGGCTTATTTATCCCAGACTTTCAAAATAATTATAAAGTCTGGCAAAATGTGCGGGAGAAAGTCTGGTTGATTTAAAATATATTAAGTCTGGCAAAAAGTATGGGATAGTCTCACCAGCTAGACTTTGCCAAGACTTTATAAGCCAGACTTTTCCCAGACGTTCCCCATACTTTTTTTTTACACGGGATGCTTCAACTTTTTAACGTGGGGTTACAATAAACAAAATATTTATTATTTTTTGTTGAATACAAAAAACTAACGCTGAATTACCATTTATTGTACAAATAAAGTAAACGTGTCTATAATTATTAAATGAACAATCCACCCTACATCCAATGTTTCCTTCCAAGATTATCGAATTATCATACCAAAGATGCATCGACACATCAAAATTCGAAGGAGTAAATTAGTTTTCTTATACGATGTCTGAAATTTCTCGCCGTCAAGTATAATCCTGATCTATAAATAACAGTTTCTATACGTTCGATTGAACGAATACATTCCACATAATACATCCGTATAATTTCACAAGTGCATCGAAAAGGTCAAAGGATGCGCGCATCTCCGTATCATGGGTTTATCATTAAATTGACGATAATACGTGTAATTAGTGGACGATCCAAGGACCATGGCACGCGATAAATAGATCAGCGAGGTTAAATTATTGTATGCACTTTGCTAAGAAAAAAGGAGTGTAATTTAACAAATTTCGGGCACGCACGGAGGAATAACAGTATATTTAGCATATGGTTTCTAGCAAGATTACAGGTTAAAGCGTTGCTGAGCAAAATCAGCGAGAATGAATCAAAACAGAGAAAGAGACGAGGGAAGAAAATTGTGATAAAAAAATATTATAAAGAGGAGCAGAAAGAAATCGGTTGACAGAAGTAAGAACTAAACGACGCGATTTATTATTACAAGTAAAAGTAAAAATTAAAGTATAAGTAAAAGTAAAAGGGCAAGAGAGGATTTCAAAGGTTTCAAAAAACTCGGGAGGAGTTTCGCCGTGTTCGTTGGTCCCACTCGCGATACCTGTGCAAAAGGTCCTCTCGGTGATGTTTTAATACCTATCCTCAGGAATCCTCGACGCGTGATTATAGTCATCTTCTGTTACGTCTAACGGTGAATTAGCATTTTTCCCTAATAAAATCTATAGCCGCGTATCATTATCGAATTATAGTACGTCCAAGATCGTAATCGGAACGAGAACAATGTTCGCGCAAGAGGTTTCCGCCGGTTCGACGAAATTGTTTTTGCATACTAAAAGAGGGAGCGTCGTGCGCCCCAGCCCAAGTCTGAGTCCGAGCCCGTGTGCCCGCGCCCGCGCCCGCGCTTGAACCCCTCTAATTTTTAATAGACTGTCCAGCGCTATAACAGAGAATAATGCATATTATTATGTGATCAGATGCGCGCGCTACGTTATTCGACGGACGTTATAATAGCTATACGTCAGATATTTATAATTATTTTAATTTTTAATAAAAATTACGACTTTTATCATTCGAACGATTACGCGTTGCTCGCTTCGGATATACACACTTTTTCAGTCATTATTTTTTTTCAACCATCTTCGTTTCATTACTCAAAAGCTTTGTACTACCATTTTTTCTTTGGAATCTTGCTACAATATGTAAACTATGTGTAACTAATAATAATATATTTTCTATTTCATTTTTTAATGTAATTGTTATTAACCCAATTCTATTAATCTTGAGTGAGATCATTCAGAACATTATATCTTATCTTAAAGTAAAGTAAATACAAGCGATTCAGAGACAGATCAATTTAAAAAAATACAATATACATATAAATACAGGTTTATATATTAACAATATTCATTGTAATTGTTTGATTAAACGACTTAGTAGATTTAAATTAGCAATTAGTGTAATCCTCGATTTTAATGGGTTAATGGGATCGCTGCAGTAAAATTTAGCGTAGTTTTAATCTACGGGTTAAAAAACTACATTTACGTTTGAAAGCGCAATAAATTGTTTAACATTCAATAGTGTTTGCAATAAATGCCGCAAAGAGTGAATGGTGTTGGAATAGAAGGAGGGTAAAGAAGCAGAAGCAACGAGAGGAGCAACTCTCGGTCGCATAGGGGCGATGTCCGATTTAGTGCTTTTAAAACGTATATTCCTTCAATTTTCTAGTCGAGTAAGCGTTGCGTTGAGGACCCTTGTGCGCCTGGCAAAGCGTGCACTATCCTGTTACGCGATCTTGCCCGGGCCGCAATCAAAATTCAAATCACACTTTTCCAGTTCAACATAAAATCAATAACTCCTATGCCCTTGATGGTTTTCTCTCCCTGAATTCCATCGAAATTTAATCACTTCTACAATCTTTTATTATTTTATTTTCATTTACCTTGGGCTTGTCCCAACTGTTTACTTTACCAAGGAGCTCCAGTCAGTTTTCCTTATACGTGTTATTATAAACGGTATATAATTAGTAAGATGGATTATTTTGTTATTATCTGCGCGCATGTTACCCGTTGGAATATAATATATAGATATATTGCATTGGTACAGTAACCATTGTTGTAGCAATAAAAGTAAATAAATTAAAATAAAAGGGTAACGAAATACACATACATTTGCCAATGACAAACCAATTGTACAGGCCTTTTTAAAAGATACGTTCCATCGTTGAGGGGTGTACGTTTTCTTTTCTGCGTGTGCGTAAGGTAAAGTACCCAAATGCGGGACAAAATTTAAATGGGCCTCGGTTGAAACAGAGTTTTTAAAGTCATTACTGCAAAATACAGAAGCATGTCCCGTCGAAACGCGAGTTCGGTATTAAATTTACTTAATTATGCAGATAAAATGGCATTTATTAAGTTTTTTATTAAAAATATCTAAGTTCGAAAAATAGTGCACGGGGAGCTAAAGTTGGACAGCCATAAGCGAAGGTGGACCCTTTCGCGGGACAGAAAAATGCACGTAATGTTGGACAGATAAAAACTTACGTGTCCAACATTAGCGTAATGAGAAGTGAAGGTGCAGGTAAAGATGGACAGACCCTTGCTCGCCCGAGCCTAACCTCCAAAAATTTAAACATTAATTTTTCGGTATTTATAACTATATTGAGTGCACTTAATGTTTATTTCAACTTATTTAAGTATGAATTATTAGTATCAACTGTTATTTCTATCATATTTCTTAATTTATGGAATAGCTACGTCTGTCCCAACATTAAGGTCCAGTTTTGAGTTTGTCCCACGATTGGGTACTTTACCTTATATGACAGTCGGTGTCCGAGCGTGCCGTTACTTTACGTTACGATAGGTTTGACCAAATCGTCGTACCAAAACTATACGTACAAATTTCGTTTGCGATAAATTGTGTGTTTTAATAAAGGCTTTGTGTTAATGATAAACAAATGAACAACTAAATTATTAGTTATTTATGATGTTGTATATAACCTATATAGATATTTAATCAATCTCGCAGTTGGATTTCAAACGTGGAGTTCAATATTGTGCAACGAATGAGGAAAATAGAAAAAGGGTAATAATAAATTTACGGCACTTGACACTTCATTTCTGGACGAAGAAGATGCACTGGAAAAATAATCGTATATATAAAGTACGCGGGTCCGTCGAAGGGAAGGTGGCTTGCACACTTCGTTCGTAATAATCACTCGAGCACATTTACCGCCGGGTGATTTGAGGAAAAAGCGTAAAAAACAAAAGTCGAAGACACTCGAAGCGTATTTGGAGAGCCACCGCAGTATGCTTAAGCTCGGTATATGTGCAGCTGCAGCGGGATGACCGGTCGAGAGCTGTGTCTCGAAAGTAGACCGTTATATAAATGGTTTTTCTATATCGGCTCGTCTTCTCTCTCCCTTTCTCTTTCCCTCTGTCTCTCGCGGTTCACGCGGACATGGGTTACCGGTTCATTTAAATAAGTTAAGGGTCTCTTCTCTCTCTCTCTCTCCCTCTCTCTCCCTCTCTCCCTCTCTCTCCCTCACGTGCGCGCGCGCGCGCGCCCGCTCTCAGTTGGTCCACGACGCGCCGTATGCTGGACTATTACAGCGATGCAAAAGCTGGCTAATTACCTGCCTGACGTGAGTTATAAACCCCCCTCGCTTTCGTTCTTCGTTCTCCCTCTTCATATTATATTCCGTCTCGCTCTCGTTTCCCCCTTTGTTTTGTCCTTCTCTTTGTCTTTTTTCTTTTCGCATACTCTTTGGTGTCTTGGAGTCTGCGTCTCCACTCCCCCCCCCCCTCCCCACCCTCGCGCCGTCGCTCTCGCTTCCTTCGTCTCGCAGAAACTACTTAAATCGTGCTTGTATACGCACACACACCGATACATCGCGAATACTCGTGGCTGCTCCCGCGTCCGCACCCTCAACCGAATGCATAGATTCATTGGGTTTTGTTTTTTCTTTTTATATCTTATACGTATAACTTTGCGCATGCTTCTGATTATTTTCAGTAAATCAACGATTTCCTGTCCTGTCCATTCGTATAAACGGTCTTGCATACGTCGATGAAAATTGGTTCTCAGGTGCGGGCAATCTCTTTTTGCTCCTATCGTATCTCATCGAACAATTTATGATAATGAATAATGAACCGTTTTATTATCTTTCCCTTGTTTCAAGCGAGTTGTCTCCCTAATTACGGCTAACTATTTTATATTTTTCAATACGCAATGCTAACACTATTTTAATATTGAACTATAGTAAATGTGGTTATTTTTGACTATAAACATGCAACCATTACATTGTTCCGCTTTCTTTTATGTGCAATCCTTTTAGAGGTTTCAGTACGTTAAAACAACTCCTCCATTGGTTGTCAAGAGTTGTAAGTTGTAAGAAAATTTTTATTTTTATCGTATTTAAGACGTTCCGTAAATACATTAAAATATAAATATGTTATTTAAATCACACTTTCAATGTACTAATCACTTATTTTATACTTTCTAATCGTCTGAGCAGCCATGTAAATTGGACTGAGCTATCTTCTAGGTGCTATATATTCGTTTATACATATATACGCAATATATATGAGGCGTATGCAGTATCCCTAAATGATAATCAAGTCGGCATTATTTCCAGGACCTAATCTCTCTACGTTGAAAAAAAGGAAAGAAGAAAAAACGCAGAGGCAAGACGTCGAGAGGCTCGAGACTGCAAAACGTGTCCAATTTAATTTTCAATCCTGAGGAGAAGGAGAGAGAGAGAGAGAGTGAGAGAGGGGGGTAGGGGGAGGGGGAGGGGTAGGGGGGGAGAGAGAAGGTTTGTAAGATTACACCGCCGTAAAGCGGCTGGCGCACACTATACGGTTAGCCTTATAAAACTCGCTCGGTCTTTGGTTATTTCCGTTTTAAATTTGTCCATAAACTAATAAAAAGAAAAATTAAGCCCAACGATATATACAAGAAGAAGAGAGAAAGATTATTGCGAAATAAAGCAACTAGAGAGGACGGTGTCTTGACAGTTGTAATTTCGTAATAAACGATTGAAGAAAGAATAAAGAAAGAGAGAACTCGACTATACGCGAGCCACGGAGAAATTAATCTAGTTTGTCATGACGTGGGCGGTTTAGTTCAAAGCGCCCGCTAATGAGAGGGATTCTCTCTCTCACTGTCTCTCCCTTCCACCCTTTCTTTCTTTCGCTCAGGGACTAGGCGCGCGCGACCGAGCGTATACACACTTCCATCGTATTTGTCAATTGGATTGTCTTGATCGACCATGAATCATCTGGGGAGGATTGACGAAGTGTATACTGAACTTTATCACTTGCTTTATTGATTTGGTATCTAGTTGCTATCACTCTGATTATTGTTCCGTTAATTATCATTATTTTCATTGATAGTTTACAGTACTAAAAGTATTATATGGTAATTTATTTTTATACCCTCAATTTCAACCGCTAGCATTCAACCGTTAGACAAGTATTGCACGGTTTCATTTCCCTTTACAATTTCTCTTAGGCACAAAACATTCTCAGCTTAAAATATATTCAATTAGTTAAATTAGTTATTTCAATCTGCATTTTCGAATCGTATATGTTTACTGAATCAATGTCGAGTCGACCTCCTACACTGACAAAATTGTTAAGTTTATTTTTAAAATTATTGACACATATTTTCAATTTTCTCGAAGAATATAATATAATTACTTACTTCATAATCTACAAAATAATAACTATATATTTCCAAGTACAAATATTTAATAACACTTGTAGTCATATTTCTTTTCGAGTCACAGCCGGGTTTTATCAACTTAAACGATATTTCCCACCCGTAAAAATCTAGTCCTCGAACGCCATTTCTTGGCTTAAGGAATGACCCTCGCGGAAATGTCAATCTTAAAACTACATATAATAAAAATAGTTAGGGAATATATGGCTTTGTGATGAAATTCATGTTGTCGCATTTATTTAGCATTTGATGAAAGGAACAAATTTCAAAACATTCACATGATTTTTCCAACTTTTCCCAGTAACAGTGAACGTAAAACTTTCTGTAGCATTAGATTCGACTTTTAAAGAGTTTATTATATTGACAACTAATTTTTAACGTACTTGCAGTTATTATAAGGAGTTACATAAAATTTTATTATATTTTTATACCGCGCCCGTAACTATTTTAAATTAGTGCAGTACATTGATGGGCAAAAGTAGATTGAAACTTAATCAACGGTTACTAACTGATAAATAGCTGGCAAAAGAGGACAAAATTTAGATTTGTGTGAGAAAAAGCGCGCTTCATCGGAAGGACGAAATTGGAAACATGTTTTGCTCATTTCATTAACACAGTGAATCTATTACTTTTTAAATGAAATATGATTTCTATTTAGGAATTCACCCTTGCGTTGCTGAAGAAATATCGCTTATTTAATCGAAAGTTGACTTGATTTTGTTAACACATAGAAAAGTATACTATTTTTGTAGACAGTGCAAACAACTATTTTAAAAAGAGGTTTAAATGAAAAAAAGAAAAAAGGTAGAGATAGTTACCGGATCAAGAGGGAGAACATACTGCGGGAAGGGGCTAAGGGAGTCTATTTCATGGTTAATTTGGCTAACTCGATTTCACCACCGTGAGTATCCTCGTTGAGCTCGCAGTGGACGCGTCTACCCTACCCTACCCTACCCTACCCTACCCTAGCTCTCCCCCCCCCCACCCCACCCCACCCTCTCCCTCCACCTCCCATCCCTTTTTTGCCGCATATAACCAGCGTATACAGCCGCTAAACTGACTATGGGGAATATATCTATTCTCTACTGCAGTCGTTTCGATTCCCGTTCCTCGTTCCCCGTTTCCCGCCCCCTCCTTTAAAAAAACTGATGCCAAACGGCGATAGAGCTGTCTCTTCACGCGCACACGCACGATTACTTCCTCCCTCTTTCTCTCACCAGCGAAAACCTTATCAAAAGTACATTTCGACCCTTTACTTTGCTCTCTCTCCCTCCCTCTCTCTGTCTCTGTCTCTGCCTTTACATCTTCTTTTGATCGTCGCGATTGCTTTTTCTTTCACAATCGGAATACCCGTACGAAATCTCATTCCGAATATTTATACAAGCAGCTTATTTGCACATTCGGAGATATTGGGTAGTCGATCGCAATTAACGTTGTACATTCAAGCACTTATTATCAAAGTTACTGTTTTCTTATTTTCTGTATGTGGCCAATCCGCATTTTACATGGCCGCGTTGTATTTATTCTGCGTACAAATATTTACGTGACTCTTGACAACTTTGGTACAACAATACAATTATGGGGAATTTTAAATAAATAATTTTATGGATTAACTTTTAATTGGATCTAAATATTTACTCCCTTTTTGTTTAAATGTAGTGAAAACTAAGAGGTATATTAAAATATGTACAACATTTAACTTTCCAGGTCAAAAATTCAACTTTATATTTAAACGTTATATAAGGTATAAGTATAGTTAAATTTCTTTACTGAAGGCTAGTATTTTTACTTCTTACCTATGTATTTAAGAAGTTATTGATACTTTGTCAAAAATAGGTGACTATACGTTTTAATATGACTAAAAATTTATTTCCATTTTGATTTTGATTTTGAAAATTATCTCTCTCTCTCTCTCTCTCTCTCTCTCTCTCTCTCTCTCTCTCTCTCTCTCTGTAGGCATAGACAATGTAGAAAAAGTCAAAATAATAATGATTATAAGGTTGCTTGCTCAGATATTTACTGTAAAAGATCTAAGGGAAACGAGGTCAAAGAAAAATCTGAAGCCCTAGGCAAATAAACGAAATGCTCCTGATTTAAAAAAAAAGAAGGAGGATAAGAAGTAGGAGGAAGAACAAGACGAAGAAGAAAAAGGGACAAAGAAGATACACATCGTTTAAAGAACAAATAATGCATTTTTCTAGAAACGAAAGATCATTTCTTTTTTCCTTTCTTTCTTTTGACGTATAAAAGCGAAAAGGTAAGGAAAACACGAGAACGCTTACGTCAAGCAAAAAAAGAGAAAGAAAGAAGAGAGAAATTTAAGTTCTATCTTGAAGGCTTTTGAGAAAAACGGGTCATCTTGACACTGTACTAGCCCCTCCTCTCTACCTCTCTCCCTCCCTCTCCCTCACTTTCTCTCTCTCTCTCTCTCTCTCTCTCTCTCTCTCTCTCTCTCTCCATCTATCTATCTCCTTCACTCTTTTGTGCGAGGGCATTGCTTCCCAATTTTTCTTGCATATCAAAGAAGCTATAACGTGACGCATGCTAGACAAAGCAGTGCGAACTTGAGCAATCTCTTTCAGGAAGCTAAAGAAGAAAAAGTGTCCGGAGAAAGTTGGGCTCTAGCAAATATTAGCCAAACACTGGACTATAAGTCGCATTCTCTATTTGCTATATGCATGTGCATATATCTGCACTATGGATAACAGAGGATTTTCTCTGCGCGACGGCTCTCGGACGTTCTTTTTATGCAAAAATGTACCAGAGAGAAATTTAGACAAAAATGTGTGATTTAAATGTCATATACTTTAAATGTTGTTATAATATATATATGGTATTCCACGTGAACTGATCCGATCAAAATTTTAATATGCATCAAATTTTGGGTACACATTGCAAATATTTCTCAGAATACAGAAAAAAATTTTTAGGTACTGGAATTTATTAGCTCAAAAGTTATTCTAACCTCAAAAAGTGAACATTTTCCAGTTTTTTTCAACACCAGCTGGGTTCATCGCTATTTAACTCAATATCTATCAACTTTTACTATACAACATTATATGTAACATTCGTTGCTAATTGTGTCTAGAATTTATTCTTCTAGGTTAGAATTTCTAATTTCAAGGTGAATGTTAAATAAACTACATGTCAATATTCAACTCAAAAAAAGTGCAAGTGCGCCACAATTGATTTTTTTATCCAAAAGTCTAAAAGAAAGCTTGGAGCAATACCTTTCAAATGGTCTGCAGCATTTTTATGGCCTTCAATTCTGTAAAAAGTTATGATAATTTAAAAAAACACGAAATTTTTTTAAAAATTTAAATGGAAATTACCATGTTAATTTTTGTGAATTTTTTCTCTTTCTTTAAATTATCATAACTTTTTACAGAATTGAAGGCCATAAAAATGCTGCAGACCATTTGAAAGGTATTGCTCCAAGCTTTCTTTTAGACTTTTGGATAAAAAAATCAATTGTGGCGCACTTGCACTTTTTTTGAGTTGAATATTGACATGTAGTTTATTTAACATTCACCTTGAAATTAGAAATTCTAACCTAGAAGAATAAATTCTAGACACAATTAGCAACGAATGTTACATATAATGTTGTATAGTAAAAGTTGATAGATATTGAGTTAAATAGCGATGAACCCAGCTGGTGTTGAAAAAAACTGGAAAATGTTCACTTTTTGAGGTTAGAATAACTTTTGAGCTAATAAATTCCAGTACCTAAAAATTTTTTTCTGTATTCTGAGAAATATTTGCAATGTGTACCCAAAATTTGGTGCATATTAAAATTTTGATCGGATCAGTTCACGTGGAATACCATATATATATATATATATATATATATACATTGAAAGCATTAGTAAAAATTAATATGTTAATGGTAAACGGAGGACAGACTTTACAATTATAAAAATTGCTATTAATAATGGTAATAGCAATTTTTATAATTGTGCAAGTCTGTTCTCTTTTTACCATTAAAACAGTAATTTATACTAGCAAATTTTTCTCAGTGTACATATAAACAGCGAGTATTTTTATTTTTAATGCACCATATGATCATCTCAATAAAGTAAATCAGTAAATTTATTTTTAATTAAATACGTACGTACACAAGCATTGCAACAGTTTTGATCGTCCTGTTTAAAATTTTTAAAACTAAAATTTTTAATTTTAATCAGAATTAGATTATGATCCAACACTTACTCACTGACATAATTATTCGTAATATTACATTATTAATATGTAAGAAATATTACTCGATGTATAGTGTGAGGAAAACAGAAGTATTTAACAAATTTTTCATATCTTTTCGTAGTAAAATACTAATGTCCAAATATTTGAATAACAAGATAAGGATTTTCTTTGTGTTTGATATGCACTACTAAATTTCTTGAATCGTATCACGTATTCGATATTATTATTTGAGAGACTATGATACATTTGCCGCAGGACATTTCGTGAATCAGTTCAATTTTTAGCTTATTTTTCTTTGACAAAATTGCTAAGCTTAATAATTGCAAACTGTAACTTTACGTAATACTACTCCCTGGTAGGAATCATCTCCATTTTCTTAGTAGAAACAAGCTTGTTTCGAAAAAAATGGGCTTAAAATGTGAACATTTTTATCGGTGTGATCAAACGCGCGCTTTTTACAACATTATTTTATGAAGATCAGTCTATTTTCTAGCCAGAAAGGTAGGTTCCTCGGCATTTTAGTCTGAAATAGGTTGCCTGGCTCGTTCTAGCCCATGAAAAGGCTTGTAAGATAGATTCGGCTCGATTTTAAGAAAAATTCGTGAATCTCGATAATATTTTGAACGGTGATTCGTAGAAAGTAAACAATTTATTGCCAAATCATATCTGCAATTAGGAAACAAATCGAATTTGACTAATCACAACTTAAAGGCCAAACATTTAAAGGTTTCGAACCCTCCATTAAATGGAGGATAATGTGCAAAAAAGCGTTTCACCTCCTACTAGAAACTACCCATTTTACATACCGAGTAAATGGCTATACAGCCCATTTTTCTTTGATACAATTTTTACCAAGGCTGTGATAGACTAAATTTATTTTGTTTGTTATTTTATTACGTTGGATTTAATTATTTTCCTTAATCAAAAGAATAAATGAAGATTGAAAGAAAAAAGAAGATACGCCTGGTATAGTTATCAAATTCTGATCTAGATTCAAGGATGAAAGATTGATGGAGAGCGCAGTACGTACGGGCGGTGAACGCGCTGTGTCGCAAGTGTAATTAAATGCGCGCAGAGAGGGCCGCTCGACCGGCATCGAGTACACGAATGAGGCTTGCCGTGGATTTGCGATGGTTGCATTATGGAAGAGAGCCATAGTTAAGGCAAACTGACCATTGTAAACGTGTGTCCGGCCGTGAACGCGTGCCACCGAGCTCTATTCCCTGGTTCGACTGAATGCCTCTGCTCGGGTATACTCGGCGAGAGGGATCAAGTGTATTGTCATTGAATTAAACAAGGGTGAGTGAGTACTTTGCTCCCGCGCTCGAGCTCCAAGTCCGGTCAGCTTCTCCGTTCTATCCATCACTTATTCATCCGATTTGCCCTCTATTTTTCATAAACCCGCCATCGTCTTTTATTTTATCCTAGATTTAAAATAACTCGACTCACTCTCCACTATTTTTAAATGCTTTGTTTGCGCGTCGCTTACTCGTTTACACCCCTCTTCGATATTTCAATATATAGGTTGTTTCAAATTACGTATACAATAAACGTACGTTTCCGTTGTATTCCGGGTACGAGTCCTCCAAGGATCATGATATTACCTTCCTATATATTCATGCGCATCCGAAGGAACATCAGCGTTTTAGATGCTTGATTCATCAGCTAGTTAATTCGGAAGTTTCTGTCAAACGGAGATTAATCAGTTTTTTGCGAAGCACTTGGAACTCAACCCCTCTTGCAGGAGATGCAGCATCTACCTGTTCGACTATCGCTCATTGAACAAACAAGTGAACTTGTTTTTTTCGCCCAGTTAATTTAACGTACACTGCAATTAGAATCGAAATAGAATATTGCGAGTCCCTCTGGAATGTAGTAAACTATCAGTCTCACGGTTTCTCCATCTCGGTTTGCTGAGTAGAACAAACCGACTCGCACGGGCGTGTTCCCTTGTAAACCGTCACGCGATTAGGCTAATTCGAGCTATCGTTTATTTTTCGCTTCTACCCCTATGCAACTCCTCCCCGCGTCGCGCGCTTCTTCTTCCCCATTAGACTAGGCAAACGAGAGAAGGAGATGAAACGAGTACGCGTACCCTTTGCGCCTGGTTGACCCTTGGTGGCCTACCTCTTCACTTTGCGGGATAACTTTGAAGTGCCCCGAGTTTTTGATGTGTTCGCCAACTGTTCGCGTAACTCTCCCATGCAAAATAGTGAATCACGCATTATACATGGAGAAACGAGAGACAAATTGAAGAATTCATACCATGATGATCTTATGCCTACCCTTTCCTCTTGGAAAGGGACCAACCCGTCCCGATCCGATATTCAAATGCTATTCGTATTAAACTTCCATTATTATACTGATCAATATGATTTAGTCGGTTCAACCTTTCAAATATATATTTTTTCGACCCTAATAACTAATTCTTTATTTCAAACAATGATAATTGCTTAGTTTTACCTTCTTTAAATTTTACTAAACAATTGTCGATATTCATTACAAATTTATGGCATTTTAGTCTAGGCGCCAGGTATGGTTTCGTCGCCTTTTCATATGCCACGGCTCTACCCAAGTATTTTTAAGCATTTTTGCCTGCAGAATCCGAAATTTTTGGGTAGAAGTATATGAAAAAGTTGTAGATAAATTGTTATTAACAAATTAATTGTTTAAACCGCGTTACAAGCCACTCTAACAATAATTTAGAACTTTTAACTATAGAAAAACAAAGATATTTCTATACAAATTTTCTCGATTTTGGTTTGATTAAATATCTTGATTAGGTCAAAAGTTATTGCAAATTTAATGCAAAAATGTCCCGTTTTCGTTATGCGCGCTCACTTTTTCGGTTGTAACTTTGGTTTAAATACAAGCTTGTAGGAGGCAATTCTTCTATTAAAGTACATTTTGAATGATGGTTATAACATAATCGCAATTCATCAAATGTCTTGCACGATGTGTCCTTTACAATTGTAAAAACAATTTATTACTATATTCTTCGATATTAATGCTTAGTTCTTAACTATATTAAGATTTTAGGTTAATAGAAATTAATGAAATTTTAACTATGTTAAGAACTTATTCAAATAATAATAATAATAATACGTAACTGTACAGAAATATTCATTTGCTTATATATTTATGACTTCAGATGTTAAGAATCGTCAGCTGTCTCAAATATTTCTTTTTCTCAGTATATCGTCTCTCAGTGTATAAACAAAAAAAGCTTGGAACGTTTGTTTAAGATAAAAAAAAATTATGGTTGTTAAATACAAAAGAATAGGTGACCCTTTCACGTAGGAAAATTGCTCCTTGATTTCTTTGAAGCACCAGTCAAGTGGGATGATCCAAAGATTAACGGTTGTTTCGCACGGAGGAGGCAGCGATATCTGTATATTTTATTAGGCTGGCTCCTCTGTGGGAGCATTCTCGTTGATACATGACGGTCGCGTGTCCGTGTTGTTCTTTCCGGGGACATGAACAAGAGTGGCGTACGCTCGAGCCACGCGACACCCTCGATTTCTAACCTTTATTGGAAAATGTGCAAATACACCGCAAAGAAATGAAAGTACGTTACCATCGAGCACTCTATTCGAGCTCAAACTTGAGCTCCTACTCACGAATTAGTCACTTAAGTACACATGCTTCACTATATACTTCGTGCAACGTTCCGCTCCTATGTGAGATAGGCGTATACATACCAGTGTGCAGGCATATGATACTAGATTCCCGGCACTAAGTTTGTTCTTTCTGCCAAACGCGCTTCACAACGATTTTTTTCTAGTCAAAAAGTTGATTAATATATAACTAGAGAAATAAAATTAAACACTTCAAACTGTAGCAAAGTGACTAGTTTGGGCGATATTGGCTATTAAATAAATTATAAATAATTTGCCAAAAAATGTAAAATCTCGTTTACAATTACGTATATTATTAACTGTTTCGCGAAATTTCATATATTGCAATTTTAATTTGTTTATCGAGTAAAGTAAAGGACTATTGTTTTACATTATAAATTTTCTCGTTTATAAAATGAGATTAACAGCTGATTATACTATGAAAATTCAACATAAAAATTAGGGACATTAAATCGAAACACAGTCTAATTTTATATATGCGCTATTTCACGTCAAGTGGTAAGATGAAAATTTTAAATCGCACCAAATTCTTAGAACATGCTGGAAATATCTTCCAGAAAATAGAAAAAAATTTTTAGGTGTTAAAAATAATTTGCCTTAGAGTTATTCCACCATAATAAATGGAAATTTTCAATTTTTTTTTAAAAAACTGCTATTTTTAAAGTCATTTATCTCAAAATCTATTGATTTTTTTAAAAAAACTTACCATACAACTTTTATTCAAAATAATATTTAGAACTTATCTATCTTGGTTACAATTCTTAATTTTAAAATCTCGAAGAGATGGGACGCTCGGAAATATTGAATATAAAAAAATGGGACAACGTCTCAATTGATTTTGATCTAAGACCGCTCAAAAGATCACAATATTTGATAGCTTTCGAATGGCGGTGGTTAGATTATTGGCCAAGGCCGATGGTAAAAGTTATGCCTTAGAATACATGAAAATTAGTGATTTTATGAGGTGTATGAGACATAACTTTCACTAGCGATCTTGGCCAATAATCTAACCACCGCCATTCGAAAGTTCTCAAAAAATGTGATCTTTTGAGCGGTGTTAGATCAAAATCAATTGTGGCGTGGTCGCCTTTTTTTGATAATCAAATTTTTTTATATTTCCGGGTATCCTATTATCTCTTCGAGATTTTAAAATAAAGAATTCTAACCTGGGTAGATTAGTTCTAAAGATTATTTTGAATACAGGTTGCATGTAATGTTTTTAAAATGGCATTAAAAATAGCAATTTTTTTAAAAAATTGAAACATGTCCATTTTTTATGGTGAAATAACTCTCTGTTAAATTATTTTTAACACCTAAAAATTTGTTTCTATTTTCTGGAAGATATTTCCAGCCTGTTGTGATTTAAAATTTTCATCATGCCACTTGACGTGAAATAGTCCATATGCAAAAAAGTTAATCTTTACGAATAAAAATTTGCAACAATAAATTACTGCAAGTTGTTTATTTTTTGTGAATATTTTCATGTGTACAATAAATGCGTGTGTGATTTGCTATTACAACTTAAATAACCGAAAAGTAACGTGCATTACAAGTAACTATATTATTTATTACTCAGCGTAAACAATTGCATAGAATTAAAATAGTAATTAAAATGTAAGATTTAATAGGACTGTAAATAAATCTGTGATCGACAATCTCATATCAATAATATGATAATGGTAATAATAGTAATAATGACAATAATTAAAAGTTGAAATATTTATGTGATTGAAAACATAGAGGAAGAGAGAGAGAGAGAGAAAGAGAGAGAGAGAGAGAGAGTTAGGAAAGTTAGGTAGTTCGAGCACGCTTAGATTTTCGTATAAACGTAGTAAAATCATGTCCAGTAATTTAGTTTATACCCGTAGAGTTACCTAATCCTGTTTCCCTTACTCGACAAGGTCGAGGCGTTATCTGTTTCCGGTCGAGCCACCGACAGTCTGCGATTTCCGGGTTGCCTTAGGGGACTCGGTGATTCGCGCCATACTGTATCCAATGAGCTGTACCGATTAAGGGATACCTTTTACTTTTTTTCTCTTTTAACTCCAGTCCAGTCATGCTTTTTATGAATCAAACACTGCACGGCATTTTTTTCTACAAGTACTTTTTTTCGTTTTTCGATGAGGATTTTTATCGAGTGGCGTAACAATCCCAATATGTTCATTTTACGTTCCTTATGTTTAGCTGGACGTATTATTATTATCTAACTTTAATATATGATTGAAATTGCATTTTAACCATCGAATCTCAAAATTACTGTACAATATTTTGTTTATACTATGTGACGTACTTATAAGAGAGCGAAATATCTCAGGCGGTAGAACAATACACTGCCACGCCGAACGGCCGAATTCGATATCACCATGGAAAAATTTTAGTATTCATTATTTAATGTTTAAATAAATTAATTAAACAATAAATAATGAACAATTGCAAAAAATATAATTTTATTTTTATTTTTTTTAAATTCGCTATTTTTGGTCAAAATATGAACATGATGCAATAAAAAACAGCGAAGTATGAGATTATTTAAATAATCATTGATAAATTAATAATTAAACAAGTTTTATCAAATGATAGAGCACTAAAGCTCTCGATTTACTTGTAAATAAATATAAATTATTTATTTTCACCAATAGAATAATGAAAATAAATGTATAGTAAATTAAAAGATTATATTTTGCAAAAAGAATAAGCGCTACTATTATTAACAATAATGTAAATTCTAATAAAAATAAGAAATAATAATGTATATAATTAGTATTAAATTAAAATGCGATCTATAAACTTGAAATGTAGAAATCCATGACAAACATAAGCCAACACTCTCAGACGTCACAGCAAATGTTCAATACATTCAAATACTTGGACATCTATTAAAGTGGGAGAAGTTCGCTAGCAGGTCCGAAGAGAGATAAAACCCGCTACAAGATCGTAAGAGACACACTCGTTATTTACCTCGAAAACGGGAACATTGTCCCACTCCGCGTTCGCCGCGAATATATATCTAGTTTCAATTATGCAATTATCTAAGATTATGTACAGCAAATTCACTTATATCTTTATGATATTGCATTAAAGTTTTCTTTATTATTATAATTTTTAAATTGAATTATTTTTTATTAATTGACATAATAAATTAAATCGCGTTTAAATGCGCTCGTGAAGAAATATCTTATGACGTGTGTCAGGTTATAGATTGATTCATAGAATAACGTGTGATAAAAAAATTTGTTTTTTCTTTGATCTTCGTTATTGAATCATTTTATAACCTTAAACATTTAAAGTATTAATGTATGCGTGTATCATAAAGTAGCGCGCGATAGGAAAATTTGGCTTTTCTTAGACCTTCGCTACTGATACATGCAACATAATAATTTCGGAAAACCATACCTTAAATTATTAATCTCAAATGTTGTTTTTCTCATAGAGAGACGCGTGATGAGAATATTGGTTTATTTTCTGATCTTCGTCTCTGAGTCAAAGAATGTTGAGATGTATGATTTTCTTGGGAAGTAAAAACCCGTTTAAATTTTAAAAGACCTTGATTGTTTAAGTTCAGAAATTACTTCAGGTGTACGACAGATTTACTTGATTCGTAGTTAGTCGATGGGAGATTTATCTCTCTACCTTCTACTGCGATCGAAGGAGATCGAGTATAGGTTAATTATGTAAACTCGATTTCGATCAGTTTATGTGACAAACAGGCACGTCACGACTATTCATTTCGAAGAAAAATAAATAATCCGTGACTTCGAGAGTATCGGGAAATACACTGTCGGTCACGCACTTGTGACCCCCCTCAAGAAAAATGAGTGAAGCTTCAAAGTTTTTGTATCTTTAAAAAGAAAAAAATTATTTGAAAAAATCTTACGGTATTCGGAAAACTTATAAAATACCTTTGACTGTATGTTAGTTTGGTATTAAAAATTAATTTAAAATTCTTTAATCAATGTTTTAAAAAAAGGATTTTTTTCGATTTTTTATACCCATGCAAATTTGTTTGTAATTTTAATAAATAATGTGGTATCGTAAAAAACCTAACGGGGATTAAAACTTTACATTATCATCTTTCAACTGCTGTTGAGTTTGTTCCATTTTGATGTTTAAAAAAAAGTTATAGTAATTTTTATGCCACATTATTGGAGTTTTATTTATAAAAGTATTATTTTTTATAATATTGTATGTATTATATATCATTTTGTAATCGAAGAAATTAATTATTTCTATATTTATATGCATAAATATTCTCTACAATCACAAAATTATAATAAAAGTAAACAAAATTAACAAAAGAAATTGGACCAAAAGGAACTTGATTTGTTTTGAATATTTCACCTATTTATATTTAAATTGTCCGAAATTCGAAATACTTATAAGAATATATTTAATCTGCTTACATTTATTGTTATGATCTGTTAATAGTTATAGGGCAATAAATTCAAAATATTCAAAAGCAAAATGGCAAAGTCTAAAAATTTATCTACGGTTGAACGTTATAAAATCAATTCACTTTATAAAGTTAATAAAAGAAAACGTGACATCGCAAAGCAATTAAAAATAAGTCGAAATACAGTGAAATATAATATTAAGAAATATTTAGAAACAGGTTCTGTAGAAAATAGACGAACGTCAATTCAATATTATATTATTTATATATTCAATATTATAAACAATAACATTTTTAATTTTTCATCAATAACTGTTTTTTTCTCAAAATTACCTAAAGCACCAATAATGAGGTATACAAATTTTTTTTAATCGTAATTTTTAATAAAAATATATCTTTTAGACATCAAAATAAACACTTTTTCTATTAGGCAAAATCTTATATTTTGTATAGTTTTTGTAATATACAGAGTTTAAAAAAAGTTCCTTTTTAATAAAAATTACTATAACTTTTTTTTAAAAAAATCAAAATAGAACAAACTCAACGGCATTTGAATGATGATGATGTAAAGTTTAAGTCCCCGTTAGCTTTTTTACGATACAACATTATTTATTAAAATTACATACAAATAATTTGCATGGGTATAAAATATCGAAAAAAATCGTTTTTTTAAAACATCGATTAAAGAATTTAAAATTATTTTTTTAATACCAAACTAATGCTCAGTGAAAGATTTCTTATAAGTTTTTCGAATGACGTTGGGTTTTTTCAAATATCTTTATTCTTTTTAAAGATACGAAACCTTAAAGTTTCACTCGTTATTCTTGAGGGGTGGGGGGTGGGGTGGGGTGGGGTGGGGGGGGGTCAAGCGTGCGTGACCGGCAGTGTTTGTCATGTTGTTGGGAACGCGATTTTTATGCGTACACCAATTGTTGTATAATTCTTTAAATCGTGATGTGGATGTGTCATTTACAAGAAAGAAAGTCCCAATCTGGAAATGTAAAAGAATTATACACATTATAGTGGACAATATTATAGTAGACTGCGCATATGCGATCAGTAAATTTAAACAGAATATTCTCCAGGGTTGCGTATATATGTGAATCTTCCGTAATATAGCCATTATAATGGAGGGTAGATAACTGTCGGTACACGGTGTACCACGCACTCGGTGTTATCATTTCTCGTCTCGTATCGTGTGAGTTCTGCAGTAGACGCATTCGGATGTACCAATTAAGTGTTCAACTAATTTCTCATATAGTTGTTTCGGGAGAGTATATAGTAGAGAGTGAGAGGCGTATTCCGTGTGCCATTGGAAGCTGCGCATAGTGTAGGCATCAGAGAGTCTAAAAGAAGTGGATTTCCCTATTTCTACGTTTCCGACTGATCACCGGTCACCAAAAAATGATAAAGACTATACCTACAATATAGGTATATCTTTTAATTATTCACAGGTTTTTCTAAGGTTTTGTAATCGTATTAGAATGTATCGCGAATAAGGATGCCGAATTGCTACATAAAATGCGAAAATTACTGTGATTCATAAATGTCACGTACAAGAACGCAGTTCTCTTTGTTTTAGATACTGCAATTTACCGTTTCATCCGATTAATTCATTTTCTTGGTTTTCTCCGTGTGCTCATGGTTCGATAATGTTACATCGAGGTTACATCGATTTCGGCACCTAAGGTGAATAATGTGCATCTTTATTGAACAATGGTAAACAAAATAGGTAAACTTTGACAACCTAATTTTCTATCGATAAATTAATAATATCGGGTATAAATGAATCGTTAGCCGAATAAATATATAATAGGTTATAAAGGACGGTGATAACGTACATTCCACGCTCGTATAAATATTCATAGTTGTCGATATAGGATGTCGCACGTGTGACAGGGCGGCTTCTTGCTTCCAGGTAGCACCTCGGACGATAATCGAATGAGGGTATTTGTCGCCGCCGGTGACTCCTTTCTCGTCAGGTATATACATCTTTGCGGTGTTAATCGCTCGTAGTTCTGGCCTCCGAGGCGCATGAAGCCCAACGAGTCTTGGCCCAGTAACCAAATAACCTAAGGCTTGAGGCGCTAGACGATTTTGCTGTTTCCTCGAACTATACCAGTCAACCACGAGGAGGAGCACCGTCTAATTCATTACACCTTCCGATACTAGTCTTTCCTATACATACTCTCCAACAGGACTATTTCAATTATACTCGAATAATCGAAACATTTTGACACTTTATATAGGTATATCTAATACCTCCGCAACAGTTATATCCTTTATATTTTTACCGTTAACTCCTTGCATTAAAATCTTTGTACTTTTTCTAAATTTTTAACGTGATATATAAGTGATAAGCCAAATATTTTATTTCATTCAATTAGATAAGGTAAACATTAATTTCACGACACTGCAGTATTACTCTGTATTTCGTTCATAACGAAGTGCGCGAATCTCGTTTAATATTTCTAATACGCGGTAAATGAGATTATACGTACATTGTTTCTAATTATGTGGAATGATTTTTATCCAACTAGATTAACATATTGATTTATTTTCGATATTGTACTGATAATGGCACCATTATGACATCACTCTAATCGAATTATTTTACACGATCGAGAGAAAAGTAATAATTTTCGTATTACCTGGAGAATAAGTTCCATAATTTTGCATTGAACTACTGAACTTATGAATAAATAATACCAAATGTTTTACTGGTGATTGTTATTTATGTTTACCTAAATACCTAGGGTGTTTGTTAGTGAAATAATAGGATAGTGTAAACATCGTTACCTACCTGCCAAGCATTCGAGTCCAAAGCCAAGTAGGACATACTACCGATCTTGAGGGTTTCCCTTCTTGGAAATGGGAGGATTACCGGAGTGGTACGACTCCCAAATTAAGCAAAACCTCCTTGAAATCACAATCCGAGTCCAGTCCTCATATTCAGGGTTTCCCGGTCTCGCGACTCGAGTATTGCCGACTCTGAAATGGTAAAATAACTCATTTGTTACGCTTACTCGTCATTAAAATGACAATTATCTTTACGAGCGTAGCATTTCGAAACTTTGTATTTTTCATTTTTAGCAAATTTTCATTGGCTTACGACATCAGTATTTATCCTCAAAAAATTGATATACCAAAATATTTAAAAAATGTATGTACTAAACCCAAATAATCAAGGACGGCACTACGTTTATTACTGTTATATACTACAACCCAAGTATAAGTTTCTTTAGCTAACAATAGTTGAAGGTGACGAGTAGCGACCGATAAGCATCGTACGCGTTAAATAATTCATAGACAACGGACTTTCAAGGGGATACAAATTAATTTACTAAAATTTTCGCGTTGTAAACACATTTGCAAGTGGTACTATTATTACACGTATTTTTCTACAAAATGAAATACCATGGATATATACCTGTATGCGTATACGTGCATTTAAAGAGTTACATTATTACCCGATAGTTTTGTGCATGAGGAGCATCTAACTTTCAATATGAATCATTTAAAATTCATATGTATATCCCAAGAGATGTACATTAGATAGAATATTTTAAAATATTAAGATTCTTCCATTACTATAAAAATTCTTTTATTATTTATTGTAGATGTACGGCTTTTTTACGTTAACAATTATAATTAAATACGTACGATTATTAATTGTTAAGAAATATGTTGTAACTGCAAAGTTCTTCCAGTAAGTATGCGCGGATTAAAGTAAGTCACTCACAGAAATATTAATATCAATTCCTGCGCACTAATAATTAAGGCGCCGCGTTTAGTCAGACTTTTTTCTATCGGTGTACCCGTTCTTTCTCGGTTAAATAAATAGTAAATTTTAATTCTTTGACACATAGTCAGTATTAACGGACATAATATTAATTTACATTTGTTATTTATGCTCAATTGATGTAATTATAGTTAGCTGCTTGAATGCCAAATAATCTCACATTCAGTTTGGATATTTCAACGAATATATATATGTCATTATTAATCAATCATATTTTATTCACACGTTAATCAGATAAATTTTAATCGAGTATTTTATATAGTTTTCGTATATTCTACAAAAAATTGTCACTTTCTATTTAATTAAGATAAAGAGAAATTTTCAAAATTTAATTCAGTTGTATATATATGTTTGCGAGAAAATTGTGACTGATCAATTATTCAACTTGCGGATTCAGAGTGAAATTGAAAATATAGTAACAAGAGATCGCCAGTAAATATAATAATTAATATACTATAATGTAAATAATCATAAATCATAACATTCGAAAAGTGCGACGAAATTTAAGTAATAAATTTTGCGTATTCGGAAATCATTTAAAATAATTTATTAATTACATTAATGTCTTACACTTATACCCGCTATTCTTAAACAGAGAATTAAAGTGGATTTATATCTCATATTTAAAAAGAAACGTACGAATCAGACTTATCTGAAATATAGAATCTAAAAAAATGGATTTATCGATAGCCTGGATAACGTAACAAACATTTGAACGTTTGATTAATTCGAGAATAAAAGTATTATTACAAAGATTGTTAGCAGAAAACGGGTAATAGATAATGTGTGCAGAACTCGTTTTCACGCGCAAATTATTGACTATTAAGTTAATTGCTCGTAATTTTTTAATGAGACAAATAATATCTTTTTATTTACTATACTTACGGAGGAAAAGGGTTTGTTTTCACCGAGAGAAAGAAATATTTAAGATAAAGATAAGTATTTTTTCGGTCACTTTGAGAATACAAATTAAAAAAATAATTAAAATATCGATGTAAATAATAATAATTGTTGAATAGAATTATAAATTTAACTTTAGAGCTTTGGATAATGTGTACATATATTTATCTTCTGCAGTTGATGTCTTTGTTGCGTTATTTCACAAGCGTATATACTTATTTTGTATATAATCGTGAAAACCGAGTAATTACGTTTTTTCGGTGTCACTTGCTAAGCGATACCTCAGTTTTAAATAGATACATACATGCATATATATATATATATATATATATATATATAACGGTAGAGTTGAGTGCAGTAACTGCATAAATGTAAATTTTAGCCGCGAATGAATTGTATCAAATCTAAATAAATTAATATTTGTACAACGCTATGAGTGGAAACGTTATGAAATAATGTGTACGCACACACACACACAAATATACATATATATATATATATATATAGGTACATATACAAGTAAAACTAGAGGTACACGAAGATCTATTTGCCCGGAGTTAAATCAGCGTAAGGAAGTTTAAGAAAAAGATTTGGAAGCCCGAAAAATCGCGCGCTTACTTCAGCCAAGAAAGCGACGTTGAAAAAGGACGAGCGAGGGAGGGAAGATAGAGAGAGAAGATGCATCCCTGGGGCGATCCGTCAACACCGAAGAAACTTAGTTAAGCAAAGTTAAATACGGCTCCCCGAGGTGGCACAACCGTTTTTTAATTGCAAATGCTCCTGAACAATGAAAGAGAAACACGCGACAGTCGGTCTCTCTCTCTCTCTCTATCTCCATCTATCCATCTAGCTCCCTGCCTCTTTCTTGCTCTCACGACAAAGCGCCGAACAACTTTTTAATAAAGTTTTCTCTTTTATCGCTTGACGTTGCGCACCTTCCTCTCTTTTTCCTTCATCAGCCCGTGACGGTAGGTGCGTCTACACGTACAAACGAAGACGGGTATTTTCATAATTTTTCCAGCCTCTCGAGTAGCAGGCTCGGTCATTTTCTCTCGGTTCAGTGGAAACAACGTCTTTCGGTGCACAAAACTGTCAACTCGAACAGCAAATAACTCAAACCCAACAGTGATTGTAATATAATAAACTAACGAGTGCACTAAAACTTACATTGCACAGTGCCTAGCCACCAGTTAAATGTACCTCCTTGATATGCTCGGTTCACGTGCGTTTACGAAGACGTTGCTCGGATTACCGTAACCCGCGTCGCGCACTCTTTAATTTGCACGTTTACACGTACTGGACTCACTCGTTCTTGATCGCGTTACATCTTTACCTACAAATAAACAAACAAATAAACAAACAAATAAATAAACAACAGGCGCCGAGAAAATGGGAGATTATCCTGCGTTTAGTAATCAATTAGAACGCCACGCGCGCGCACTCGCGCCAGGTATTGTGAGTAAAGAAGAAGAGAGACTGACCGAGAGAGCGACGGAGAAGAAGAGAGAGTGAGGGGGGAGGGGGGGGCAGGAGGAAGAGAGAGAGAGAGAGAGAGAGAGAGAGAGAGAGAGACCGACCACGCGCTCGCGAACGCGACGAGCTCGGTGTGACGCGTAACGAGACGCGCCAACGTCAAGGGTAGGGAGGGAAATCTGCGCTCTATAGGTGCGCTGAAAAAGGGAGTATTTCGATTGAGTGTATATATTCTGACTTGCTCTCTCTCTCTCTCTCTCTCTCTCTCTCTCTCTCTCTCTCTTTCTCCACCATGTTGGTTATGTGTGCACGGTATACGTGTAGGTGGCCTGCAAGGTCAGACCTATCGAAAGCGCGTTGCGCCGGTACAATTTTTTACTACCGCGAGGTAACTTTACTTAGCTATGTCTACCCGTGTAAAAAAAAAAGTATGGGAAACGTCTGGGAAAAGTCTGGCTTATAAAGTCTTGGCAAAGTCTAGCTGGTGAGACTATCCCATACTTTTTGCCAGACTTAATATATTTTAAATCAACCAGACTTTCTCCCGTACATTTTGCCAGACTTTATAATTATTTTGAAAGTCTGGGATAAATAAGCCATACTTTCTCCCACACATTTTACTAGACTTTATAATTATTTTTAAAAGTCTGGGAGAATTTAACCAGACTTTCTCCCACACATTTTATTAGAATTTATAATCATTTTTTAAAGTCTGGGATAATGTAACCAGACTTTCGCCAGACTTCCCCCTCGTCGAATCTTCGTCGTATTGCATCTTTCAAACATAAAATTTATATTATTTTTAATTAAGAAAAACAATAAATCCTCGACATGTTTTGAGCTGTCGAACTCTCAAAACCACCAGATATTTATTTATCACATATAAAAAACTCTCCAATGTGTTTCGTGTATCTCGCGACAACAAACTGATGAAATGGTTAGGTTACAATTATAAAAACACAATCATCAAATTGAAGTTGGTTTTCATATCGTTTTGTACCCTAACCATTTCATCAGTTTATTGTCGCGAGATACACGAAACACATTTGTGACTTTTTTTATATGTGATAGATAAGTATCTGGTGGTTTTGAGAGTTCGATAGCTCAAAACATGTCGAAGATTTATTGTTTTGTTAATTAGAAATAATATAAATTTTATGTTTGAATGATGCAATGCGACACAGATTCGACGAGGGGGAAGTCTGGCAAAAGTCTGGTTGCATTATCCCAGACTTTTAAAAATTATTATAAAGTCTGGCAAAATGTGCCGGAGAAAGTCTGGTTGAATTCTCCCAGACTTTTAAAAATAATTATAAAGTCTAGTAAAATGTGTGGGAGAAAGTATGGCTTATTTATCCCAGACTTTCAAAATAATTATAAAGTCTGGCAAAATGTACGGGAGAAAGTCTGGTTGATTTAAAATATATTAAGTCTGGCAAAAAGTATGGGATAGTCTCACCAGCTAGACTTTGCCAAGACTTTATAAGCCAGACTTTTCCCAGACGTTCCCCATACTTTTTTTTTTACACGGGTAATCATAAAAATACGAATTTATTCAAATTTACTAAAATTTCAAGGTTAGAATGTGTCAACTGCTGGGAGAATGCACCTGACTTTTTCACACAATATTTTTTTTTGAATATCATATATTTAGCTTTTATTCCGTCACCTGCCTATTCAATTTCAGTCAACTTTTTTATTTCTCAAGAATAAAAGTTTAAAGCGACATATATATCGTGGTTCTAACCTCTCTTGATTTTATTGATACATGTATGAATTGAGTTAAACTAGACGACACTGTATAGGATAAAACATGCATTTGCGATATGACAATATTACATTGTTCGTAGGTAATTGTGAAATATATAACAAAAATCGATAATGGTTGTCGCTACGATCAAAAACCGTTATGTCGAGAACCCCGACTGTAATATATGATTAAATCGATAAACAAGAAGAAGAGAGACATTAAAAGCTGATGCTCGAGCTCTCGCCAACAAAGATTGTATTAATGCACAGGTAGAGATGTGTGTACCTACGCGGTGCCTTGAATTTGCGACACATACAGGAATCACACCGTAGATGCAAGGAGTTCGATTATTCGAGCAAGCAAGATAGAAAGAGAGAGAGAGAGAGAGAGAGAGAGAGAGAGAGAGAGAGATGGTTCGTACCCGGGAAGAAATCGGAAGGAAGCGATATCTTTCGGTATGCACGCGAAGGGAGAGCCTGGTACGGAGGATCGGTCTTGCGCGTAGCTCCCGGACCGCACGTGGCGCGACGCAACGTCACACTGTGCTCGGGGCGAGAAAGGCGCCGCGGCGCCTACAAGCAACCATCCCTCCCCTCCTTCCCCCGCGCGCACCAGCGACGCCGCACCCCCTCGGGCGTCCAGCGTCCTCCCCCGGCGGCGCCGCCTCCAGCCGCGCACGCGCCCTCCGACCAAGCTACCCGATACGTCCTCGACTCCCCACCCCACGGCGGTTCTCCCCTGTCTATCCCCATGACCCCCTACCCTCCCACCCTCCCCCCCCCCCCCCCCGCTCAACCGCCACCCCGGGGGCGAGGTGTCGCGCGCACGCGCACCCACCGATCGATGCTCCCTTACCTGCCTTCGCGATTGCGACGTACCCGCACACATACTTGCGAGTTCGCCCGCCACCGGTTTAACCGACACGCCAAATGCCGACTCACTCACCTCTCCCTCCGTTACTCTGACAGACCATAAGAATAAGTATACTCTCGATTCTGTCGCTGATGCTTTTCTTCGGCCATCGGCAATTCTCCATTACCCTTCTATTTCTTATTTTAAACCCAGTCGTTCTGAAAATGCTGATTCGCTTTACTTTCTGTTTTATATCTATTCATAGTCTAGTCAAACCAATACTTTAATCATCATTTTAAATTTCCCAATACGTATAAGTTTACGTTAACTAAATTTTATCGGTCTTTTTTATTTTTATTTAATAAATCAACCTAAAGATAAGCCTATTTTTATTTAACTATTTTTATTGTACAATCATTCGAAAGTATTTACTTATTAAATATTGACAAAATCACGACTAATGAATCGAATCTTCGTTATTGCGAGTATTTTGCAATACAAATTATTTAAATATTAATTAAATAAAAAGTTAAAACTCGTTGCAAATATATCATCTTTATTTTAAGATATTCAATATATGGAATGCAGAGTTTTTTTCCTTTATTAACTGAAATGGTGTAAATATTTTAATAACATTAATTTTAAGCTAAATAATATCTAAATACAGTTAATGAGCAATCATTTAAATTATAATTTGAAATTAACATAAAGTTAAAAACGATAAAATACAGCAAAACTTGTTTTTGCAAAGCAAAAGACGTGTTTCAATTCCCGAAAGTTAATTTTTTCACCAATACAAGTAAAACCGTTGACTAGTACTGACAATTCAATTTTACGCTAATTCGTGCTAGTTACTCTAGTTAAACAGTTACATTTGTTTGATCTATTTCAGTTGACCGTTTAGGTCGTCACAGCCTAACCGAGTACGTGACTCAATGAGTTAGAACCTGATTGAGCTATATGTAGCGCATCTCTGTACAATTCAGCCTTTTCAGTCCTAGGTCCTAGCATGTTGAACTGCATCAGCCAAAAATTTTTCTCCGTATATTATAATAATTTAATATTTATGTTTTGCAACGAATTTCAATCATTTTGATTGATTAATAAGTACCAATTAAATTTTATTATTAGTGTGAAACAACAGGAAATATATACAATTAGAAATCTTGTAAGTTTTCAAACATCTCTATAATATTGGTATTTTATACTCGTAATCCTCAAGTATGCCGAGCTTTTTTATACTTGAACACCTATTCCTCATTTGAAATTCGTTTCACTTCACCCTTATTTCGTTTTAGTGTCCCTTTTCTCTCGTTTCGCCTCGACGTTCACGTTCCCCTGACAACGCTAAGGCTAACCTGCGATGGCTTGGCTTTTTATCCTCAGTACATCTCTCCGAGCTTCCGCTTATATGCAGAGTGCTTTTCTGCAAGGATAACATTGATATGTTGAGATCATTTTTTATTCAAAAAAATAACGATTTTACGACTAATTCGTATAATTTCAAACTAAACATTTTATGCAATTCTATATTCGGTTCATCACAGTTTTGGTCTCAGTTTATAGTACAGCTTTAAGTTTAGGAACTCACTTTTTATAAGTATATATCGAGAAAAAATAGTAGAAAAGTGTGACATCTCTGCAACTTAATAGTTTTTGCTATGTAATATAGTAAAATTTAGATAGAGTATCTTTCAATATCCAATATCGTAATTTTTGCTATTCAATATAGTAATTTTTATTATACAAGTAAGCAAATTTTATTATTCGCGAAATTAAGGAAGTAAAAATTAATTATATTTTATTTTTAATCATTTCGAAATTGGGTAGTTACAAATAAAAGTAAGGGCATGTAATAAACAATTTTCGGCCAGTAATTATACATCTAAAAAGGCATGAATTTTCAACGCAAAAATCAAAATTAAATAACAAATCTAAAAATCTAAAAAAATTTGAATATATTGTTAAAAACATGCCTAAGGGCATAGCGTTCAGTATTTTAAAAAAAATTTATTCTTTTGTTTATAAAAAAATAATAAAAATGACCATTTTCTGAGTCCGATATCCCCTTAAATATTATTTCCTTTAATATACACCTTTTTGTTTCTTATACACTAATTGAAACAGTTTTCAGCAGTTGCGAGAAGAACTGGAGAAATAGAAAATGTTATACCTATATACCACCTAATTGAATGAACGGAGTAATAAGAAGAGCCTTAAATTAAAAAGTCGTCTCAAAACAATTGAATGCTGAAAACGAAATGAACGTATACGCGTGTATAAAAAATATTTCTACAATATTATACTAATTTTAATATGTGCAATACATTTCACTATGTAGGATGTAAGAACTTTTGTTATTTTGATATTAAAATTTGCTATTCAGGTAAGATGGATTATAATATTACATAAGGCAAACATCCATATTAATAAACGTTTTTCAGACATTTTTTTATTTCGCTCTAAATTATGAATGAAAATAAGCACGAATGATGAAAATTTTTGTATCATTTGAATGGCGTATTCTTTCTGAATCATTATGTGCCTTAAAAATTCAATATAAATGTTTTGCATAAATTATATTAATAAAAAACTGAAAGCCTTATGTGTACATGTTATTAAACGATCGTGTACCCTATGTTCCAGTTGTTTAATAATCATGTATGTACCTATAATCACACAAAAATATAGTTGTTATTACCATATTAATATCATAGCATATAATATTATATAGTTTCAACTAAAATTTATAGTAATAGATGCAATAAAAAATATCGTAAAACTATCCATAAAATATATAATCATTAACTATTTTTTCACTAAATTATTATTGTTTTTTTTACCACACATTTGTTTTCTATAAAATATAGTAAAATTTATTAAAGATTTTGGTTAAATATATTATCAATTTTAATATATAACTAATTTTAAACTTATATATTTAACTCATTAAAATTAAAGGATTTAAATGGGGATGATAGAAAAAAATATTTTGTACATTTTATTGCATTATATAATTTTTATTATTATGTTATTTGTACATTTTACATTATGTACACTGAGAGAAAAAAAAAGGTCAATTTTACTATAAAATTACCAGAAAATATAGTGTAATAACTATACTGCAATATTTTATGGTAAAACTATTTCTGAAAATTGTAAGTACCATTTACGAAAAAGAAATTGTAATTTAACTATATATTTAAAAATATTTATTTATTAAAAATTACTATATTATATTTTTATTAAATACTACTATAAATTATAATAGAAATTAATAGAAAAATAATATTACAAATGCTTCATAATTTTTAGTTTTACTATAATTTATAATAAATTAGACTTTAAGATACGGTTGTGCGAAATGAAAAGATAGTTAAAATTTTGTTTTTAAAAATTTATTTTTTTTTATAAAACTAGTTATACATATAAGTCTATAAAATGTACATAGTTTTATTTTTACACACACACACACACACACACACACACACACACACACACACACACACACACACACACACACACACACACACACACACACACACACACACACACACACACACACACACACACACACACACACACACACATATATATATATATATATAATACTCTTTACATAACTCTAATTCATTTAAACAATACAATTTTATTTCATCTGTTTCAATGACTTCCGGCTGCTGCATATGTTCACTGACACAAATTGTTTTAAAAATTTGTACCCGAACTCCAACAACTTGTAATTTTTGCAATTTACGTCGGTGCAATGATAAAATCTGTCCAAACATGAGCAAATCTGTGTTTGCTACCTTCGACCAAAGGTTGATTAGTTGCCCTCTAGAACGATTGCGTGACGATTATGTAATAAATATATAAATATTTTCGACAGCTAAGAAAATTTGTCATTGCTTAGCAAGGAATAGAGACACAGGTAGAGAGTGAGTCTAAGACAATGAGAGGTAGAGGGAAAGAAAGACTGAGAGAGTGAGTGAGAGAGAGAAAACGCGAGAGGGAGAGAGAAAGAGAGAGAGAGAGAGAGAGAGAGAGAGAGAGAAAGCGCGCGAGTAAGACAGAGAGAGAAAGAGAGAGGGACAAACTGACAGTGTGTGAGAAGAGAGAGTGGAATAGACTGAGAGAGGGAAAGATGGAGAGTAAAAGACAGAGAGTGAGAGAGATAGATAGAGAGAAAAAGAGAGAGAAAGAGTGAGAGAGAGATAGAGAAACAGAGAGACAAAAAGAGAGAGAGAGAGAGAAAAAAAGAGAAAAAGAGAGAGAGTGAGATAAATAGAGAGAGAAAGAGTTGAGTTACCTATAGAATTTTTCTCTTTATGAAGACTCGATACCTTTCACCTTTAGTTTTTACTAAATCCATGAATTCTTCATCCGGCAAATTTATTAGGGCGTCCATATCTATACACTCATCTGTAAATAAAAATTATCTTAAAATTTACAAAGGAAATGTTTTATCTTTATTTTATAAACTAACAAGGGAAGTACATGACCTCCGGGAAACGGATCTCATCGTAACTTTGGTATGTCTTTTATAATATAAAAATATGAAGAAAGCCAAGTTATCTCTTGCCAATGGCCACTTTTACGGAAGTTATTCGACATCCAATATTAATAGCAGTAAAAAGTACTTCCAATTCGGTCGCTTATAACTCAGAAACAAATAATGATAAACAATCGAACCAAAAACCAGAAAAAAATTGAGTTCAAGTAGATGTGGTTTGAAAAAAAAGAAGCTCAAATTGTTTAATTTGAAGCAAAGTTATGAAGAAAATAAGAAATTGAAGATTATTAAGCCATAATTTAATATGAAAAATTTATTGTTTCTTTTCGCCTAATAGTCTTCAATTTCTTATTTTCTTCATAACTTTGCTTCAAATTAAACAATTTGAGCTTCTTTTTTTTCAAACCACATCTACTTGAATTCAACTTTTTTCTGGTTTTTGGTTCGATTGTTTATCATTATTTGTCTCTGAGTTATAAGCGACCGAATTGGAAGTACTTTTTACTGCTATTATTATTGGATGTCGAATAACTTCCGTAAAAGTGGCCATTGGCAAGAGATAACTTGGCTTTCTTCATATTTTTATATTATAAAAGACATACCAAAGTTAGGATGAGATCCGTTTCCCGGAGGTCATGTACTCCCCTTGTAAGTATATTTTATATACTTCAAATGAATGGACTTACTTTGAAATGGCAGTATATAATGGGATAATTCCCACTCAGTAAGTAAGTCCTCTACACTTTGCTGTACGTCCATGTCCTTCGACGACAAACACTACACTGACGAACTTATTTCGAAATACGTATAAAGGAATTAAGGTATTGTATACATGGGTAATAATATTTGTAGAAATAGTACCTATATTTACCATTGAATCCGTCAATTCTCTTTTAATATATAGTTCATTGTACCATATATTAATTAGTATCAATAAAAATTTTATTTAAACATAGTTTAAAAACATAGTATATTTAACAATATTGCATTGTGTAATAATGATACTGCAATAATATATTGTAAAAGTAACAAAATTTTAATTGTAAATATTTTTAAGAAATTAGAGTTGTATTAAGTATTTCTAAATAGCAAATTTAACTAAGCGAATTATAGTAAAAAATACAGTCGAATATCAATAAATTAACTGGACCCATTGTTCAAAAAAAGTTGGTTGATTTAACTATACGTTTATAAGTAATTCAGCTATAGTATAGTGAAATCAATAAAATAATCAGGTTGTATTACTTATATTGTACTTTACTAAATTTTTTAGCAAATATTGCTATGCAGTTTTTTCTCAGTGTAATATATATGAAGCGCAGCGTGAGAGAGACAGGGCGAAGCAAAGCAAAAAGCAGAGAGAGATTTAGATTAGATTTTAATTAATTTATTAAGATCTTGGGGTGTGACCCCATCTGACCCTCTCAGAAATACATTATTTAGCAGTAGGTAAAAAATAAATAAAAATAGAATAAAATACAATTATGTAATACAGTAAAGGTACAATAAAATAGCGATTAGAAGTCCAGTATGCAGTAAAAGCACGTTAGAATACAAATATAAAATATAAAAAATAAGTAAATAAATAAAATATAACAGTAACAATAGCAATACACTGGTAAAATAGTAGCTCTCGCAAGTACATTCACACTCATTCACTTATCGCATTCGTTCATAAACATACTCAGACTCAGACCCTCATTAACGACTCTTAGATCCCAGTCCAGACGATCACCAGTTATTAGCGCATTATACATTTTATCCTTGAAATCGGAGAAATTATCCATAGAGAAAGTGATTGGAGAGAGAGTATTGATAATATCTGATGCTGAGATACAGAATGATTTTTTCCATGCCTCTGTACGAGGCGATCTATAAATTAGACTCCGCTGTGGAAGCCGACTGGAGCTGCGAACAACCACATCCTCACCAATGATTCTAGTTTCGCCAAGCAGATATTTAGGATTGCAGCAAGAGATGACCTTAAAAGCAAGCGTTGCAGTAAGAAATTGGCGTCTTCTATGCGCCGATAGCCAACCCAATTCAAGTCTAAATGGAGTGACATGTGATCGCCTCGGAATATTGCCAAAAATGTACCTAATACATGCATTCTGAAGACGTTGTAGTTGTAGATCTCTGGTCTTATCGACTCCATTATATACTACAGCTGCATAATCAAGATGCGGCAATACCAGAGTCTGAACAAGATATTGTCTAAGCTGACGAGACAATGCATGCCGATGAAAACGCAAAATTCTAAGGGAAGCCTGCACACGTGCTGGAATTTGGCCAACATGTCTGGTCCAGGTGAGTGTAGGTGATATCCATACACCAAGACACTTTATCTCACTTTCATATGGTAGTGAAGTACCATTAATTGAAACTTGCTGAATATCCGTCAAATTGAAACGAGAGATATAAGCCTCACTTCCGAAAAGCATCACTTTGGTCTTCGAAACGTTTAACAGCAGACCATTATTTTCGGCTCATTTAGCAACTGCAGATGCATCTTCACTAATTCTACTGATACCCTCGTTGAGGTCAGCGGGAAAGAAAGAGTAATATATTTGGGTATCGTCAGCGTAAATCATGTGCGAGGACCAGCGAAGAACCTTGGGCAGATCATTAATGAATAGTGAGAATAACGTAGGTCCTAGCACACTACCCTGCGGTACTCCCGCACGAACCGAACCGAGAGAGAGAGAGAGAGAGAGAGAGAGAGAGATAGATAGAGAAATTAGGTTCAAGCCGGTACTTACATTTGCTCGGTGTTATCCCGTCGACAGAAGTATCAATCCGCTCGCAAGGTTGCCGGAACGTCTCGCTGTATAGCAACGCATTTGGGAAAAAGCGGGCGGCTTAAACAAGCCAGCACGCTTTGAAACACAGTGAAATTATCACCGGCAATCACACACGTGTACACATGGTTCGCGAAATGCAACACTTCTACTGCTTTTGTGCCTCGAAGCTAAATTGTATCTCTTAAAAGAAAATTTCTCGGTGCTATCGATACATGCGATCCACTAGACGATCGATCTCATTGATGCGGAAATCTATTTGACGCGCTCATACTCTTACTCTGTTTCCTTGTCTTGGCCCTTTGGCCAATTAGGACGCGCGATACATTTATACTTTCGCGCGGCTCTCTCTCGCTTTGTTTCGTTAGTTAAGTTCTCTCTCTGACTTACCTTGCTGTTGTAGCTGTAATACATACACATTATAGTTTAATACAAAAGAATATACATAATTATTTTTTAAATATACTATGGGAGAAAGAGCCATAGCGAGTGTATGAATACCAACTCGTTATGTCTACTAATTAATATTATATATAATGTAGTACTAATTAATATTTGAATAAAGACTTAAATATATAGTATTGGATGATATCTGAAAATAGCTAACCGGTAGGTTTTAAACATGTTTGATTTTAGTTTCAAATAGGCAATATTTTACCATACTTAGATGTTTATAAAAGATAGTTAGCTCTATTAAAAGTGTACAGGATACTTAGCTATAATATTGTATGATTTGCACAAAAGTATGGCAAATGATCCATGATTGTACTTTACTATGCACCATAGTATAATTTGTAAATAACCTTTTTTTTCCACTGTATTATTAAACGGAACTAAATATAGAAATTTCAACGAAATTTTAATAAATTCTTTCGATAAAGAGAAAAAAATCTTTCGATAGCGAAGAGAAATGCACGTTATTTTAAAATAACTGTTTTAAGCCAAATGATCAAAAATTATAGTATATGCAAGTATATGTTTTTTAATGCAAAGCCTAACTAAAAAGATAACTTTAAACAGTAGTTTACAGGTTAAAATTTAACATCTAATAGATAGTTATATATGCTTGATAAGGTATAAATATATGGTACGAGACGAATTCAAGTATCTGGGGGTGATTCTGGACACGAAACTGAGTTTCTGACCCCACACGCATAGTGACACAGAAAGCAGTGGAAAAAACGAAGGCCTTGAGCAGACTCATGGCCAGTACGAACGGAAGGAGATTATGCTTTACGGTGCGGAAATCTGGGCAGATGCGTTGCATGTTAAAGACGGGCCAAGTCGATGACGGGCGTACAGCGGGTGAGCGCGTTACAAATCGCGTGCACCTACATGGACGGTGTTCGCACACGCCGTTCTCGTTATTGCGGGCGTGATTCCGATCGACCTGCTCGCGATGGAAAAGAAACGCATATATGACCGAAGTGCGGATACAAGGAGGGGCGACGCTGCAACAGACGAACATACGAAAACTATGGAACTCTGGCAGACGCGATGGACGAATACCCAAAGGTGTGATGGACGCGAAGGCTCATCCCGGCGGTTGGATACTTTCTGGATCAACCTTCTGGACATGGATACTTGAGTGATTATTTGCACAGGATGGACAGACTTGCTTCGTCTGAATGCAGGTACTGCGGATGGGCTTTCGACGATGCTGTTCATACGTTCTTCGCTTGCGAGCGATGGGCAAATCAGCAACAAGTCTTGAAGCGGACATAGAAGCGATCAAGCCTGAAAACGTGACTAGACTTATGACGTTGAACGCGGATTACTGGCGCTCGATCGCTGTTAACGTTACGAATGTTTTACGGAGCAAAAAAGCTGATGGATGTCTAAGAGACTGAATGCATGTGTTTCGTGCAGCATCAATGGACGTTAAAAGGAATGACTGTGTTTTTGTACACGTAAGGACTGCCGCCCAGTCTAAAGTAATGTGAATAACAGTTCTGGGCTGGCGTCGGTGCGAACAGAGATATGTGAGTTTAGTGGGTATTGGTAGTTTGCTCCTACCGATTCCCACACTCGGTGGAAAGTCTACTCTTGCGAGGGGGTAAATGGTCTACCGGTTGTGCGTAAAATGACATTACTACAGACTCAAAAAAAGTATAAATATAGCAATTATATTGACTAAAGATCGTTTTTATTGCTTTATGTAGTAATAAAACTAATGTTTCAATTAATTAATATTAGTTAAATAAGGAATCTATACCGTCTAATAATAAGGGGCTTACAAATTTATATGTATAATCAATAATTTAATGAAAATTCTATTAAAATTAAAAAATTCATGAATAAATGAAATCTACGAGTTAAAAAGTACCATGTACAGGAGAAATCATACTAAACAGTAAACCTTATGTTCATTAATAAATACAGACTTATAAACTTGATTGAAATAATTGAACTTTTTTGATTAATGTGTCAGTCAATACATGCGATTTGGTGAACCTTTAAAATTAAATATTTATTTATAGTTTTTTTGTTATTCTATTACTATTTGCTTGATTCATCTTGGAAGTAAATGTCATTAATTTTAATACAGTAATTTCAATAATTTATATAAAAAAGCAGATAAGTTTTTAAATATATTACTTTCCGAGTGTTCCAAAAGGGGTACTTCGAGGTGTTTATTAATTAGGGACTATTACATTATTAAATATTGTACCTTTATTTTATAAATTCCACTATAGTACAATTTTTACTATTAGTTCGGGAGTTGGGTACCTTCTTGTGTATACGGAAAGGTCTAGTCACGAAACAAGGTTTTTCTTATGTTTTTTGACCCGTAGAAATCGAATCCGTTGGTCGAAATTCGTATGAAATGGTAGATTTTTAGTTATACGCCATTGTTTAAACAAATTTTAAAAAGTCGTTTTTCCGTTTCTGACTAAGGTTTTTCTATTAATTTCAGCAATTTTAAGACGAAAATCATTAATATAATTTTCTCTAAAACCCATATTTTAAAATTTATGACCATTTGAAGTTCGTTTTGTGTAAATTTTCACTAACTTCGATAGTTGTATACTCTGAAAAGAACTATTGTTTTTTGAATTTTCAAGTGGGTTTTTTTATTTCAAAACATCAATTGCATATTTGTACATTATTGAAAATTAATGTACTATAACGGTAAGCGAGTTACCGATCAGGTGAGTAACCGAAAAGAGTATAGAAATTGATGCGCGCGCAGGGAACGCGCGCGAGTATGGTGCGCGGGGAGAGTAAGGAGAGAGAGTTCGCGCGCGATCGGCAACAACATCGTGTTGACAACTGCCGAGAGATTTTTTAACGGAAAATAAGAGCTTAAAGACTGGTGCATTTAGTGTGTGGGTGTGAGGTTTTCTCCCCACCAACCTCCACGTCGGCGTGCAGAGCATTAATTGTTTTCGCGCTGACCTCGGGGGTAGTCATCGGTACGGCTCCCCGTAAATTGTTAACGTTAATTTATTGGTTATTTATTAATATTTAGATGTTTTTTTAATAAATTGACTCGGCGAGACAATCTTTCTCGCCGATTAACGTAAAATATCGATTGTTAATGGTGTTTTACCGATTACTGTCCTATCCTACGAATACCGCCCTCTCCGGTGTTTATCCTAGTTGGCAATTTTGGGCATAGGGCCCAACACACGGTATCTAAGTCAAACGAGGTGTTTGACGTTGTTAATGGCATTGCACGGGGCTCAAAGCGATTCCCGGCCGCATCGTGGGAGTTCACACTTAAGGTTGGTAAGTTGGGACAAATTGGGCCTAACCGTGGGCCTTACATTTCCCCAGTACCCACCCCGTTACAGTACATAATTGATGAACACCAACGACATTTTGATCGACGCATCACCCGACTTCTACATTCCAAGATCTTTTCATAGTCATTTACATATATTTTTTTATTATTTTAACGTCGCTCTTTTAATTCTCCCAAGTCGGTGCTAATCAGCGACGGAGGTCATACGATGTCTTTGTTAATAAAGTATCAATTGCTCGGGGCCGGGAATCGAACCTTAGGACCTCCAGATTACGAGCCCGACGCCCTACCGACCGAGCCATCGCAGGCCTTTTACATACCTATATGTATTTTAATAACATGTTTCGATTATTTTATAATAATTATAAATAATCAAAGTCATTAATTAATCTGTAATTATTATAAGTCAACAAATAAATTTTATAGCAATTTAAGTAGTAACTTCAGTAAATTTTTTTTGTGCTGTAACCAAACTTTTTTTCGACCTTCACTTACACCAAATAAGTTAATGTCATCTTTTTTTTATGTATGCTACCCCAATTCAAATCGATCGATTCATTTGTAATGTCAGATAAACGTATCCGTTGAGTCTCCATGATGATTAATTAAAATTAAGTAACCTTACGTACACGACATGATGAAAAACAAATACCGAGTCACAACTGGCGCAACTGTAAAACAAACGACAATTGGATTTAAAAAATAGTAATGCGACCTTGGTAGCGAAAAAGTAAAACAAAGAAGGCGCCAAATTTAAGTTTTTGCCAAAAATTAATCATTTTTATCGAAATTATTAAATAATACATAAATACATAATGTAAAGGTAAGCTATATATGTAGAACGGCTGGGTAGACGGATAGCATACCTTAAGCGAGCGCTAGTACGAGTCAGGGGAAATTTATACCAGATCGGGAAAATGTCGCGCGCACAAGCTCGGCGAACAGATTATGGCCCATCGTATAAGCTAGCGAGGGAAGGGCGACTAAAACGGGAGAGAGGATCGGCACCGGTGATCGCGAGCGGACGCCCGTAAACAAAGGAGAGTTGCCGAATTTCTCGGTATGGTACTCCCTTACCACCGCGCGTACATGAATTTTGAGGACGAGGTGGCCTCCTATAACGTGCAGATTTCTCATAGGCGCGACAGAGAGAGAGACCGTCGCGTAAACCGGTGCCCATCAATCTCGGGCAGCGAAATCTCACGCAGCCGTCCGGCCTTCTGTTATATTCTTTCCCTTTATAATAAATACTTCTTTCTTTAGATTTTAATAAATAAACCTCATTCGTTATTAGTAATCGTGTAAGAATTTGATTATTAATTACCGGTGTACATTATTCCCGTTATTCCGAATACTGCCATCTCCATTTCAGGAGCGGCCGAGGTACATTTACCGCGCTTCTATCCCCCTTTTTCCCGCGGTCTTTTTCAACTCGGAAAACTTGCAGCTGAATAAAGACGCGAGATCGGCAAGTGATCTCGCGGTTGCAACGGGCTTCGTGACGGTAGGTTGTGTGTGGGACCGGCTGGTTTGAATCCGCCGCGCACTACCGGGGGTTCCGCCTAGGAAGCATAATAAGGCAGCGGCATAGCAAATATTCCTTATACCCGTACCGACACGAGAAATTATACCTCATTACAATAATCAAAATTACTATTAGTATAAGACGGATTTGATTGTAATATAAATATTTTTCAAAACAGTAATTACAATTGTTACTATATAGCTAAAATTTATTGAGGCAATTATTAAAATAATTTAAATTTTTATTTTAAGAACATTTAATATAGTAAAAAATATGAAGTAAAAAACAAGCGAAAATAAATGGCATCAAAATCGCGTCCTGGAATGCGTGAGCCGGGTGATGCGCCCATTAAAATCCCTTTTATTTATATTAATAATGTACATTAATTTTTGGTTTTTCTCTGTAAATATGTAATTTTTACTTGAAAATTCAAAAAAAAATAGTTCATTTCATATAGTATGCAAGCATCGAAGTTAGTGAAAATTTATAAAAATCGAACTTAAAACGGTCATAACTTTTAAAATATGGGTTTTAGAGAAAATTTGTATTCATGATTTTCATTTTAAAATTGCCCGAATTAATAGAAAAACCCTTACCGGAAATGGAAAAACGACTTTTTTAAATTTGTTTAAACAATGATGTATAACTAAAAATCTACCATTTTGTACGAATATTGACCAATGGATTCGTTTTCTACGGGTCAAAATATATAGGAAAAACCTTGTTTCATGACTGGAGCTCTCCGTGCACACGGGAAGATACCCAGCTCCCGGACAATATCCAACATAGCAATTTTTTTAGTATTATACAGTTATATTTAATAAATAATTTTGGATACATTACTATACCTATAGTATTATTTAGTATAAATGTAACAAAATCTCTTAGAATTTGAGTGTCATATTTTTCTTACACAATATAGTACGGTACTTATTCGGAATTTGACCCCCAAAAAATCACGTTTTTTAACCCAATCGATTAAAAAATCAATAAAATAAGTTTCTAAATACTTTTTTTAGTGAAGAAATGTGTTTTCGATCATTTTTTAGTGATTTGTAGTTTGCTTAACCCAAAAGCAAGTTCAGCCCGATAAACGGGTTTATGCATATTTGGGTTATTGGACTGATACAAAAGCAAGTTGAAATTACAGTGTAATAGAAATGATGAAATAAATCGGGGAATAAAAATGATTTTTTTGCTAAAAATCGATCGGAAACATATTTCTCCACTAAAAAAAGTAATTAGGAATTTATTTTATGCACCTATTAATCGATTGGATTAAAAAAAACATGATTTTTTTGGGCGTCAAATTCCGAATAAGATCCTATAGTAGTTTTTACTACGGATTATATTAATATATATTGTATTGTTTTTCTCGGTGTACTCAACAGATGGTATATTTATTATCCCTTAGAATTTATTATTACTATAACCATTTGACAGTCATGATTTAAAATATTACGTTGTCTTATTTACTTAAAACAATAATTTTTAATAATACATTTATTCATAATTCATCATACTCCGATTTTGTCAAGGAAATTCAAATATTACGTTTTTTACGTGGTGCCAAATCTAACCTACAATGTTTTAGACGCACGGGCGACACGTAAATCAATCACATAGCCGTTTCTTCGATTAATTGTTTTTAGATCGAGTTCAAGTCTTCATCACTTTTACGTATACATTAAAAAACATACAAAAAAACGAACGAATAAATATAATTTTCTTACTGCAACGTATTAATTAAGTTTCGAGAAGTTCGACGATTCCAATTATTATTACCAGAGGACACATAATTGTTAAACTTAAAGAAATATGATATTTAATTCTAAAAGCGCATGGATGGGATATATATATGGGAGATTCCATGTGAAGTGATCCAGTTAAAAAATAGAATTTTGTTTTAATGTATGGAATCAGTAAAAACACTACTTGAATAGAGTGTAGCTAAATTTTTAGACCTGAATTTGAATTAGTACCAGAGTTGTAGCTAATCAAAAAATCGAATTTTTTGAAAAAATTGACTTTTTGGCCATGTTTATCACTTAATAACTCAAAATCTAACAATTTTTTCTTATATACATTAAATTTGAAAAAGTTTATTAATTTCAAGAAGAATCAGTTCAAATATTTCACTTATTTTATTTTAAAACTTTGAATATAGTTATAATCAATAAAAACCTTTAGAGTAAAAAAAAGGGTTGTACGATCAAAAATATTTTATCCATCCAAAAATCTAATTCATCGATGATTAATTACCTTCAAAATAATGCAAAGTTTGAGTGCGGCAGAGCATTTCAGACAAAGTTATGGTGTTTTTAGTCAAATTTCATAAAAAAAAGAGAGCGAATGCATTTTATGAAGAAAACAGACTAACTGTATACTTGCATTCAAACAATATGGCACTATTATTCCTCAATATTACTAAAATATACTATTTATTGTATATATATATATATGCTGTCATACTCTTGTAAGCCATTTAAATCTTAAGGGGATGTCGTACCCGACGAAACAGTGTTGTGCAGGTCCGTGCGTTCTGTTTTATCGATACCCTACATAAAATTAACCTAACAGAAAATATCTGTGGCGCCTTCTGTATTATATACTTCCCGTCTTTCCCCTTCCTTCCCTACAGCGTATCCCGGTGTAGCCGAAACCCGGCCACGTATCGAACCGGTTGTGTAGCTGGTTTATATATTGTTCTGCTAAGATAACCCGCGTGTTATCGTGATTTCGTCGCGTATTAACGCGGCTGGCGTCCTTCCACTATATTTGTTTTACTTTTAACAATAAATACTTATATTAATATTAACAAATAGCTAACTCTCATTGATATGCACCCTGATCCCCAGTGCAGCGTTACAACTAATACATATTTAGTTGCATGCCCACAGATGGCGCTAATAAGCGAAAATGGAACACAAGGTACAGAACACAGCGCTCGGTAACTTCATCACATCAGCTACGCGCTACATTTAACGTAAATAATTTGAGCGAATTATTGGAAGAATTCCATGGCAACGATGACTCCTTTGAAAACTGGAAGACGCAAGTTATATTCTTGAAACGTGTATACAATATAGACGACGATGCAACTCGAATTCTTATATGTATAAAGTTGAAGGGAAGAGCCCTTAAATGGTTCGATTCAAATTCTAACCATTTAAAATTGACTACCAGCGAATTGCTGCAGGAAATGGACGACATGTTCAATCACAGAACGAGCAAACTACAATTGCGAAAGGACTTTGAGGCCAAAATTTGGCAGCGTAACGACCCCAATAGACAAAGTTGCACAGACAAAACTTCGTTAAAACTTGCTACACATTTTTTGAAAACAACTTGTGTTAAACTTGCTAACAAGACTTTACATAATAGTTACGTGTACCTAAATTTTATGTAAAATTGTTAAAAAAAGTTGCAACAAATAATTGCTATAAATTTGCTAACAAATAAGGACGCAGATTTAGATTAATTTGTTATTTAACTCTGCTACACGAGTTGATATAATTTTGGTATATATTTGCTAAGAAATATATCATAATCTGAGAAATTCTTTTTCAGCAAATTGGTAGCAAAATTAAATCAGTAAATGCTTACATAGTGCAGTATATCGCAAAAAGATTTGATGATAATTTGTTGCTATTTTGCAATCATGAAAATAATAATTTCAACGTATTTTTTATTCAAGAAAATCTGTGTTTTTGTGAAGTATTTCAAGTTTTGTTACTTTTTTTGCAATTATAAGAGTCTAACACATTTACTAGTTGTGGCGATGCGACGTGCGATCTAGTTGCACAAAAATAATATAAGTATTCTATTATATTTACTTAAAATATTATTTCAACAAAATAAAAGCACATTTATAGCAATACTTGCTATTTAAAAAGTAATAATTTTATGCAACAATTGACTTTAATTTTATATAAATTTGCTGTCACTATTTTCATGTAATGATTTGAAGCAAATTTATAATAAATAAGGACTTACATTGACGCAAATTTTGGATAAACAGGTACAATTTTTTTTGCAAAGTTGCTGTCAATTTGCAATCATATGTCTATTGGGGGAGCCATTCGCAGCTTATTTTCACGACTAGGTCATTTTGGCGAATCGTGTGCCTGTATACAACGGCGAATTAATCGATTATATAATCGACGGCATACCTGACGATCAACTACGCAATATAGCTCGTCTACAACGATTTCAAGCAAGAAATGATCTGATGGAAGCCTTCAAAAACATCTCGCTAGGGCGAACGCCCGAAAATCGAGGTGGAGCGCGAGACAGAAGAAACACGGACGAGCGCAGTAACGGGCCTACGGAATCTGAACAACTTAGACGCGGAGTCGCGCGATGTTTCAACTGCAACGAAATGGGCCATTTGTCTTCAGAGTATGGCAAACCGAAAAGGACCAAAGGATCTTGTTTTTCATGCGGCAGCACTACTCACCAAATCAGCCAGTGCCCCAACAAGAAGAATATCGACAATTCAACGAACGTCGTCGAGGCTGACGCCCCGTACTTGCAGCCATTGAGGTATTCTGTATATAATTGCGGCGAGACAAATCACTTTGAAATCTTAGCGTTACTTGATTCGGGATCGCCTATTAGCTTAATCAAAAGTCATTACGTACCTAGCGGAGTTAAGAGACGATCATCAAGGCATGTAAGAAGGCGATCCCCATGAAGAGGAGATTTTTAAATCGTCCCCATGGTGGAATCCAAAGCTGACACATCTCAGAGGTAAAGTCAAGCGTCTAGAACGCTTATGGCTAACCCAGAGCACAGGAAGCGGGACGACTGAGGCCAGGAAACAACGACGGCTCAAGAACACGCTCTCCCTCATGCGGAGAGCTAAGACCGAATACAAGTCCGAGATTACGAGGTCCAAGAAAGAGAGCTGGAAACAGTTCGTCAGCCGGGAAAGCGAGAAAGACGTATGGAGTCTTCCATACAGGCTCGCTTCAGGCAAAGTACGAACGATGAAGGCTCTCAACACTGTAACAGGAGCTAAAGGATCCACAACAACTTGGAAAGAGACCTGTGACGCTCTACTAGACACTCTAGTGCCAGACGATGACGTATCGAAGGAGACAGACTATCACGCTGAAAAACGCAGAGCCTGTCTCGGAGGGCTAGACTCCCA